>VWZS01001249.1:3021772-3086968 GCA_013397075.1 Rhabdornis inornatus
TTGGCCGCAGCGGCGATCGGGGCGGGGGGGGGGTGGAGGGGAGCGGGACCCGTGCCCAGTGTGACTGCGGGGTGCGCCGGCAGCAGGGCCGGGGGGGAGCAGGTGAGGGCAGGGGCAGCGCTGGAGGTCTGCCCGGGTGGGCGGCCGGGGTGTTGGTGAGGCGGAAGAAGCTTGGCCTGGTCGCCTGCTCCTTCCCTTTGGCTGCCGCCCGGCGCTTTGGCTCCTCGGAGGAGGAAACAAAGAGGCGGCGGGGGTGGGAATGGCCGGGAGCTGCGCTGCAGCCATTCTGGAAATACGTTCTGCTGTCCCACCCCCGCCGAGTAGTGATTAACAGGACCGTGGGCGGGGGGGCGACCTGTGGGTTTCCGGGGGTCCGGCTGGAGCCGCTTGGAGAAGCGGGGGCGGCGGCCGGGAGAGGAAGGAGGAAGCGCTCACCGCCTTGCCCTGTGTGTTTCTCTCCTCGTTCCGTCGCTTTCCTCGCTGAAGGCCTCCCGATGAGTTAAAATGGTGCTGAGGCTCGAGGGGAGCTGGTCGCTGCTCGTAGGGAAGAGGTTCCTCTGCCTGTCGGAGGAGGAGGACAGGACGTGGGACGCCAGCCTCATCTCGGAATGGCCCTGGAAGTCGGGCAGGATCCGGGCTGTGTCACACACGGACATATCCAAACCAGACCTGAAGGTAACCGGGAACTTTTGAGAGACACCTGCTAAACCGCGAGTGTGACTGGGGAAGTTGGTGTGGGTGTGCGTACACGTGTGTGCACATGCTGCTCTCGGGGGGACAGGAGACGGCGTCTCGGCCAACACGCTTGGAGACGTGCACCCCTACCCGAGTCCCCGATGTGCTTGTACTAATGCCGCAAATTATCTCTAGCTAATTATAAATGTGCTTTCTTCCACCGGCATTTTGAAAAGCAGGTTTTTACCGCACCGGCTGTGTCTATGGTTTATTTCCTAAAGGTAGTTTAAGGTCTTGCCAGTTGTGAACAGGTTTTTTGCCCCCAGAGTTGAAATCGAAACCCTCCAATGTTTTTGGGATTGGTGACTTTTCTTTCCTGCTCTTTGGTCATGAGCAAGTTCTTAGGTTTTAAAGTCGTACCAAATTCATGCCTGGTGTTGGAGGTTTCTCGGACTCTTATTGCATGGTGGCCTCTTTTTATTAATGATTACCAAGTGGGGTTTTGAACACGTAGTTATTGCAAGAGTAGTGTAATTGGTTAGCTGTGTATTTTGTGTGGAAGTCAAGCGATGTTTACGGTTTGGCTGTGAAGTTGTTGAGGGACTTTATTTGGCAACTGTAGTCATTAAAAGTATTCAACCATGTCTGAGCACTTACTCGAGTATAGACTGAGTGTTTACTCCCCAAGGACAAAACTCCATTGTAGCAGCGGCATCTTGAACATTGTGCTCGTTCCTACGGAGGACTTCGATGGCTGTCCTGCGACAGCAAGAGCAGCACCATCTTTCCATTTTAATTGTCTTATTTCCTCTTTTTTGGTAATGAGAACTTAGTGACCTCTGATTAACTGAGGAAGCGCACTTTACTTACCAAACAAAACGAAATTTTGGATGTTTCCAACTCTTGCTTGAAAGCGTAAACTTTGTTATCGGCTTGTTGTTGTGGAGCTGCGGCAGGGGTGGAGCTTTGTCCATTTTCGGGCGCGGGGCTGCGCACTGTGCCGTGCTGGTAGTGACGAGGAGATTCTCGGCGCAGAAAACTCGCAAGGACTTTGTCTGCAAAGGGGAAGAAGCAGGTGGTGATGGGGTCTCTATTGTGAGCTTTGTAGCTGGTTACGGTTCTGCCAGAAGCGATTGACTTGATGTGTTCTGCAGTTGAAGTGTTAAAGATGTTGCAGAGTGGACAATGGAGGTGTGAAGAGCTTTGAACCAAAACACATACTATCTCCTTTCCTTTCGAATCTCTGTGCAAACATGATAGACCCGAAATAATAATGGACTGAGGGGGGGGAATTAAGTGGTGCTCCTGTAAAAGAGTAGAAATATTTCTTTTGCTTTTTATTTTGTATAGAAGGACTGTTAACTGCTGTTGAAATTATTTTCTCAACTGTGTTTTCCTATGTATGCAGTGTCGATGCAGTAGACGAAACAAGCTATTCTGGTTCTGTTTGTTATTTGCTTATCTCTTTCATTGTTTCCGTGCACCTCAAAATTACTTAGCTCATTTCTGCACCCATTAGTTCTATGACTCCTGGCTGTGGTAATGCTGTTTGTGTGCATGTTTTCACTTGCCTTTCCCCGAGAGGGACGGTAAAACACCAGGAAGTGTTTCTGAGATTCACTCAAGTGCGATTTCTGTGCTGTTTGTTAAATGCATTTAGGCTGGATTGCTGTATTCTTTGGGAAGAGGGAATGATTTTTCTAAGAGTAGAGTCCTCTACCAGGATGTTCCAATTCCTGTATTCAGGCCAAGTTGTATTTGTAGTCTTTCCCAATAATTTGTTGATCTCCCGTGTTGCCTTTGAAATGAGGGTAATGCTATCCCAAAGACGTTGGTCAAGCTGTCGTATTTTTGCCATGAGATTGTTTTCCTTTTGAAAAAGCTGTGTAGTTGTTTCTGAAATTCATAAGGATAAATAGCAGTTAAAAGCAGTCAGGATGTGACCTTCTTCACATTACATAATTTGATCACCTTTACTGTCCTACTGTCATTTGTGTTTTCAGTAAATTGGCTGAAGTTGTTCTTTGTGATTGGTATTTTTAAAATGTTTCTGGAAAAAAAACCAGCTTGTTTATTCCAGTGCTCTAGAGTTTGTGCAAGATCCATCTGCTGCTACTGTAGGCAGTCCTTCAGTTTTAGTGGACTTTTTAAGGGGTGGTGTGTGTATTTTTCGCTGCTTGTAAACACCAGTGACAGTATTAACATAGTTAGCTATCCTTGAGCTGCATAAAACTTTTTGAGATGGGAAGTTGTAAAGTTAAATGTGTAAATACTATTTTATGTGACAGTAACAATGATAAACCAATTAACATTGACTGTTACTTATAAAGTACTGGGTCGACCTTGGATGCTTTAGTGATTGCTTGATTATGTGACAGGCAATAGTCATGCTGGAATTATAAGTGCATTTAATGATTTTTTTATTTTTGAGTTAATTGGTGGTTTTATCTTTTCCGTGTTGAATGTGACTGACTTTTATAGGCAGTCACTCATTCACTTTGCTTCCTTTCTGTAGATTTGTGTAGAATTTGATGATGAATCATGGGAAAAGCGAAGATGGATAGAAGTCTACAGCCGGCTGATGATAGCATTCCTGGTGGAGCAAAAGCTGGTGCTGGCTGAAAGAAAAACCCAGTCCATGCCTCCTGTCCAGTGGCCTGCAATGGCAAGTACACTCTTGGCTTGACTCACTTTGGTTCTGCAGTTCTGTCTTCTGGGGGCAGCGTTGTCACCAGTGTGAATTTCAGTGCAGCCTCATTCTTGGGTGTCTTGGGAAAGAAGAAAATCTTTGTGCAGCTCGAGCTGACAGAGCTCATCAGCATTTGAAGTTGTTGGATGCAAGGATGTATTTTTATGACTTTGCTTCTCTCTCAAACCACTGTTCTGTGCATTAATTAATTATCCTTCTAGTCTCATATTTTGTTTCTTCTTCCATGAAATTCCTCTTAAGAATAGAGAGAGAAAGTGTAAGTAATAGGTTTCTAAGGATAGCCTGAGTTTTTACTCTAAGTTTTTGACTCTGCCTCAAGTTAATGCTACAGCAATTCTTGATCTTGGGACAAAAATAATTCAGATTACTCTTATGTGATGCCTGCCTGGCATGAATGATTTCTGAGATTGAGATTTTCTGCATACAAAAAGCTGAGCTATACTGTACAGGGAGAGAACTAAGCTTTCTGTACCTGCCATGCGTGGCTGAGTAGGCAAATGAGCCGGGGGAGGTGAACCAGGGAACATTTCTTAATGTATTCAGCCAGTATAGTTGTACTTGACTACTTTGGATATTGCTGCTCAAGAAAGTAGTGAAATAGGTGAAGATGCAAACCTGTAAACTTGCTGAACATGAATTATGCTGAAGCTGTAGTCTGTGTTTTAATACTATTAGCTTTGCTAGGTATACAGTGTGCATTGTAATTCGTATTGCTGCATTTTAGCTGGTCTTTCTTAAACAAAGTCAATCTAAGCAGATATTTATTGTAAGTAGGACCCAATAGAATGGGAGAGGAAGTGGAAGTATAAATCCTTAGTTTTATTTCCTGGGCTGTGCATTAATATCAGCAGTTTCTCTGGTAGATTTTGCTGACAGCTTGTTCTGAAAACCTTCATATTTAAGCTTAGCTATTGTCCATTTCCAAGTATCGGAATAGTTCTTACTGGATACCTGTCTTCAGTTTTGGCATAAGGTTTTCCTCTTGAAGTGTTTGTGTTAGTTAATGCAGGGTACATGTTTTAAAGGTCATTGTGCAAAGGAAGACGTAGGATCAAATGTAGGCCAGTCCTGGATCTTGCCTTGGCAAAAAGGCTTTTTCTCCCTTTATCATCACATAGGGCAGGAAAGCAGAGGTCACAGAAAAGGTGTGTGGATTATTTTATTTGAAACTTGATCACAACTTACTGGTTCAAGTATATGGGAGAGTATATTTCTGACAGATGGAGTAGCTTTGTAGAAATCTTGTAATGACCAGTTACTCCTGGAGAGACTCTTGTCCCTCCTGTGAGGATCTTGTCCCTTTGCCAGTGCTGTCCTAACTGAGGTGAAGACAAGAAAGAGTATCTGGGTTTTTAAAGGACTGATCTGAGAAAGGTCTCCTTCTCTCAGAATTATTTCCTTTTTTAAATGAGGCAAAATTACACGTTTCAGGTAGGAATTACTCTTGCCACTTCTGTTGTTCCCAGTTCCTGGTGCCTGTCCTCTCAGATCTGTTACTGTCACTAGACAAAATTTAATTTTGAACACGTTAGGAAGTGTTCAGGAGCTTTTAAAGGAAATTTGGTTCTTGTCTCTTCTTAAAGCCTTTGGTATACCTGAACACAACTTCATCATTGCACTGCACTGTTCCAACAGCTGTGAGGCTGTCCAAATCATCACATGCCTAAATTAAGGTTTTGGTGTATTATGAGTGTTGCACAGGTTTTGAGAACTTTATTGTAAACTATGCTTTAGACATTCATTGATTTGCTAGTTATTTCCCCATACTACCATAAGGAGGTTTATTAGTAATATATCTGCAGTTAGGATTATTACATTAATACATTTTTCATGTGGACATGAATGATTAATTGCTAATGATAGCCACCTGCACCTGAATTCCTAATTCATGCTGATATATGAAATTAATTTCAAGTGGAGTCGAGTAACTTTCATTAGGTGTGTATTAGAAGTTTTATTGGAAACTAGCTTTGTTTTCAGGAGTTGCATGTAGATGTGGTAACTTAACAGAGAAATAGAAGCAAAATTAAAGTATTTTTTTAAATGCAAATGATGAATGATTGTCTTACTCTGTTTCTGAGAACATGTTTATTGCTTTTTTTTAGACCTACAAGTCCTTAGTGGACAAGGCTGGAATGGGATCACTGGTTTCAGTGCGCTACCTGGGTGAAGAGAAATGTGTTTTTCTTTCTAAGGACCTCTTGACGCCCATCCAGGTAACCTTGATTGGCACTGTAAAGATGAAAGATGAATCTCTTATCTTGATATTTTGGATGCATCAGGGTAATGTAATCGAAATGCAAGCTTCAGATGTGTAAAAACTTGTAGGTGTTTATTTCTGTAACTCACAAATACCAGTTCGGAATGTAATGTGTTGGATTAAAAACTCTCTGGAGCTGATTCAGGACAGGGTCACTTAGGAGAGCTGGATAAGGGAGTTTGCTAGGGCAGTTAGTCAGCTCAGGTGACAGCAGTTTTGTGTTGATTTTGGGGATAACCTAGAATAATTTCCGTTTCTTCTTTAGAACATTACTGTCATTATTGTGCCAGGAGTTGCAGGAATATCTGGCATAAGTCTTGCTATTTAACAGAAGCACATCACTGCTAATCCTAAACAAATGAGGAACTGGGCAGAATGTAAATGAGATGGTTGTATTACAGTCCCTTTATTGAGCACCAGGGGGAAGTTTGTTAGTGAAAACTAGGTACAGATGGGTTGAAACAATTGTCCCTGAGCAAGTGTTTGGAAGAATAGTATCTGCTAAAGATAAGGGGTTTAGCCTTTTTAGGAAGCTATTCTCAAGACCTATGAACAATCTGGAATAAAAGTGGTAATGGTTGTCACGTGTTCAGACTGCAAGTAGTGGCATCGTTAGTGTTGTACTTAGACTTGTTAACAGTCAGCAAATACACAAAATCTTTAGAGAAGCTGAGAGGAGTCACTAAAAGCCAAATTTGAGTTGTAGATGGTTGTTCTACTTATGTTGGCTCAACAGCAGGGTCAAGATCTCCTTCTGCAGAAGCCTTGCTTTACTGGCATCTTGAATAACAGTTTATTGACTTCTAGTTCTTCAGTCTTCTGCTTCTTAAAAATATCAGAGCAGTGCCTGGGACAAAAAGATAAACCCAACCCCAAACCCTTTTCTTATTTGCATTCTTTGAGCCTTGTTTGGAAACTTGCTGTGACCTTTCCATTTGAGAATCAATTCTTATTCAAGAATTCGAGAGGAAAAAGTAATACACATCCATTATGCTGAAGAATTATTAATAATTTAGATGTAGCTGACTCTGTCTTCATTCATATAAACAATTTGTAATGGAGTCTTGAGATGGACTGGATCCGGGCATTATCATAAATAGAAACATAAAATACTTTCATTTGCATCTGCTCAGGACAAATATGCTGCTGCTTCTGAGAATTTAAAATCCTAAGTTAAGAATGAGTGGTTCACACAAACTTACTGCTCATTAGCAATGGAGTACAACAAAGCTGGGTTATTTTCAGAACAATATTAAAGTAGGCTTGGAGAGCCCACTTCAGTCTGTTCTTGCAGATGCTTGTTGCAAATAAGTGATAAGAAATTGTTATGTTCCTCCAGCCCAACATACTAGAACTGATGGGGAACAAATTAATAAGAATTGGATTTGTATGAATTGCTGCTATCTTGTTCTTAAGTATTGTGGGATTTTGTTAAAAGCATTATCTTGAATGCAAACTTAGGTTCTTTTTTTTCCTGAAATAGGATATGGACAGTTCCAGGCTTTCTCTTAAGGATGATCAAAATGTAAATGAAGAAATTCAGGCTCTGGTTAAGAAACATCTTGATGAGACACGCTTGGTCCAAGGTACGAGCATACTGTGGAGCGGAAAACTGGCAATAAATGCTCAGGTCCAAAGGGAAATCCTTGCAGTATTGGTTTAATTAATTGGTAATCTGTTCTAGGGAATAAAAGCTTTTTAAAAATACTGATTTTACTCACAGCAGTGAATGCAAAATGTGAAGGATTGTATATGTTTAAGTTTCAAGTATCTCTTTTGTGAGAGTGAGTGTGTAATTCAGGCACATATAGATGGCCTGGTACTTGTGAAATAGATCAAACTTATAGCAATTCTCAAAAATTGAGTTGTTTACTGTTTAAAGTAACTTGATTTTTTTTTTTTCCAATTTGTTGCTTGTTTATGAAAACTTCCAGGGTGTCATATAGAGGCTTCCTTTTTTAGTCAAATATAAAATTGTTATTTTTGTTTGCTAGCTTGAAATTCTTAATTACTGGTTCATACCAGCATATTTGTAGTTATGTGCTTGCACATGCAGGGAGTTACTTCTATGGAAAGGTAAATATTACAGCTTACAGTTTTCATTTCCCATACTGTAAGGACAGGAAAAATTCATTTTGAAAGCTGTGGTCATCTTCATGCCTCCTTTGTCTTAAGCTCTTTTTTCCCCCCAATTTTGTAGGTGGAAAAAATATCATTGGTTCAAAAATTAGGATTTATAGCCTGGACCCTTCTACTCAGTGGTTCACAGCAGTTGTTGTCAATGGTAATCCAGCTACAAGAACTCTAGAAGTCAACTGTCAGGAGGTAGGAACCAGTTGCAATGGTTTACAAATGGATGTGGGGAATAAGTTTTCGCTTATTTATATCTCCATTAACACTATTTTTATTTCTGTCTTTACTGTAATCTTTAAACATGTGTGTCAGTGTAGTGCAGAACAATGTAACCCAAAGTGTTTCTTTATGCTGCTGGTAGGTTATTAAATAACAATTGTCCTTCTATGGAAAATGAAGGAGACCTGAAATTTTTATACTAGGAGTAAAGCAAACATGATCTTGGTTTCTTTGCTCTCTTTGCTGTGCAGACAGTGCTCTCAAGCACCAGTTGGTTTTTTTTTATGCAGAGACACTGTCTCATGGTGTGTTGTTAAATTCAGCTTGGTATTCGAAGAACCAAAAAGTTAAGTGTCTAAGCTTAGTCCAAACCACCACATGTAAGATAAATATATTGAAATAGTTTCACTTCTCTAAATGGCTTATTCTGTGTTTCCTGTTTTTTTCAAGATTCCAGCTTTAAAAACTCTTGATCCTGAATTAATTCACGTTGAAATAATTTATGACAACAATGGAAAATGTGGTAAGACCTATTACTTTTTGTCTTTCAAACACTAAGTAGGTTATTTGTGATAGACTAATCTTGGTTACCTTCTCTTCCAGATAAATCAAAAAGAATTGGGGGTGTGAAGAGGAAGTCATCTGAGAACAGTGGAGGTGTTGATGCTAAACACACAAAATCTTCTCCTGAGGTAATGTCTTGCTCTGTTATATATGGCTGTTACATAATGATTGTCGCTTCTCAAAACATCTTAAATAAGGATTAGATTGGAAAGTAGCATGATAAATATAATCCCTGGGAAGTTGCGTTGAGCTCTTTCAAACTTGCCTGGGTGTGAGTTGAACATCTTTCCTTGTGATAATTGGAGCAAAAGCTACTAAGCCTTGAATGTTGGTGGTTTGGTGGGGTTTTTCTTTGTTTGATTTTTGTTTGTTTGGGGTTTTTTAAACTCTGCTTTTTGTCCCCTCCTTCTGCTTAGGAGTTGGTCTGCCTGGTCATGTATTCTTGCAGTGTAAGAAAACACAAAGGAGTTCTGAAGTTTATAACCTTTGCTTTTCATGTTCTTTCTTTAACTATTTTGTACTTGAACCCTAAACCTTCAGCTGCACTTGGATGCTTTGAGGATTCAAGCTGCACGAGCAGCAGTTGAAGGCTGTTTCAGTACAGAAAGGGGATGTGACTTTTCTAGTACTCTCATGTCCACTTTTATTTCTTTTGTGAGTGACCTGCCAGGTGTAACTGAGAGATAAGTAAACTCTCCAAGGTCAAAAGACAATCTGGGTGACTTGAGTGTAGAAATGCAAGTGAAAAATCACGGCTTGGCTGAAGAACAGTACTTCAAACTGGCTCTGTAATTTTTCCCCTGTGTTTCAGACCAAAACCTGCATTTTAGGCAGAGTGGCCAGTCTTCAGGAAGCACTGGAATGGGAGGGAGAGGGCTGTGTTGCTTCTGTGCAGTCAGTTCTGTGTAGAGTCAGCTGTGCAGATCTGGCTAATGGTATGGATATCTTTAACAACCTCACAAAGAACCAGCATGAGGTAACAAGCACAGGATAAGAGCCTCAAGAAGAGAGTGTCCTATCCTGTATTTACTGCTGAGGAAGAGCATGCAGCAGGGCAGCATGGAGTAGCAAAGGACTGCAGTCTAGTGTTTCCACAGCTTGTGCTTGGGTACCTTTAGCAGCTTTTGGTGTTCAGTTTGCCTTTCTTCAGTTTTCTGCATAATTGAGCCATTGAGCAGCCTGCTTGACGCACACAAAGCTGGTCTGTATTTCACATTCCAAATGCCCTGCTGAAGAATTACCATGATCTGAATTCATAACTTGTTTTACCATAGTTTTTCCTTAAAGTAGTGAAGTTTTTTACTTCTGATTTTCCAGTCTGCCTCCCTTCAAGGAACTGTATCATTTATCACTTTCATGCTCTTCGGGAAATGCCCTGCAACCATTTTTTCAAAGTGGTTACAGTGAGTGTGTTTTCTAGTAAGGAAACCAGAAGCTGTTTGTTACTCTGATTTTGAAGGTTGTGAGTATGTGGGAGTGATTAGGTGAAGCCATATTTTTTGTTAATAAGTATGTGATAGTACTGATTTCTTGTGTGGAGTTAATTATCTGCAGCATTTTTCTGAGAGCTTGACTTGGTGCCTGACAGCTGTGTAATACCAAAGCAAAAAGGAAATATTTTGGAACTGATGCTAACAAGCCTATAATGTAACTTCCCAGCAGTAAGTAGAGCATGTGGGAGTAAAATATGGATGTTGGAGCTGGGGAAGGACCCCCATAGAAAAGCTACTGTTCTAAAGACACTTGCTAATTTGGTAGGCCCATTGTATTCCTAGATGGATTACAAATTTCTTAGGATGGTGATTTAATCAATGTAGGATTTCTTTACTTAACACTTTCTAGAATTCTGGTGCAAAGATTTTCTTGCTACAAGAAAGTTCACATCTAGATCTTTGGTAATGCTGTCAGACTTCACAAGTTTGATTTTTCTCTGGGATTTTCAGCTGGGCTCAGAAATCTGTTTCTAAGTGCCAATCACTGCAATTACTTTAGAGACATTGTTGCACTGGCCGTTAAAAAGAGAAGAGATTTCTGTCAGCCTTTCCACTTACTACACTTCCCCCAAAAAGTTTATTGTTAACTGGGGGGAAGATGATTAACATGAACACTCTTTCATGGAACCCATAAGGTTTAAAAGGAGATTTTAAAGTCTTTCCAACACCTGAACTGAGTGGCTCTTTAATTGGCTTTATTATACATGGTAGGAAGACTATTAATATATTTTTCCTTTCAGGCTGAACTCTACAAAGCCATAACTTGTTATCCTGAATTTTCTTAACTGTTAAAATCTCCCTTGCAGGTTTCTCCCAGTCAGGGACACGTGCAGTCAGTACCAACTGTCCTGGGTGAAGCACTGCTGGGATGTACTCCTGCAAATAAAGAACAAAGGCACCCAGGCCTGCCCCTGCCAGCCAACTCACCACCCAACCTTGGTGCAGATACTCCTCAGGGGTAAGGAAGCAGTTTTATGCTTACTCAAACTTCTTTACTCCAAAACCAATTCTGATTCTTAGCACTGAGGTCATTTTAAGAGCTGTAGTAACTACTCTTCTGTAACACCAGCATAGAAAAGTGTTAGACTTACTTGCCCTGGATATGTAATTTACTTCCTGATGCCATGCTCTTATTTATCTTTAAGGAAGTGGCCCTTCAATGTCCCTAGTGTCATTAGGCTAGTGTCACTGCTTCATTGTACCCATCTGTAAATGGATACACAGGTGTGGTGCCTGCTTTGTCAAGTGCATTCCTTCCCTGCCCCCAAGAAAACCAGCACATGTTCAGGCAGGTGTCTGCTTTCTTGCAGATCAGCTACAGGTCCTCAGTTATATTTCTGCTGAACACCAGTGCCCTAGAGCTTTGTTACCTGCAGCTCTATCACAAAGTAGATGTAGTGGTAGAAATAGCATGACAGGAAAACCCAAATTGGAAGTGCTAATAGGGCTTTTTCTGCTAGTTGTCTCTCTCACATGCTGAATGTGGAAAATAGGATTTTTTTTAAAGTTTTTTTTGTGAGAGAGGTTTTACAGTCTCCAGCATATTGACCTGTGCTGCCAGTCAGAAGTTCCTTGAGATTCTTGCCACAGACATGCAAATGAAATGCATTTGGTTATTACACAGTTGCATGGAGAAAATGAGAAAGCAACTATTTAAGTGTGAGAGGAGGTAGTGGAGTAGCACCAATTACCAAATTCGTGTGTGCCTACATGGGTGTAGAGCTTTATTGTTCTAACTCTTAAAAAAAAAATCAAACCCAAATAAAACACCTGAAAAACACAAATTTATTTAGCCTCACACAAAATTTAAAATACTCATACATCAGAACTCAAAGCACTTAATTAAATAACCTAATTTCTTCTTTCAAGCTTTAAGGGTGGCTAGATTGAGCAGCTGATGCTCTGATTTGTTTGACATGTTTGTGGTTTTTTTTCCTAATTATTGCATGTTGTGTTTCAGCACATGTAGACGAAGCTTACCGGAAACTCATCCTTCCTGTCTTAATACTGGAGTTAAACCATTGACAGAAGATCTGACAGCTTTTCCTAAAGTGGGGTTTATGTCTAAAGAACAAACACAAAATCCTAGTGATCAAAATGGTAAATATACCTCTTTGAAAACCTCAAGATCTTCATCTTTGGCTGATTCAGCTAATGAAAAGGGAACCAACATGAAGAACACTAATGAACCTTTTATGAAGGCCACAACAAACTTTCCCAAGGAATGCATTTCCATAAAACAGTTGCAGCATCCCAACCCTTCCATAGCAATACCCAGAGGCAGTGGCACTGTTGAACTGCAGCGAACTTTAGATTGCAGACCCTCAACCTCAGATGCTCATCTTCTGTCCCTCAGTGAGTGTGGGGTTAAATCACAAAGCAGCTGCAACAGCCACAGCAGCCACAGAGGAAACAAGATTGATGAACTCGCAGACGTGGAGTTTTTTATTAGAAGAAATTCAAATGAGATTCTTTGTGACAAAAGTGAAAGTGAAAGCTTTTGGACTGGAAGTGCCAAGGTCCAGGATAATAGTAAGTGTTTCTGAAATTTCCTGTCATTTGAAAGTTCCTGTAGCTTCTGTCTAACTGCTTAAAAGTAGGTAATTTGTTACATAATGCAAAATTAGTAATTTAAATTGTGTGAATCAGGAGTTTGAGTCAGTTGTATGTTCTTTTGTGATGGGAATGCAATAGACTGGAGAAACATCCTTTCCTGATAAAGGAAAAGAACTAATTACTAATTTTTAGAAAGAAGTTGTTAAAAAACATATGCAAGAACAGAATGGCAAAAGAGGTTACAAAAACAAGGTTCTGTTTGGAATACAGATGCTGATGGCATAATGAGACTACCTTTTAGCAATGGTCCTAAATTTTACAAACATGATGAAGGATGGAAATTGTCCTCAACAAAGCTCTGTTCACGGGGGGCTTTCATTTAAAAACTCTCATGAGAACAAAACAAAGAGAAACCCACCCACCATCACCAAAAATCAAAACCCACTCAGCCCCAAAACCACTCATCTTGTTCCTCTTTTCCATTTGGTGAGCTCTTCAGGTTTTCACATGGGACAGTAGGGGGAAGGCTGTGATTGTTTAAGGAGCTGGACTCCTGGTGTAATGTGTCCTGCTGTGCATCAGATGGTGTTGCTGATTGTTCAGGATTCTGGCAATCCCCCTACATACCCACCTTTTTTTTTTTTTCTCCTATCTCCTGTTGCTTGGTCTTGGATTACCATGTGCTGTTCCATAATTAGCATGGATACACAGCCAGCCAAGCAGTCACTGTTGTGTCCCCTGCAAGGCCTCACTGGCAGTGTAGGAGGAAGGGAAATGTTTGGCATTTGTTACAGTAAGATGCTGAAAGCTGTTGCATCATGGAGGGGGAAAACAGGACTGAGAAATGGCCAGGTTGTACTCTGTCCCCATTTCTTGTGAAATATGGTTGCTGCAAGCCCTAATCTGCTCAGGGCTCCAACTCTGGCTGAGGAACTTCCTTTAAAATAGCTGTTCTTTCAAAATGCTCCTCTGTGTAAAAGTGAAAGGAGCTCTTAAACTTGGGTCCACAGACTGTGTGACTCCACTGGAACTGCAGCTTGAGACAGTTCCTGCTGACTGGAGGAGAGGTTTCTGCCAACTACAAATATTTTTAGCATAACTTTGTTTCAATGTAATGTGAAACCTACAGGAAAAGTTGATGTGGATCTTTCACTAAAATAAATTTGCTGGCACTTCCGTGTGAAAAACGGAGGCTTTTCTAATGCTGGCTGCTCTTCCCTGCAGTAATTGTTCGCAAGTCCATTTTATCCGATGCTGCTAAAGTGAAGAAGCTGCAGCAGAGTGGAGAGGCGTTTGTGCAGGATGGCTCCTGCAATAACATCGCCCCTCACCTGCACAAGTGCAGGGAGTGCCGCCTGGACAGCTACCGCAAGAACAAGGAGCAGAGGGACTCCACTGTCTTCTGCCGCTTCTTCCACTTCAGAAGGTAAGAACAGTTCTAGATAAACACCTTGGAGTCCCTTAAATGTGAAAGGTGAAAAAACCCCAGTTATTTGGCCAGAGTGGTCTCGTGTAGGTCTCTGTTTCAGTCTCTGTTTAATGCTGGTGTGTAGCTATAAGACCAATATACTCAACTAACGAGTGGCTGCCTGTGGTTTTTTAGCCCTCAGAAATTATACAACTGCTTCATTTGAGCAGAAAATATTTTGGCAGGACTTAGAGCTCTTTATTTTGCTGTTCTGGGCTGAGTGCCAGTAGGATAACATGAATTTAGTTTGAGTGCTACAGCTCAATAGAACTGGAGATACTAATGAGAGGGTAGATTCCATGCAGGTTTCCCAAAGTTTGGTGGCTGGACACCTGAAGTGTTAACCATGAACCCACAGCTGTGGAAGAGTTGCAGTAAGTGGTTATGGGCTTTCAGAAAGCTGGAGACATTTAAGCTTGTTGTGGAAACATTTAATCTGTGCACCCACTAGAATTCAGATTTGTTGCTAAACATTAAAAAAAATACAGATGTGCTGCTAATCTGTTATTTGCCCTCAGATTAGGGATTTTTCTGTAGGAAATGTTTGTATAATCTGATGTGTGAGACCAAAGTAACAACAGACTATGCTAATTCGTCCTCTCAGGGCAACAATCCAGACTTGCGGTGCAAGTCAAATACATCAGATGAATCCTTTGGTTTAGACTTTAAACTGATGGAGCTATCCGTTTTTATTGAATGTAAAATCTGCCAAATCTGGAGGTGGCATTTGTCTGATGCCATCACATGTTCTCGTGGCACACTTAATACTACAGTGAGCACACATTGTCATCAGAAGTCACCTTTCCTCTACAGGATTTAGTATAAAGGCTCCTGAGCAGAACTCATGTTTTGCATTCAAAACACTACTAACAATATAGATATTATTCTTTCTGCCTACTCATAATCACTCAAGAATATATCTTACTCAAATTCTGCTTGATGCTTTTTGACAACTGCTTCCAAATGAATTGTTACTGAAATATATTCTATATTTAAGGCATTCTAACTTCTCTTCAGAGTTGTATGTAGTCCTAGATAAAATTGCTGTTGCCATCTCTAGATGTAGCCTTAATGCCAGTACATTTTAAAAATTGTGAACCTGATTTGGTTTTGTGTGATAAAGAACCACTTTAGGTAAGGTAGATTTCCTAACTAAACCCCTGGATGTTTTCAGTCTCTTTTTCTTTAAAACAAGTAGTGCATTGAACATGCTTAGTGCCACTGGCCAGTATGTTTACCCATGTCTGTTGTAACCTTTGAGTAAATTCATTGGCATACAATACACACACTTGTAACTCAAGCATTGACTGATTGGAATGAATTTAAACCAGTACAGCATTTGAGGTGATGAGGACTTTTTCTCTTTTTCCCCCTTTCTCATCAGGCTGCAGTTTAATAAGCATGGAATACTGCGTGAGGAAGGTTTCTTAACTCCAAATAAGTATGACCCCGAAGCTATTAGTC
This sequence comes from Rhabdornis inornatus, assembly GCA_013397075.1. Lineage (NCBI taxonomy): Eukaryota > Metazoa > Chordata > Aves > Passeriformes > Rhabdornithidae > Rhabdornis > Rhabdornis inornatus. The sequence goes on from VWZS01001249.1 coordinate 3,037,315, forward strand.
TGTGGCTACCTTTATCCAAAAATGTTGTGGGTCTAGATCTGGACACAGCAAAGTACATCCTTGCCAACATTGGAGACCACTTCTGCCAGCTGGTGATATCTGAAAAGGAAGTCATGTCAACGATTGAACCACACAGTAAGATCAACTTGTATTGGAAGCATCTGTGTTTTCACAGCTTTATGTGAAGCTTTAAGCTTCTGTGTGAAAATTGTGTATATTTGGAAATACCATTTAAGACTTGAGTGTCCCTCAGAGAGAGGGAATGGTTAAGAGTCACTGTGGACTAGTGTCAACAGCTCTTTGCTCCTCACAGGGAGGGGGAAAGGGAAGGGTAATTCCACCCTTCTTTGTCAGAAGTTGTTTCTCAATTTATCAAATTACTTTTCCTGTTACAAAGTGTAAAAAAAAAAAGTAAACTACCAGGTAGCTGACAACAAGGTCTATTCTTGGCATGAAAATGAAATAAATATTTTGCTTTGCACAGGTTCTGTTAGATTGCTTTGGTCCTATTTTATTTTAACTGTATCATGAACCTAATGCTGTCTGTCAGTACAAGATACATTTTTTCCTCCACCTGCAAGTTTCCAGTAGCACTTTTAGAAGTGATTGTGTGCAGCCCTACTGGGCATAGATCAGAGAGGTCCTGGTGTTGGGGTAACTGATTAGAGAGGTTAATTAGTGTAGCAGGGCAAAATTACCACCCCCAAACACAGAGGTTTGGCCGCATCAAAATACTTCTGTAGCAAATGTGAGCAGACAGACAAATGGGGAAGTCTGTGACCTTGCATAATCACTTCTCGGAGTAGAATGACTCCTAAACTCTATTTGTTTTCTGGATTTTAAGTGCATGACTGGGGTACAGCACAGTTTAGGACATTGTCACTGTCTGCTCTGTTTGTGGAGTGTTGACATTAGATAAAGATCCTCTGTTTGGCAGTCATTCCACTGTTCTGGAAGAGGAAAAGCTGAACAAGCTTGAATGCCCATCAAAAATGGGGGAAGACTTGAGATAATCCAGAAATACTCACTATCAGGTACCTTGGGCTACCTTGGAATCTGCAAGCTTTGCTCTTCTCTCGACCTGCAATGTATTCAGGCCTGTGGAACCAAATTATCTGTAGCCAGAGTGAGATGTGTAGGCTGGAATACAGAAACACTTTTGGGAGGGTAAAGCTTTGGGTGAGTTCATGAAACAAAGGAGAGCTGTGGTGTTTCTTAATAGCAGAGGATGCATCTGTTGGCATAGCTACCAGAAACATCCTCTACTTGAAAAACAGAAACGTGTGAGTTCTGGAGCTGACTTGAAAGGAGCAAAATCTCATTATTTCACCTTTGGTTTTATTGCCCTGACTGGTGAGAGTAAGGGAACTCACTTTCATTAATATGGAGGTTATTTGGAATGCCCTGGGCGGGAAAGAAGTAATTTACAGTCTGAATACATGGTGTTCTTTGAATAGTTCAGTGAGAGAGTTGCTCAGTCAGCACAGGAAAAAGGGAGATTCTTCTGCCACTGTGACTTGAAGGTATGGTAAATTTAAGTGTATTATACCTGTGAAGTAAAGGATTGACCAGTGTAGAAAGAACAGATTATTAGGTCACATTGTTCTGTGGCCACCAAGTGCCAAAAGGAGATGGGCTCAAACTACGGAGAGGAACAAAGAAAATAGGAGGAGTAGAAAGGGAGAAGATTCAGAAAAGATAGGAAGTGGCATTCAAAAGATAAGAAAAAACCTTCATCCTGTTTTAGGGGAAATTGGAGAGTTGACCTAGAAAAAGATAAATATAGTGCATGTTTTTAAAAGGCAGAGAAGAATGGAGCTGGTGATACTTAGACCTGTGTCTCTTGGGAAGAATTCTGAAGCAAGTAGTCAAACAATTTTTACCTCCTACTTAAGAACAAATTGTGCTGAGCTATTCCAGTGTTGTTCCATACCTAGTCAATGGCCATTATTCAGAAGAAGAGCAACAGATGTCTTGGATCCTGGTATGGTTTTCCTAGCATGCATTAGGACATGGTCTCTCATAACTTGCTTTTAAAATTAAGAAACATTGTGGGCAGGAGTTTCAGGGAAGTTACAAGTGTGGAAGGTGGTGGGAGGAGGCAGGTGTGTGCTTTTTGTCTAATCTAGTTTTTCTAGCTCACAACATAAGGAAATGGAGATCAGGCTAAAATAATTCTTGCATAATCTCAGATTCACAGAAAAACAATACAGCCCTGGAAGGGCTTGTAATTTTTTGCAAGATGCTGCAAATGCTTGGGATGTTTTGAGTGAACTGAAGAAGTGGCTTGGGATGAGGAAAAGGGAATATAGTGGGTACATAGGAAACCTGAACAGCAGCAGTCAGTGCTTCAGAGAAGAAAATTCACCATTCTGAGAATGTCAGGTAAACACAAACACATAAAACTTCCCAAAAGGAAAACAGCTACTTGCCCACCATGCTGCTAAATAGAGAACAAGGACAAGCTGGTTGTGGCAAACTATACATAAAGCTTAGCTTGCCAGCAGTACCTGAATTTATTTCCTCGAGTAGCTGTGGTATTTCCACTTAGGAGAATGTCAGCAGTGTGCTTGTTAACTTAGGCAAACACATGTCAGGAATAAGTGGTTGGTGCTGCACAGGAGGAAGCAAACTGGCATCAATTGCTTGGACTGTTGTGTAACAGCAAAAGCATTTTTTAGAGTTCCAATACAAAACCAAGTCTGAGTCATGTGTCTGTGTTTTAGGTGGTTGTAATTAACATGCAAATTCTGAATTTGTTTGCACTAACACTTGGACTGTCCCGTTGCTGCCCACAGGACAGGTGGCCTGGAAGCGCGCGGTCCGTGGTGTTCGCGAGATGTGTGACGTCTGTGACACCACCATCTTCAACCTGCACTGGGTCTGCTCCAAGTGTGGCTTTGGGGTGTGCGTGGATTGCTACAGGATGAGGAAAAAAAGCTCATATGAAGGTGGGAGTGCTTATTGCTGCCTGAAACATTGGGGGAAGAAGGGGAATAAAATCTCTGTATTGAACTTGGAAGTGAATGGCAACCTTAAACAACACCAAAAAAAATCTTCCCAACCAAAAGGACATGTTGTAGACCTGTGGTTGGGTATATCAATAATAGCAAAATATGTGGCTTTCCAGAGCAGTAACAAAAAAATGTAATGATTTTGTTTTACAGATGATGACTCGGATACTTTCTCCTGGTTTAAATGTGTGAAGGGGCAGGTACATGAACCAGAGAATCTAATGCCTACACAAATAATTCCTGGAAAAGGTATTGGAAATACTTGATTAGCATAAAAATGTGCTGTAGGATTTAGCTTTCTTTTGTGTGTTGTTGATACTGTACTGAATGAGGTTTGATTTTAGTAGTAAAGTTAGTAAAAGCTTAAAATTTATTATCCAAAGACAGGAATAGCTTGTGTGTTTAATACTATTTTATTATCTTTGACCTTTACAAAGAAGTAGCAGAACTTCTTGTTTAATGATGAACGGTATTCCCGTATTATCTGTGCAACATACACAATTTCATAAGAAGTCTTAGTGACCGCTGGATGTTGTGATTACATGTGAGCTCACTGATGGTTCTTTTCCCTCAGCTCTCTATGATGTTGGTGACATTGTTCACTCCGTAAGAACCAAATGGGGAATAAAGGCAAATTGTCCTTGTGCAAATAAACAGTTCAAAGCACTATCAAAACCAGCTCTAAAGGAGGATTCAAAGCAGGTATTGTTACTGTCTCTGTCTGTGCAGTTAAGTTTGTGTCACTCTATTGCATGTTCTTGAAGCCACTGCTAATTTGACTTTGTAGGTTGCCAGCCCTGACCTCTGTGATAATCCCATCACATAGGGACAATTTGTATTCACTGTTCATCTTTCTGGTTCAGCTCTTCAAGTTTTGGGGAAAATCTCATTATGTCCCTCTGACACTAAGGCCTCAGTAGTTGACCTGGCTTTGCAAAAGGCTCAGTGAGGATTTTTAGAACTAAAATGGGATTAGATTGAGAGATCTCTTAAGCGAAGAATATGAAGAACAGATGAGAAGGAATGTTGTGAAGTGTAGGCTATTCCTTGAGTCCTGGAGGTATAATACATGCAGCATCTAAAAAAGTAAGGTGGAAGAATACTGGGGTTCATAAAAGAACTAAACATGAAAAAAATTGAGAGTTAAGGGAGTGTGGGGAATGTCGGAGAAATCAGTCAGTCTGGTAGATTTGCTTCTCTGTATACTAAAAACAACAAAGGAAACCTCACAAGATACGTATATTTATAAATGGCTGTAGTATTTTTTAGCTTTTGAAATCAGCTCAAATTAATAGCTTGGTTTGGAAGTATCTTGGAAGAAATAGGGTGAATTAAGTGATTTTAATTTTGTTAGATTAGATGCTTATTCATAGCCTTATTTTGAAAAGAAATGTTACCTTAAGTGTAATGCAGGTTGGACTTGATTTTGGTGTAAGTAATGAACACAAGAGACAAAAAGTATTTCAGTTGTTAAAAGTGTGGAAGATAATTATGTGAATCAAAAGTTAGCATCCAACTGACCTGGCTTCAGTCTTCTGAATCAAGATTTCCTGTGATTCTGGACAGCGAGCTGCATTAAATTTATCTACACATCTTTATAGAATTAGTTACTGCCCTGGTTGTGTGAGGATAAGCTCATTAAAGGTTGAAGCATTTTGTATTATGTCATGTTTAGAATCCTTGCCAAGCATCAGCAGTCAGTGAGAGATGAAATAGAGAATGTAATGATAGGCAGACAAAAGAGCAGAATAATTTCTTGGCTGAAAATCTTTTGAGCAGAGAGGAAACGTCACCAGTCACACAGGAATTCCAGGGCAAAGTTGTGGTTCTGGTTAGTCTGTTCCTAGAACCTCCAAATGAGCAGATAAATCAGCTGCAAAGGAGATGGACAGTCCTATGCTTGGATTGTGCTGGCCAGGCAGTGCTGCACTCAGGCAGGTGTATGTCAGACCTGGCAGGTGAGTGCACTTTTGCTGCCACCTTAAGAGAAAAATTTAGGAATGCTCCTTATCTGTTTTAGTCCTCTGAACTGAAGCTGCAGCTTAGCCCTGGCCTGAGCATCAGCCATGACTAGAAATGTGAGAACTGCTATTAAAACTGCACTTGGTTCCCAAAGCAATCCCGGAAAATGCACCTGGGAAACTTGGCTCTCTGTGCTTTTCTTGAGGGGTGATGGACTCTGGCTGCTCCTAAAGTCAGGAGATCCCAAATCCTGCTGAACTGTCATCTCCTGATCCTGAACTGCAATGCTGACCTCTTGTGGAGATCGCATGTTTTGAAGGGTCAAACCATTTAACTTTTTAAAGGATGAGTTTGGACATGTTACTGCTTGTATTCCTTTTTTGTAGAATGTGTTTGTGCCTAAACAAGTTATTGCTTTGCTTTTTCAGCACTTGGCATCTGGGGACAGGCCTGGCCTTCAACACAGCAGCTTTGTCCTGAGCCCACAAGTCACTACGCATGATCCTCCTTTAAAGTCAGCACTTGGAAGCAAACAAGCTGCTTCTGTAAATACTTCTCCTTCCTTAAATTGGTTTTCAAACCTAACAAGTGGAAACGTGAATAAAGAAAACAAAGGTATGTGCAGAACCAGTGAAGAGTAAACCCTTTGACTGTTTGTTGGAAGAATATAGGTCAGACCCAGCAATGTCTTTGTGCTGAGTGATGTCATCTGCCTGCTGGGATGAGTGTTCAGTGCTTGTGCTGCAGAAGTGGCCATGGCAATGGCTTGGAGTAAAGCCTGGCAGAGTTAGCATGTTCTGCTTCAAAAACTGGATCAAGATCCCATTGATGCAAGTATTCTTGAAAATTCAGTTTGAGGATACTTTTTTTTCTTGTTGTTTGGGGGTTTTTTGGGGGGTTTGGTTTTTGCTTTTTTTTGTAGAATGTGGGATTTTAAAATCTTTGGTTTATTGAGGAAAGTGAAGTGAAAAATATTTTATCTGCATGTATTGGAAGGAGACTTATATATATGTATATATATGTACATACATACATGTATGCATGTAGGAGGATATTGTCTTGAAAAAAATTAAAGTATTTTCACAGTTTCAAAGTATTCTTACAGTTTTCCTTTTTTCATTTCAGAGAAACTTCTCATACCAATTTCAAAGAATGAAAATAAACCTCTCCAGACACTCCCTAGCTTAGCCAAGCCAGCTGCAGCCCTGCAGACATTCAACAGTGCAATATTAACCCCTGTGAGCAACAACAACACAGGCTTCTTGCGGAACCTGCTGAACTCTTCTGCGGGAAAGGTACAGGAAAAATTCTGTCCTACAGGTTTGGGTTGATCCCGGGCTTAGATTCTGTTCTAAACCTGTGAACAACTGCCACAGGCAGTTTACTTTCTTGTCACAGTAAGTAAAATTCTGTCGTCGTTTGGGGAAAAAAGGACTAATTCAGTTTCTGTGTTTCAGTGCTTAGTTAGTGGTAGCTTAGTGGTACTACCAGCAAGTCTTGGTGAGTAACTGGGAACTAAGGGATAAAGCAGATTAACTTCCTTAGGCTAGAGTCTGGCAGCTGCATTGACTGGGATGTCTTTTAGACTCAAAAAAGAAGCACCAATGGACTTGCAGATGGAGGGAAGAACCTTCTGTGGTGTCTTCCCCATACCTCATTTGCAGACCAGCTCACTTCAGATGTTTCCGGACTTTGTCTGATCTTACAGATGTGACTTTCAAGTGGTGGGGAAAAATACTGGCCTTGAGAGTTCTATGCTAAAACTGAATTTGTTCTCTTTGATATAAAGCAAGTCCTGTTCCCTGCTGCATACTTTGGGTTTCTGCAGTGTTGCTGAAATGCAAATCAGAGCAGAAATTGTTGTGCCAGAATTCTGTGGATAAAATAAAAGAAATGGATCTGGCATTTAATGATGGTGCATTTTTGGACAGGAAAGTTCTACAGTTGTTTCTCTGCATGATTGGATCTCAAGTAAAAAAATTTGAAGAGGCAAATACTTTCTTTAAAGCCTGCAGGATAAGGCAACAGAAAAGAGCACTAATTTTTTGTTTTTGTTCTTGTGTTTTATCAGACAGACAATGGACTGAAGAGTACACCCAAAATCCTTGATGACATTTTTGCTTCCCTGGTGCAAAACAGAGCCATTACAGACTTGCCTAAGAAACCTCAAGGACTGACCATAAAGCCCACGATAATGGGCTTTGACACGCCCCACTACTGGTTATGTGATAACCGTTTGCTGTGTCTTCAAGATCCCAACAATGAAAGCAATTGGAATGTCTTCAGGGAGTGCTGGAAGCAGGGACAGGTATTTTCGTTTTCCTGCTTTTTGAATTTGCAATTCAGGTACTTTGTCCTTTAGCTGAAGCACAGCTACAACCGCTGTAGTGATAAGCAATGTTAAACCTTCATGAAATGTGTGACATAAGCACTGTTACACATCCTTGTCTAAGGATCTATTTTACTGTTCACATCCATTTCTAAACACAGAGCTGAAATTATGTCTCTGTATAAAAAGCTGCCTCAGTTTGAAACAGAGAATGCTCAGATGCATGGTAAGGCAGAATTCTGATAGGGGGTACTGAGCATTTAGTTTGCAAAATGCCTGCATTCAGATGCTCAATGTATTTTATGTATTACCCTATTGTAGTTGGAATTTTTGGTGTTTAATAATTCTTCAAAATATATTCTTTTGCTTTCTAGCCTGTAATGGTGTCAGGAGTGCATCACAAGTTAAATGCAGACCTCTGGAGACCAGAGTCCTTTAGGAAGGAATTTGGCCAACAGGAAGTAGATCTGGTTAACTGCAGGACCAATGAAATCATCACTGGAGCTACTGTAGGGGATTTCTGGGATGGTTTTGAAGATATTTCAAGTAAGTACTGTGAGTCTTTGTTCCAGTAGGTAAAACACTCAGCAGCAATGATTTGGTCCTAGCACAGATTTGTGATCCATAAGCACTGTGCAAGATGTTCAAAGATTTTTCCTCATCTTGGGCAGTTTGGTGAGGATTCTTTGCAGACATTTATGCTCATAGGATTGTAGACTGGATAAAAATTGTCATTCCCATGAAGTACTCTCCTTCAGGAGTATGTTTGGCTGCCTTTAGTCTTTTGGGGAAACATTCTAAGGAAATTTAAAATCTTCCTAGCAAGTAGGTTCATCTGCCAGCTTTTTTTTCCAATTGAGTGAAACAGAAGAGCACATATAAGGGTGGTGCTCACAGGTTAAATGGGTTCTGCTGTTTTACCTTGAAGATATTTCTCAGTCCTGAGGAACTGAAGTTATTTTGTGTAAAAATAGATTTAGAGGGAGGTGAGTTTGAGGTTTTCCATGAGAATTAGCACTTGCCATTGCATCTGGAGTTCCATTTTATCTGTTTGTTACACATCCTTATCTAAGGATCTTTACTATTAAAATCAGTTGTAAGCTTAGGGAGTTTCATACTTAGGGCAAGAAGAGTGGGAGGTGGAAGACTCACACCTTTCTTTTCTGTTTCTTTATCTTCGAAGACGTTTGGCTTCATCAGCTACTTTTGGCCTCAAACACAAAACAGTTTCTGAGCTAAATTGTAGGAAGTGCTTGGGCAGGGAAGCAGTAAAGGCTGCTTGTCTGTCTGACATATGTTGTAACATGTTTGTTGTGAGTAATAGCCTATTTTTGTGTCAGAGAAACTTGTATATCTTAGTTGTACATTAAAAGTTGTGGAATAAAAATTATTTTAAACCTGAAATAAAGATTTCTTTATCCTAATTCTTTGTATTCTGAGTTGTACAATTATTAAAAACTAAGACTTGTTAATATTTTAAATTAGGTCGTCTGAGAACAGAAGAGGGAGAGCCAATGGTATTGAAGCTTAAGGACTGGCCTCCAGGAGAAGACTTCAGAGATATGATGCCCTCTCGGTATGAATTTCCAGAGAAATGTTCACTGTTTGTGGTACACCCCCAAAATAATGGATTGTAGGAACATTCTCTTGTGATACCTGCCTCAGCTTTGAGCAGCTGTTGGTGCTTGTGTGAACAGTTCTGTTTCTTACAGATGCCTGACATAAAGGAAAATCCTGCACAAGTTTCATGATAAATTTTTATGTGGTGGATGGTATTTGTTGCTAAGTAAAGTGAGCACCTAAAACTGCTCCTAAAAGCCTGGATCACTTTGAAGTCTGAAGTTCAGTTGAAGCTTACTATTTGGCCAAATATTTTTTAAGTATTTGGACTTGAGCTGTTTGATATTCCTTGAGATGGTTATACAGCAAAATAGCTTTACTCCAGAGCAGTTAAATTTATTTGCTGTATTTCTGTGCCATATTTGTTTGGTTCCTTTTAACGGTGTCCAGCAAAATCTGAGGGAAAAGAGTACACTTCCTTGACTAGAGAGAGCTTTTGTTGCAGTCTGTTTCAGTCTGGTTTTGGTTTTATCAGTACCTAATGTTAAATTTTGCTGCATTACCTTAGGTTTGATGATCTGATGAAAAATATCCCATTGCCAGAATATACCAGGAGAGGTGGCAAACTCAACCTTGCCTCTCGACTTCCCAACTATTTTGTGCGACCGGATTTGGGCCCCAAGATGTACAATGCCTATGGTAAGGAATTTTTCACTCTAAAGGTCACCTTCACTACATGTTTGTATTGAAATTACTGTAGATTATGTGAATCCTTGCTGTTGTAGACAATTTGATTAATCCCATGGATAAGAAAACCTGAGTTTGGCTCACCTATAGGTATCAATGATGTCCAGAGCATGATATAATTTATTTTATTAAACATCTTTTTGTCCAGGTGTTTTCAAGCCAATAGTAGTTACTTCCAGTCTTTCAATCAATTTGCTCCACAGCCTCTGTCATGTAGCTGGCAGCATGTATTTGTTGTTTTGCTGCTTCTGGCTGTATTGCTTTTGTCGTTCTCCTTTTTGAGCTGTATTATTCAGCTTTTAATCTATCCGTGAGCAGTTTTTTTCCCATGTCTGGTTCATCTGCTGTCACTCAGACATATAAAATGGAGCAGCATTATGACCAATAGAGAGATTGTGGATAGTAAATCCTGTATCAGCCGCTGTTTGGAGTGAAAAAGAGACTGTTTCTCAAAATGCTATATCCTAAACTGCTGTAGAAACCCTTTTCTAGCAGGACTTAAACATGACTTTTATATAAATTATACAGGCTAGATACGTTGTTCTGTATCAGCCTGTCAGCAGATCACTTGGGAAGCCACAAGATGGAGCAAGGTCCTGGATAAGAAAGCATATTGCTGCTCTGGAAGCATTTGTTAGTTGGCATAAAAGTGCTTTAATCTTCAGAAAGTGCTGCTGAGAGTGGTGTAACACTTTGTGTCACTAATGGATCTGCTTCTCCTTTTCCCCCACTTTGATTCTTCCCCCAGGCTTAATAACACCAGAGGACAGAAAATATGGCACAACAAACCTTCACTTGGATGTGTCTGATGCAGCCAATGTCATGGTTTATGTGGGGATCCCTAAAGGCCAGGCTGATCAAGAAGAAGGTAAAGTCTTTGTGCTGTGTGGGGGATATTTCTGTGGCCAGAGGGAAGATCCCTTAGTGTAACTGCTCGTGTTGACTCTCCACAGAAGTGCTTAAGACCATTCAGGATGGTGACTCTGATGAACTGACAATTAAGCGTTTTACTGAAAGCAGAGAAAAGCCTGGAGCTCTGTGGCACATTTATGCTGCCAAAGATACAGAGAAAATCCGGGAGTTTCTTAAGAAGGTAAGCTGTTAAGCTTAAAAACTCATCTTCTGGCTGTGTAGATTTGTAAGTCTCTATCTTTTGGGCTTTTCTCCTCCTTCATGTCCCAGATACTGTGGAAACAAATAACCTGAGTTTTATCCAAGACAAAACTTCTCCTGTGCCATGAGTCTTGTAGGGCCTGAAAAGGGTGGAGAGTTGAAGCTTGAAGTTACCTTGTATGTAGATATTCCTTCTGCCCACTCTTCTCATAGATGAGTAATGTTACATTGTGAACAAGAAAATAGCTGGTTTAGATTTAAGGAAAAGCAGTTTAATTTGATCATTTTTAGAAGAATGTGAGATGTTTTTGAGAAATGTCAGAGCAATACATGGTACATAATGCTCTTCATTGTTCTCTCTTACTACCTCGTTTTCCTCCATACCTTGATTAGGTCTGAATTAAGGGATAAGTGTGAGGTATTTTGTGTCACATTTTCATGGGAGTTAAGGGTTTAGTAGAGATGTGCTACCATATCCAAAAGGGCTTGTTTCAGTGTTTAAATTTACCTCAGATGGTCCAGAGTTATTTGTGGCCTTACTTGTGAAATTTCTTTGGTGCTCTAGAAGTGGAAGGAGCCAGTGTGCTGATAGTTAAAAGGATAAGTGGGATGATCTGAACAACTATTGGCCTGATCAGGCTTATGGTTTTCTTGGTGGAAGCTGGGAGAGGCTGCAAGAGACTTATTTAATATTAACAAAGAACAAATCTTAAGGTTGATGAAACATCACACTGGGTTTGATAAGCATTAGCACTTGGACTCTTGAGATCTCTGTCTCACACCTCAGTCCCTTCTATCACACTTGCTGGCTGATGTGGGGCTTTTAGAAGCTTTTATTGGAGTAGAACCAAGCTGTTTATCTCCTCCCAAATGGGTTTTTGGGCTGCAGTCCTGGGTGTAAATGTCTGCTGCAGCAAGTTGGATTTATACAGCAACTTCTTGCAGAAATTCTCTCCACATAACACTCAAATTTCTGTCCTGAAATGCTTGTTGTGCCTCCCAGTCTTGTTTCTCCTGAAAATCTGGTTTGTACCCTCTGGGTCAGTGAGCACACACTGACTGATTGTGGCTTCAAGGCAGACACCTGCTGAATTCCGCAGTGGGTAGTGTCTTCCAGTCACAGGCTGTGGAGTCAGGGAATTTCACAATGGTTGGGGTTTGAACAGAGCTTCAAGACCATCTTATTCCAACCCCCTGCAATGGGCAGGGACACCTTCTCCTATCCCAGGTTGCTCAGAGCCCTGTCTAACCTGGCCTGGAACACTTCCAAGGATGGGACAGCCACAGCTTCTCTGGGCAGCCCGTGCCAGTGCCACACTGCCCTCACAGGAAAGAATTTCTTCATAATTTCTTCTTCTAATCTAAACCTACTCTCCTTCAGTTTAAAGCCATTGCCCCTTGTCCTGTCACTTCACACCCTTCTGCACAGTCCCTTACTAGCTTTGGTAGTGGCAGAACACTGGTTCCATGTGTGACAGTTGCTCCCAACGTGAACATGAGTTACTTCACTTGCCACCGTCAGTTGGGATTGCTTGTATTTTCCATATCCACATTTGCAATGTGTCTCTGAAGCCAGTGGGACCTGAGAAATGCTGAAACCTTGATAAAGGTCTGAGTCAAGAGCCAGACTTTAATTGTGTAACTCTCTTATCTGAACACATGGTGGGCATGTTTCTATGTGCCCAACACATTTCTGTGGAATACCACAGATGGAACTTGACTGTCCAGTCAGACTGGTGCATTAAAATGCCTGTTGTCTTGTGACTTTGCCAGGTTGCAGAAGAACAAGGCCAAGAAAACCCTGTAGATCATGATCCCATTCATGATCAGAGTTGGTACCTGGACCGATCGCTGAGGAAACGCCTTCATCAGGAGTATGGAGTTCAAGGCTGGGCTATTGTACAGTTTCTAGGAGATGTAGTTTTCATCCCAGCAGGAGCTCCACACCAGGCAAGCACCAGGGACATGGAAGGGCCTGACTGCTTGGGCAGCCCTTTGAGCATGTGGCTAATGCTTGTTTGTTCTCTCTAGGTTCATAATTTGTACAGTTGTATTAAAGTTGCAGAAGACTTTGTATCCCCAGAGCATGTCAAACACTGCTTCTGGCTCACTCAGGAATTTAGATATCTGTCGCATACGCATACGAACCATGAAGATAAATTGCAGGTAACTCCCCAATGCTCAGTGCTCTTGACCCTTTACAAAAACCCCACTAAAACAAAACAGATGTTTTCCCAAGTTTATGATTTGCATGAAGGTCGGGCAGTTGAGTGTGCCTGAACTGACCTGCACAGGGTGAGGGGAAATAAGTGGGAAAGCTGCAAAACTATCTTTGCTGTTTGCTTATTAAACCAAGCACCTTTTCCTTTGCTCCTGCAGGTGAAGAATGTCATATACCATGCTGTTAAAGATGCAGTTGGGATACTGAGAGCTAATGAATCCAGCCTTAGCAGACCGTGATGTAGAGCGCCTTAACCACACACTATGAAACAGAAGCATTGGCAGCTGTTTTACCTACTCAGTCAGGACCTCTGTGGACTTTGAGATTATATGAATGTTACCTCATCTTCCTTTCAGCAGTACCAGAGGATCATGGTACTATGTTCTGTGTATTCTTCCAATGTTTACAAACCTGATATGTATATGTAGTAATATGTATGGACTGTGGCATACTGTGAATGCTCAGTTGCAATAGAACTTTATATGGAGTTGCTCTCCAAACTGTACAAAATACCTCCTATAGAACTGTTGGGAACTATTCCAAATTACTCGTTTGAAAAATATTATTCAAGGCATTGTAAAGCTTCAATTTTTAAAATCTATTTTGGGGTGGGAGGAAGTATGGAATCACTCAGTTTAATAGCCAATTTACATAAAAAGTTAAGAATGCAGTTCTGGAATTTCAAATTAACATAGAACTAGCATTTAAAAGTAGCTTTAAGCTATTGTATAGTAACATAGAGATGGGAGTTAACCATCTTTAGGTAAATGTATTTAAATTTCTAAATGTTAAAAGAAACTTTTAATCAAATGTCTTCTGTTTGAAACTGCTCTTTAATTTGAACTGATGTTTGATTCTCTTGTTTTTAACACTGAATGGTTACATAAAAATTCTTCTATTTCAGATACTGTTCCTTGCCTGTCTTCAATTGACTGTTTAATTAATTTGATGCAAGACTTTGAAATGCAAAAGGAAACTGTATCATAAATGGTTCATACTGTTTTTTGAACTATTTGAAGGCTTAGGGTATGGAATTTAGCAGCAGATCTGTTCACAATTATTTTTGGTTAACCCAAGTACACCTTAGCTGACACTACTGCTGCCAGTGCTGTGGTCTATCACATGAGCTTTGCAGCTTCAGTCTGAAATTGTACACAGAGAACTCAGGGTTATTTGGAGAAACACTGAAAACATTGTAAAACTTAAAACGGGAAGAGAGGTTATGAGTGGAAAAGTGAATCTCTCATTTGATATGAGACCCTGAGAGAAAATTAATCTTTCAGTTCCTTCCCAGCACTGAAAATTGCAGGATGGCTGTTGGGAACAGCCAGGCAGGAGAGGAAACCTCCAAGTTCACTTTTCTGAGCTTATGCAACAAATTGAACTCTGCACATTCCCCTCCCTGTATCTCACCTCCCTGTGTATTTCACCTGCTGTTTGTGAGCAGCATCAACTGTTGAGTCTGTCTTGGATGACAGGCTTCTTCTTCAGAGAAACTTCCTCTGATTGCTCCCTCGGGAGCGGGGACAGGCTGCAGTGTGCTCAGGGAGCAGGGGTCTCTCTCTTAACTCTTGTTAAGTGAAGTTGACTTACAGAAGGTTTGCCTACACAATAGCCCTTCACTGTATGCAGCAAGAGCTTTCCTCCACCTTTGCTTGCTGACACCTCTTGACAGTAAATAACTTGTTCTAGTGGCTTCAGGTGCCTTGATTTGGCATTTTGTGCTTGAACTTGTCAAGTATGCTTAAAAACAACACTTACCTGAACATTCTCCCTTGAACTGTCAAGTTGAAGTACATGACATAAAGCACGTTAATTGCTTTCCTTGGTGCCAGTATTTGTGGGCAGCTGGAGTACAGGTACCTCCCAGAGCGCTGAGTCACACTGGTCTTACACACCCTGTGTGTGCACAAAGATCTGAAAAGACTCATTGTTAAAGCTGGATTTTGAGCTCTTACTACTGTGCTGTTGTTCAGTCTTGTTTTATTGCAGCTCTCACCCACTTTTCCTTTCTGGATTTTTAAGACCACAAGGAACAAACTGTCTCTCTTGCCTGTTTTTGTTGCACTTAGGGCGGAGATGAACACTTGAGTGGCACAGCCTGAAGCAGTAGGGATACTTTGCCTCCCCCAGCACAAAGGTGAACAGCTCCCCCCCCATGCTTTTGTGGCTGAAAACGGGAGGTGTTGGACTCCATCCAGCTATCTGTGCCTTGTGTGTTTTTCTACCCTTGCTGTTGTGATACAATGATTTAGAGACTTGGCTTTCTTTGGCTGTTTTAAAATGAAGAGCTCTGGGCTTTGTCCAGGAGGTGCTGTGGCAGTGACAAGTTTGGGTCTGAGTTTTTCAGTTTGCCAACGGCCTTTTGTGAGCCACGACATCCTTTTTGCCTGAAGCTTTTCCTTGGGAGGATACACAGCTCTCCTTTGACCCTGAAATGTGCTATTGGAGCAGCAGAGAGGCCTTGGCATGCCCACGGGGTCTGGGGAAGCTTTGCCAACAGCCTGGTGACTTAGGGCCCCCCTCCCACTGCTACTAACTGCCCTGCCCTCACTGTGCCAAGGCCTTGGCTAAGACAGGCTCTCCTGTGAGCATACAGAGCTGAAACAGACTGAAAACTACTCTTTAACTATGCAGTGAAGGCCCCAAATGTGCTAAAGAAAGATGTTACAAAACTAAAAGGGAGGTGTTAGAAGTGGGTATTGTTTGTGAAAGAGGCTAAAGTGATGCAAACTAAACTGCTGGTGGCAGTGACTGTTAGAAGCAGCTTTAATAAAATTTGTATTGATTCAGGAAAACACAGATCTGACAGTGCTGAAGGTTTTTGGTAGCAGATTAAACCAAAGTGCCTGTTAGGGAGAAATGCTGCTTGAAGATGAGAATGTGTTTCAGGACTTTGTCTAAAAATACATAACATTATACCACCCTTGCCATGTCACCACAGGAAACATGGGCTGAACAGAAAACTGGAAGAGACTGCTACTCTGCAAGAAGTATATTACAGTAGTGTCTTGGAGAAAAAATCCTCAAGAAAAAAAAATATATATATATTACATAAGTGAGAATACATTAAGGTTTGCATTTTGAAGGTAGGACAGAATAAAGTAAAGCCAACTGTACACATCGATCCTGTCCTAGCTCCTCAGGGTGGCCAACCGTGACTGCATTGCTTCGATGTCCTCCTCCTCATCCACAGCAGCAGCAGCTGCTCCCATGGGCTCAGGCTCTGGCAGAGCATCTGTGACTTTACTGGGTGCTTTACCCAAGGCCCCTGCAACAACAAACAGGCTTGTTAGCGAGTGTCAGGTCTTCATTTAATAATTAATGGCTTTCAGAGACATCTGAAATAACCCAACCAGTCATTTCCCATGGAGGACAAACCCCTGAGCTGTGAAAGGGCCAGCCCGGGGCTGTTGGCTGCACTGAGCTGCCAGCTCTGAGCCTCTGCACTCCTTCCCTGTTGGGAGGAGGCTCCCAGCTCTCCCCCCAAGCGCTGCTGATTGCCTGGGAGCTCCCCCTGCCTGCTCCGGAGGAGGGAAGCTGCTCCAACCAGGAAATGGGATGGAAAAAGCAAATTAGGATGTGAGAAAGAACAGGGCACTGTGCCAGGTGCTGGGCACAAGGTGCCAGCAGCGTGGGCACTGCACTTGCAGTGTGGTACAGCTAATGCAGCCCTGGTGCTTGTTTTTATCACACCACATCACAAGCAATCCAGGTGAAAGGAGCATTTTAAGCATTCTCCAAGTCAAATAACTGAACCAGTAAATCATTACTTCATGAGCTGGAAAGCAGAAATTGCGGTTTTGGTTTTAAGAGGGTTTTTGTGTTTGTTTTGGTTTTTTTCCCCCAAACAAGACACAGCATTTTACTGCCAGGACTCACAACACAGCCTATGACTCAAGGCAGTGCAGCAGTTTATTTCTTGGTTTCATTAATAACAATACCTAGTCAAACGTAAGTTTCACCTTGTTAAGAGGATTCACTGCACAGGCAAACACAGATCTGTTGGAGCCTCAATTACATAACTGCACAGACAGCAGCTGATGAATATTAGTTCTGCCCTGCTGAGCCCCAATGGCCTTTTCAGCCAGTATTCCCTGAGAAACCAGTTTGTCAGAGCTCTCTGCCCATCACCAGAGGAAGAGATGCCAGTGGGAGAGCACAGAATAGATGAAGATTTCAGTTGCTGCATCTTATTGAACAGAGCAGGGACTTGGCTCTCAGCAGCACCCACAAACTCACCAGCTGTAATTTCAAAAAGGATTTTGTCAATTTCTGCCTCAGCTTCCTCTTCCATTTCCTCCTGATCCTCCAGGCCTTCAAAGGTGTCCTCCAGCATTTCCTCTATAATTCCAGCCTAGCAGAAAAAAAAGAAGGCAGCATGTGATGCCCTTGGAAACAGCAGAGTAAGAAGACACATTTCTACTTGGGAGATAAGGTTATGCCTATCCAGGCATGTAACAATCCCCCTGCTCCAGGGGGGTTTCCAGCTTGAGGCTGTTGCAGGAGGGTGGCCAACACACCTGCCCTCAGCATAAACACACATCTCTACAACTGTTGCACAGAAAAAGCAGGAAGAAAACTGAGGATTAGAGGCACCTGTTCTCACCTTGAAAACCTCAAGTTATTTAAACTAAAAGAGAAGAGATTTAAATTAGGTATTAGGAAGAAATTCTTCCCTGTGAGGATGGTGAGGCACTGGAACAGGTTCCCCAGAGAAGCTGTGGATGCCCAGTCCCTGGAAGTGTTCGCAGCCAGGTTAGATGGGGCTCTGAGCAACCTGGTCTAGTGGCAGATGTCCCTGTCCATGGCAGAGGGGCTGGAATTACATAATTTTTAAGATCCTTTCTAACCCAAACTATTCAATGATTCCATGGTTATTTATTGTTGCTGCATGTCTAAACCAAGAACCCAGTCTGCTCCAAGCATGTGAAATACAAGTGTAAATTTCAGTCATGTAGCATGAATTGTGTAGCACACTGTAAAGCTGCTCTTTGACACAGCTTGTTTTTTTTCTATCTGCATTTCAAAACATTCCTTTGCAGGCCCCGCAATCTAGATACGGCCAAACCATGCTGGTGCACTTAGTAAAATTATTTAGAAATAAACTTATTTGAACTAAACAGTCTAGAGTGGTAAGAAGGGAAAAAGCAAAACAACATTGGTAGTTGAAAATATAATAGTCATAACAGAGACTTAGTATACTTTCAAATCAGAGCGCTACCATCACATGGAGACACTGAGCTAGATGCTTTAAACGAGTGACAGTGAGTTATATCTGAATTAGCCAGGAGCTCTGTGAATCTTTAAAATGTTGTAATGAACTACATTTAATTAGTTAAGGAAACTTTGATAGTGTTATTTTGGCTGGTTTTGGTTTATATCTGTGTTGGCTAAGTGTCAGTAGAAAACCCCGAGAAATTACTTCACTGCACCTGCAGAAACGAACTCCATGGACTCATATCCCTTAGAGAATCTATAGCTGAAGAACAAAATTCAATAAAGAATTGTGTAATGGTTATCATATAAATAGAGATGAATTAGATGCCATAGAACAAGAATCTTGAGATTCTTGAGAGATTCTTTAGGTATCTTGAGAGAATTAAGGAGTCCAAGGCCTATACATCCCAGAAAACTTGATTAATACATTGCAGGTGTAGTAAGGGAGCACCTTCATAGGCTTGTATGCCCCAGGAAACCTAATCAATAGTAATTGTCTAAGCAGGACAGCAAATTTAATAAAACACTGTTAGCTGGATAAAACGCATCCATTAAACAAAGACAGATGAGATGTTCTGGTAGTAGCTAAAAGAAACAAAACACCTCTACCACAAAGCAATAAATTGGGCAGATTTTTGTGAGTGTCTATTTAAAACATCTTGGCTGTTATAGTGTATATAAATGCCTGAAAATCATTGTTTCTTTGAATGTGTCTGCAGCGAATAAATTCCCTATATGTTCCCAATTTTGACTTAAAATTGTTATTAGGAATGTTGGTCTAACAGCTTTTGCTGTTAGATTTAAAACTCTTTGTGTCACCAGTATCAGACTGGCCACAGAGTTAGAGGATGTCCTGAGCTCACACCAGCCCTGTGACAAAGGGGCCACCCAAATAACTGCACAGCTCAGTAACAACCACATTGTGTTCACCCAAGTCTGATTTATGTGCCAGATCTTACCTTCATCATCTCTTTGGATAAGTCCCTCATCGTTGCTTGGATTTCTGGGATTTTTACTAGATTTTGCATAGCTTTCATGACTTCTGTGCTCTTCTGCAATGAACCTGCTACTCTGAGCACAGCTGTGAAGGAGAGGCACAGAACAGTTTGAACAACCCATTCACTGCTGAAAGCAGTGAAATTATATCCTCTCTACATGGAAACTTGTTTACATTTAGGCAATTAACTTTAAAAAATAAACAGGCATTGCACTTCTTTATTCTTAACTAAATTCCTGGAAAAGCTCAACTTATACCCACACTGGAAAAGTCACATTTACAGCAAAGCTACTGGTCCTGTACAATGAGGAACCCAGGTGGTCTGCAGAGAGATTTCAACCCACCTGCACCCAGTTCATTAAAGGCAGTGAGAGTTGTTTGCTCCTGCCCAGCCCCTCAGCAGCCAGAGGTGTTGCTGAGGGTTTTCACAGCAGAGCTACAGTCACTGCTGAAACCAGGGATCTCCTGCCTGAAACCAGGTACTGGAAACTAACCCTGGTACAAATTCTGCTGCAATAGTTTCACAGCAAAGAGTAAGCTATAACATTAATACTTGAAATTGAGTTGAATTGAAGCAGATAAGCCAAAAACAAGCTTATTTAAATTGAATTTAACAATACTCTTTCCAGAGGCTATTCTAACTTATAAACTCTCCTCATACGTATTGATAACATCAAAATCAAAAAGCAGTAATTAAGGGTACTTTGAAGTTTTCTGAATTCTGCCATCTAACTTTGCTGCTTCCTGGACATGGAGAACTTACCTGTTTGTATATAAAATGGTCACTCCTTAACGAAGCAAAATGAAGGTACAGCACATATTATTTTTCATTTTAATAATTTCTTTTAAGAGCCCCACACTTGTAACAAACTAACAGAAACCTTGCTTTGAGCAGTCATTTCTCAAGTTACTACAGACCCCAGACTGAACTCTAGATTCCTTCATATTTCCTGTCTAAGTGTATCAGAACATTCCCAGGAAGATGAAGATGCTGGCAGTGGTAATAAGGAGGAAGCTGTTTTGAGTTTTTCCTTTTAAGGGACACCTTCAGGTGCAAGGATGGTCCTACTTTCCTTTCCTGAGTGAGATGCATGGGGAGCCACAATTGAACCATCATAAAATTACACTCCAGGTTCACAGTGTGACTTCCTGTTTTAACACTCATCCAATGTTAAAATCTACTTGGATGATGCTGGGGTGGGGGAAATGCTTTGACATTTCAGCAGCATGTTGACCTCCACCAAGTCTTCTTCTGTCTTTAAAGCTTTCTGCTCTGCTTGTTACAGGCTGGACTGTTTCCAGCCATGGAAAACACTGCAGGAAGTGTATTACAACAGACTTCTGATGTGGATAAGGAATGAGGGAAATATGCTGGTTCTGGAGGAACACAAGGGACCAAGGAGGGTTTACGTAACATGGGTGTTAAGCCAAGGGGCAAAAGGATTCATCCATACTAAGAAATCAAACACTGCTCCCCCATCCCCACGTAGGCATTGGTAAATGCCCCCAGACTTTTGCTAGGGAAGCAACCATCTACAAGATGAAGAGAATTCTACTCCTGTGACAGGTCCTGTCAAAATCAGTGACACAGGCTTCACGAGAATACAGGGATATTAGGAATGCATTGAAACTGTTTAGAAATGCACACTAAGAATGTGCTCCAAATTGCTGTGAGTTCAGTTTCACAGCATGTGATTCTCACATCACTGGAACCCTCAGGCTCTGAGGAGAGGTGTTAGATTGTCTGCTGAGCAGCTTGTCACAGGAAACAGGGAACCAGCAAGGATGTAGGGAACAATGAGGGGCAGGAACCCCAAGAAACTTAAAGTGGGAGCTCCCTGACTATTTCAGAGCCCAGGGTGGGGACACCCATCCAGGCAGGGCACTGGAGAAACAGCCTCAGAACATCCTGCAGACTGAGAGGGATTATTGCCTACAGGGATACAGGACTCCTTACAGGGATGTAGAGGAAAAGAGCATGTTTGGACACAGGGAAAACTTACAATGGATCTTTTAAGGGGATTACAGGAACATAACTGAATCTTAGGGGAATGACCAAAGGTAGTTTGGGGAAGGATTGAAGTGGATCAGGGAACACACAGACCTCAGGGGCCTGCGGGGCCAGGTACCAGCAGTTCAGGCAGAGCAGGAGATCTGAGGCGAGGTACCAGATATCTGGCCAGCTTAGGCAGAGCATCTGAGGCCTCAGTCCTCATAAGCAGAAGAGGAAGATCTGGACAGAGCTGTTCATATGTGTGTGAAAGCTGTGTGTGTTTGTGGGGTAGTGGCAAAGGCTCTGCTCTGAGATTATGGGTGCATGTGCCTGCTGAGATTAGGAGGCAGAACTTCAGCAGCCTCACAGCTCTGGGCCTGCAATGGGAGGATCTTCCCAGGCTCCTGAAGCCCACTGGAATCAGCTGCTTTTCGCAGGAGCATGGCTGCTCCCACATTCAAGCTCTGCCTGCCTTTGATTTTGGTTCTGGACAAGGAAACGTCAGACCTCACTTCTACTGTCAGAGCAGTCATTGTGCTTAGGCCCAGAATTTGTTCTTACCAAGCTGGTTCTTCATCCCCATGAGGACAGAGTTCATGTGAGCTTTGGATGCATAGAGTTTGCTTACAGCCCTCCGAGAGCGGATCAGCTCCTTTGCCAAGATCACACACACATCTCTCTGATTCTTTTTGGCAGCATCCTTTATTGACCTCTTCACCTTCTCCTCTTCCCTCTGGATATCTGGAGTACAGAAAAACACAGCAAACAGTGATGAACTCCTAAGGATATAGAAGAGAAATCAGTCATTTTTTGATGTGTGTTTCCAATGCAAAGAATTGTTTCTGCTTGATTTCAGATTCCCTCTGTTACTCAAAGACCTTGTTCTAGGCCGGTTTACGTGTCAGCTGATTAATTCAGCTAAATCTTAATAGGAAAATTCTCATTACTGAGCATCCAGCTCTGTAATTTCCTTTGCAGACAAAAGTACCCTAAAGGACTGTCTGAGAATATTAGTCCATGATGCTGAGCTAAGAGCTTATAAAGCAAAAAACAGGTCCTGTAAGAACAAAGCACTCTGAGACTTGACTTTACAGCTTCAAAATAATTTCCTGATTATTAAACTGGCCTGATACAAATATATACATATACAAAATATACATCTAACTTAAAACATCCTGTTCAAACTTCCCTGGCACCCAGCTTTGTTCAACAGCTTTTTTTAAGAGTGTGCTTAAGTGGGAATACTGAACTAAGCATGAGCACCAAGGAGTTGGTTGGATTTGAACTATTAAACACTAAAAACACCTTCTTAAATACCATTGGTTTCTCCAGCAAATCTAGTGTGACTGTTCACAGTTCTGCTCTGCCAGGTAACACTTGCTATGAACAGCAGGAGCCAGGTACTCCAAAGAGCCCAGAGTAAAAAATGCAAGAGTAATATCAACCTCCTTTCTTTTACAGACTCAGCAATAAATTAGCCACTGATGAAATATGGATCTCAGAGTCCACAACAAAAATTACCGTAAAGTAAATAAATAATTCAGATAGTAAGGGTTCCTAACCTTCCTGCAAAGAGTTGATTGAAATGAACAAGAACAATTATTTCAAGGAAAGCCTCTGTTCAGATTTAGCTTTGAATCTTCTTGATGTATGCCAAAGTTATATGTTGGAAGAATGAGAAGCTGCCCTCTTACAAAAACAAAGGCATCAACACACACTTTCTGGCACAGGCCAACTTGGAGACTTCAACACAACTTCTCAGGTGGGAGTTAATGAACCCTGTACTCAAGACCAGTAATTCTCTCAGTATCATTCACTGAGGTATTTACCTTAAAGGACTGGCAGAAAGCTGTAGGATCATAATCAGAAAAACATACCTTTGCTGCTTTCCCACTATTATTTTCAGAAATACCACAAACTTGAAGACATTTGTACGTCAGACATGGGACTGAGATGAGTCCCAGCATATCAGAGTAGGTAAGAAAAAGCTGAAGTGCTCCAGCAGGAAACAGAAAGCACCAGAAGAACTCCAGCAGTACTGAGGAATTACAACATTCACTCTGTCAGGCTGAAAACAACCACAAGTGTTGTGTTACTACACCCAGGCCAGTGTAGGGCAGCCTGCACCTGAGTGAACGCTTTCACCGGCATGAACTGCTGAGTATGAGATCAGTGGCACGAGTATGCAAGAACAGTCAATCCATCTTCGAAGGTCAGTGCCAGATACACTCCTCAAGGGAGCCAAAGTCACTTCCCCAGTCCCTCTGCAGCACTATCAAGCACCAGACACACAAAGCAGCCCAAGGCATGAGAGGGACTCACAAGCTCAGCAAAACACAACGTTACTGTATTACTCCAGCTCTAATAACTCAAAAAATTCAATTCTGAAGTAACAAGGATACCCTTCATTTCTCCAAACCTTCCAAGCCCTGAAAAACAACCTAATACAAAGAGAAATCACTACAGCAGCAAGAGTCCAACAACAGATGGTTTCAAATAGTGTGCTGCTATTTTAGTAACTGCTGACTGGGTGAGCCAAGTGTTCCAGTGATCTAAGCCCACTCAGTTCATCCCAGGTGGATCTAGTGTTGCCTTGTTCAAACACATCTAGCACAGCTTTCCCCAAGGAAACTAAGACAGGTTCCAGCTTAGCATCCTAACTTGAAGATTGCAGGGACTTCTGTGTAAGGCTCAGCTGAAGCATGAACAAGAAAGCATGGCAGAATCCAACTACAGTGGGCAATTTTTGAAGAAACCAAGTGGCACTTGGCTGTCATCCTTCAGGAGCAGCCTGCTAGTCTGGGAAGTGTCCAGCAGAACCACGTACTTCCATAGATGGCACTTGGTAAAATGTGAAATCCTGGCACAAAGATACTCTGTACTTTATTTTAAGGGGAATTATCAGTATGGCAGATGGTTGGTGGTTAGGGCTGAACTGTATTTCTTTGAATGTAAGACTCTGAAACACAGACATGTTTAGAGCTGCTAAAATAATTAGATTTGCCTCCACATCAAAAAATCACACTAGCATGTAAACTAGCATCTGTGTAGGCCATTAAAAGTATCGTGGCACATAAAAAGTTAAGAGAAACACAAAATTTCAAGAAACATCAGTAGTGAACATGTGAGTAGTTTGCTTCCATGGAAGAGGCAACCTCAAAAACATTATTTTGCTGTAAGACCAGAGCTGCAGTTCCTCTGTGCCTGATACACAAAGTGCCCTGGAGAAAGTAAAATAACTCACATCCCTGTACATCAGTTTTCCTGGAAAAGATGCTCTGCTCCTCATATTGGAGACAAGGACAAAGACAGACTTTGTACTGCACATCAACCTTCTCCAACCAACTCATACAAGTCTACAAGAGGGAGAAGACACAAACCCTGCCAGGTTACTCCAGAGGCACAGGGCTGGGGAAGAAGGGAACAGGAAGGGAGGATGTACTCCACAAGGCCTCACTCCAAACAGGCATGTGCTAGTAACCAGATTCTGACGCAAAATATCCTTCACCAGCACCTCCCATGGACAAATCCCAGGGACAGGGTAGAAGACAAAGAAGGGGAAAACAAAACCAAGGCACAAAACCTATTTTCAGGCTCAGGGAAGGCAGGTAGAACAAATTCTGAACTGAGAGCAGTGCAATATTAAGCAACTCCTCTGCTTTTCAAGACATTCAGCAGTGTAATGCTCATTATTTAATAGCAAAACACCTACCCACTGAGAAAACATTTTTATCCCCTCCCTTCCTCTCTTCTGTTTGCAATTTTTACAAGCTGACAGCAAGCTACTTTTGCTTGGCACATGCACTTTCACACCAGTATATGCCAGTAAAACTGTCTACATGTGGAATTATATACCACACTGATACCACCCATTATACTGATGTGGGTGAAATTCTGGATAATAAGTCTAATACATGTTATCCAAAGGGATTTAAGAGCATTATATGGGAGCATGAAATATTCATGTTCTTTTGAAAATTCTGCTTGGATAACTTCACAGCAACATCATTTTGTAACACAGACTAAGTCTGGCCCCAGGATCACATTCATCTTCCTTTACTACAGATGTGATAGACTACCCCAGGTTATTAAATTTCACAGCCTGCCTCAGTTAAAGCAAAAATAACTTGAAGGCACACAAGGCGAGTAAAAACAAAAGATTAGACTCAAGTACAAACCTCTGATCTGTCTATCAATCACTCTCATTTCTTTCCTTATCTTCAAGGACCATTCATTGACCTTAAAAAGAGAAAGTGAGAGTTACTTGAAATTCCAACTTTAAAACTATGCTTTGATACTTTCATGTAACTTAAACATCCAGCATCAAAAGCAGCACTTCGAAACGCATGAGCTTCAAGTTATGAGTGATGTTAAAATATTTCATTAGTCAAATAATAAAACCCCCAAACATTGCAGAGATACCACCAGTTACTGCATTGCTCTTAATGTTCAGACAAGGAGTTAAGAAAGAGCTTTATAGATCCCATCCAACCAGAACTCTTCAATGATTCCATGATGCGATTTGTGAGTCAGACACTCATTGCTTGGCTAACTTCCCACATCACAGCCATGTCACTGTACAGAGGGAACCTGCCACAGGGGATTTCAACAGAAGGGTCAGACTTTGGCACAGGCAAAGAGGCCCAAGAGTGCTACTGCCCATTTCAGTCAGGAGGATCCCCAAGAGGTCTCCAAGCCAACCCCTACTCAAAGCAGGATCAAGTTCAGACTTCAGACAGGTTATTCAAGATCTCATCCATTGAGTTTTGATGCTGTTTTAGGGCAGAGACTTAACAGCCACTCTAAGCAAATGCACTTAAATTACTCCTGTGTGGTGAAGACTTTTCCTCATAGAATTCTGGAATGGATTGGGTTGGACGGGACCTTAAAGATCATCTATTTCCAATGCCCTGCTATTGGCAGGGCCACCTTCCACTAAACTAGATTGCTTAGAGCTCCATCCAACCTGGCCTTTAATGTTCAATTCAAATCTCTCCTCTGGCCAGCTGTGGCTGGGCACACCTTAAAAGTACCTGTCTCCATCTTGACTACAACCCCACATGAGGCAGTGAGAGGCTTCAGACCCTTGCTCCTTCACCTTTTCTTCTCCAAGCCAAAATGAGCCCAGTTCCCCAAGCCACTCCTCCTGCACCACAGGCTCCAGCCCTCCTCCATCCTGATGGCCTCTGCCACACTTCCCAGTTTGTTGAGATCCTTCCGGAACTGTGTGCCCACACTGGGACACTTCTGCAGGTGTGGCCTCTTTATTGCTGATTGGCACAGCGACTGAACACTCAACTCTGTGACTACAGCTTCCTAACACAGCCCCATTTGCCTTCATTGCTGCAAAGGTGCACTGGGAACTCATTTACTATCCATGGGAAACCAGATCCTTTCCTGCAGAGCTGGTGCCCAGCCAGCCCAGGCTGCACATCCCTGTATGCAGGGATGGTTGTCCCACCTGCACAATCTTGCATTGCTCAACATCGAGAGGCTCCTGCTGCGTTCCTCCCACTTGCTCAGGTCTCTCTGCCCTCCAGCTTCCCTTCCCATGCCTTTGGTGGGGTTCAAATACAGCCACTCCCTCAACAGCTCCCTCCTAGCACTTGCCAAGATCTCTCTGCTCCAGATCCTCTGGCTCACCCAGGAGGTTGGGTGACAGTGTAGCTGACAGTGGAGCTTCTTTTGCCCTCTAGGGAAACAGAGTGAACAGAACTTGTGCAATGAAAACCTGTAAAGCAAGTTCTCTTCAGTGCACAAGCCCAGGAGAGCAACAGATTTAGACTTTCACCAGTTTCGAAAGACTTCCTCTTGGTCATAGTGAACAAGACCATGTTTTGACTGCAGACAAAAGCCACTATTTGAGGTACCCAAGTATAAAACCAGCTTAAAAATCCCCACAAACAACCCAAAGCCCTGCATAGGTGCAGAAGTTTCTAACAGGTTTCAGAAACCTCCTGTACCTTTAGTTAAACGCTGGGTTTACAGGCAAAAAACCCCCAAACCTTGCAGAACCAACTGCAGCCTCCCCTCTTGTTCTTCAGAGCAGAGGAGATAATATCCTGGAGAGTCATTCCTCACTCTGAGAGAAAGCTAAGAAGGTCCCTTTTTTGAGTAAGGACTACATGAGAGGAAAAGAGCAGGGGGAAGAGATGAAGGAAAACATGACAGAGCTCTGGCTGGCCAACTGTCCTGTCTCAAATGTAACACCCACCAGAGATTTGCTCCACAACTCGTATTCTAGAACAAACCAACACACACCAAGCCTTCATATAGAAGCACAATCAGCAACTGTCAAATGAACCACAGCAGGATTTGCAACTTCTGTCTCTGGGATGCACAACCCAGCACAAAGACACCATTAAATCAACTGTGTTGTCATCAATCCCTGCTTACTCTGACAGCAGAAAACTCTTTCACAGCTCATCCCTAGCATTGCCAGGAATCAGCTGCTTGACACGACTGTCCTAAAGGCAGAGCTGGGTGCTTACACCTTCCCTCGTGTTCCCAACTCATCTCCTGTATTGTATAAGAGGAGGAGCAAATCCTACTGACTCTCCCAGCTACATGAGACAGCAATTTGTTGAGCTGTAGAGCAGCCACACTGCCCATCTCACACAGGACACAGGAGCACAGATACCAACCATGGCACAAGGCAGCAATGCTGGGAACAGGAGTATGTGGTCCAGCTGAGCAAAAAATAATTACCCTGAGCACAACTCCATGCTGATGAAGCAATTCTGCTTCCACTCATCACTCACTGCATTATGCCAGTCAGCCAGCAAAGCACTCAAGCTAAAAAGAGCCAACTCAGACTACACTGGAGGAAAACCCACTTTTCAAGCTCAAACGATCGAGACATGGCATTAAAAGTATAATAAATCCCCAGCTTTAGACAGGTTAAAATGCATCACCAGCTCTTCACAAGGACTGAAGATATTTGCCTTGTATTAATCATAAATAAATTATCTCACATCAGGAGACGGCAGACAAAAGAACTGAGGGCAAATCATTGCCATCACAAAAATCTCAACCCCTCCCCAACATCATCCACCTCCTGCAGTGCTTGGATGGCTCCCTCTAGCCCTGCTCAGGGACTGTATCTTGTGCACAGCTGCCGGCAGACACGAGCGAAGCGGTGCTGTTTCCTTATCAGCTAGGATGCAGAAACAACTACTGCTTTTTCCTTCTAAAGCTGCAGTTAGGTTTAGTAGGAAAGGAATTTCTAACTATTAATGGGTTTCTCAATATCAGTGTTAGGCCTGTGGAGTCACCATGCCAGCCTGCACCCCAAGGGAGTGCTTATGACAGCAAGAGGACTCATGTCACCTCTCCCTACACCTGTTCCATACTGCCTTTGCAGGGTCTTCTGCAAAGAATCACAGAATCATTGGCTTAGGAAGGGATCTCTGGAGATCATCCAGTCTAAACCCCCTGCCAAAGCAGGGTCACCCAGAGCAGATGACATAGGAACATGTCCAGGTGTGTTTGGAATGTCTCCAGAGAGGGAGACTCCACAAGCTCCCTGGGTAGCTGTTCCAGGGCTCTGCCACCCTCAGCAAAAAGAAGTTTTTCCTCATGTAAAGGTGGAAGTTATTGTAGTTTAGTATATGGCCACTGCTCTTTGTCCTGTTGGTGTGCACCACCAAAAAGAAGGTTCAGCGTGGATGGCATCATCCTCCAAGAGCTCCAAGATGACCCACAGACTGTGCTACTGGAAAACACAGCAAGTTCATCAGTTAGGGAAGGCAAAAGAGCAGCCCTGAGACAGGAGGCAAGAACTCCTCAGTGCAGCACGACCACATGACCACAGAAGACTGACCCAGCCCACACAGTGCTCCAACACCGGCAGAGGAGGAAGGGAAAGGACACTCCCGAAGGTACATTCCTTATCTGATTCTCCCACCCGAAAAGCAATAACCATAACCTGCTCCTCTGGGACTCAGCTGCTACAAAGCACCAGGAAACATGTGTGACACTGCAGCTTGTCTAAGCCTTCAACTTGTGTGCCTGTCATCCTTCTCCCTGCTGCTTTTCCAGTACCTCTAATGTATTTGATCTTCCTCTCACCAAACACCAGATTTTTTCACTAACACATTCGTAGCTACTTATGAAAGGCAACAGTGAAATCCACCAGTGTCTTGAATATTTCATTTCACTGACATCAGAAAGTTGTTTGTAGAAACACACAATTTGTTTACAGACTCATCTTCCTCCTACAAGTCCCAGCACTTCAGCTACTGTTTCCTAATTTTAAGGCTGTGTCTGCAAGAGAAGCTAGAATCATAGAATGTTAAGGGGCTGGAAGGAGCCTTAAAGACCATATAGTTCCAACTTCCCCTGCCATGGGCAGGGACACCTTCCACTAGACCAGGTTGCTCAAGGCCTTATCCATCTTGGCTTTGAACACTTCCAGGTATGGGGCAGCTACAGCTTCCATGGGCAACCCGTTCCAGCGTCTCACCACCCTCTAAATAGGGAAGAATTGCTTCTTAGTATCTAACCGAAATTTCCCCTCTATCAACTTGCACCCATTCCCCCTTGTCCCGCCACTCCTGTTCCTCACAAAGAGCCCCTCTCCGGCTTCCCTACAGGCCCCTTCAAATACTGGAAGGTTCTGTGAGGTCTCCACCGGCCCGGTCTCGGGCCGGGCATAACCTGCGCCAGGGCCAGGCCGAGCCCGGCCCCTCCGCAGTCCCCGCCCGACGCCATAGCAACGCCACACGGCCCTGCCGCCACTCCCTCCTCAAGCTCCAGGCCTCCGCCGCCCCCTGGCCCCGCCTCGGCGCCTCCAGCCCCTCACCAGCTCCTTGGGCGGCTTCTCGGGGGTCTTCCCGAACAACCCCATGGCGGCCGCCCCGCCCGGCACTTCCGGGTTCCCCACAGCCGGGCCGGCCGCAGACCGCACTGCGCCTGCGCAGCCGCCACCGCAGGCCCCGCCCTCCCCGCGTGGGGGCGGTGCCCGAGCGGCCTCGCCCCGCCCCTCGCGGCTTCCCGCCAGTCACGTGGAGCTGCGCACGGCGCTGCGCACAGCTCCGCCCCGCGCTGAGGGCTCTGGTGGCCGCGGGGTCGCTCTGCCCTGGGCACTGAGCGTGTTTGTAACACATTCGCTGGGTCAGTCAGGTTGGGAAAGACTTCTGAGATTATCGAGTCCAGCCATGACCGAACTCCACTATGGCACTGGGTGCCACGTCCAGTCTTTCCTTAAACACCTTTAGGGACAGTGACTCCATCGCCTTGGGCAGCCTATTCCAATATCCAATCACTCTGTGAGGAAATTCCTCCTAATGCGCAACTTAAACTCCACTGGTCCAGCTTAAGACTGCTCCCTCTCGTCCTGTCGCTGGTTTCCTGTGATCAGAGGCTGATCCCCACCCGGTGCACCCTCCTGTCAGGAGTTGTAGAGAGCAGTAAGGTGCTCCCTGAGCCTCCTCCAGGCTGAGCCCCCTCAGCTGCTCATCACACCCGTACTCCAGACCCTTCCCCAGCTCCGCTGCCTTTTCTGGAACTCCAGCACTCGATAACCTGCTGGTGCAAGGGCTCCCACTCCGGTCTTTCCCCTGGGACGGCCCGCAGGACACCCGCGGGTCGTACAAAGCCCACACAAGCCGATGGCCACCCCTTCCCCAGCTGGTGGGGGTCTTTCGGAGAAATCCCACCAGCCAGGCCTGGCTCATCTTCACCCTCCTCTCCACAGGGTCACCTGGCTGAAATGAAGGGACAGCTTGGAGCCGCTCTGCTGGAACTCCAGCCAGTCATTCCATCTCTTCATGCCCTGGTGCACAATCTGAGACTGAGAGCATTAGAAATAAATCAGTGATGCATAAAGTGTAAAAGCTTAGGAAGAAAAAGGTGCTATTAACAAAATCTAACTCTCTAATACCTTACAACTTCACTTACCCTCACTATTTAATTATCAGAGACAGACATTTTAATGAATTACAAAATTGTACACTTTCGCCTTTGTCATCTTTCCCTCCAGAATCTAATGCAGAAAAAAGATCTAAACAAGCTTTGGAAAAGAGAGCTCTCACTTTGGACTAAGCACCAGCAGTGGGAAAGCCAGTGCTAATAAAACAATAATTGATGAAATCGAGACTGGCAAAAGCTTCAGAGATTATTTAAATCCATCCATTGTAAAAGCAGCACAAAACGTCCATCACCTTTATTAAACCTAACAAATAAGTGAATACCCTCACCTCAGTGGTTTGACATTTTCTGTTTACAACTGGTCTCCAGCGTCCAGGCACGAGACATCAGAGAATAAAACACCACTTTAGGAATGTTTAGCATCTCAGTTAAGACACTTCACAAGTACTAGCACAACCCAGCCCTGCGAGGCAAAACATGTGAGCAGCGGAACTGCTGACCTTGTTACAGGCACAGTCTTTGCTCCTTTGCTCCGTTCTCTGAAGTTCAACTGTCATCGCGTCAGGGAAGGGCTGTCTGAGATCCTGCACGCGATAGAAAACAATGTTACTTGGATGCTTCTGCTGCTACTGACACGAGCATTCCATAAAATAAACACATCCAACTGCTTTCTCTGTCCTGCTGGGACTCTCAATACACTACGCCAGCTGCTCAAGATTCTGTAACAGATGCACTGCCAGGAACTGCAACACAACAATTTATATAACCCAGACACGAGGGGACTGAACCTTCCTCCACAGCTACCTACTGGTCATAATTACCTGCTCCTGTGGATGTGCCCTCAGTGGCTCTCATGCTAATTAAACAGCAGTTTGGGTCATTCATCAAAAGAACCGGATGAGTAGAGCAACTGAGGCCATTAAAACAAGTCTTCAGCTGGAACAGGTGTGCACAAAGGTTTGCAAACCAGGCTGAGCCAGTGCACAGGAGCAGAGCTGCTGGGGCTGTGTGTGAGGGTGAGGAGGTCAGCCTTCAGCAGCAGAGCTGCACTCCATGAGCACTCAGTGCTCCAAGGACACAGCATTGCTCTAGCTAAGCACTCACAGCATTTGGCAAATTGCCGAGGTACCAGCAAAAGGCTACAGTGGGCTGTGACAACAGCACCTCGCTTGTGTGTGTTAGCACCTCAGCTACAGCCTTATTTATACTCACAAACCTTCTCCTTTCCCTTGGCAAGGCCTCAGTTCAGTGCAGGTTTCAAAACATCCTGAAACAATGTGGATTTCAGCTCATGACAAGCACATATGCCATGCTGCTGCACAAATTGGAAGCAGAAATGATCTTTGCCCTCATTATGCCTCTCCGCTGCTCTGCCGAGGCTGTAATGACAGAGACAGGGCATGTACTGGCAGGTCTCAACTGGAATAAAAATTGCTTTCTGGACCACGGGAGAGTTGCTGATATTGTGCCCCTTGTACCTCTCTGCTTTAGTACTGCCCTGGGAAAAAGGAAATGAGAGAGAAAAAAGGATTTGGTAAATTAAAAACAGCTCTTCTGCTAATTACATGAATATCCTCTTGGGAATACACCTGGTGACAGAGCTGTGAAACATTTGTTAATAGAAAAGAGCATGCCCAGGTACCCTGGACAGATGAAACAGTGCCAGCAGCTCTGTGAGCACCAAACTCCCATCCCAACTCTATAAAGACACAGGGAAATGGGTTGTAACTGCAATGGGGAGCTGTATTTCCCATTATAATAATCTTTATGTCATTATCCTCCTTTCATATAACATAGACAAGATTTAGGAAAGAAATAAGAAAATTGAAAATATCTTTCTAGTTTAGCCTTCTTCTCTACTCATATCATCTCCTGCTCTTCCACACCCCACCTTTTTCTTTCCAACCAACAATTCCTCTGTATTTTCAGCTAGCTGATTTCTGAAATATACAACCAAAATCAGAGTTTCATATTGAAAGATAAAGAAAACAACAGACTAAATTCTTTATGGCACCAAAGAACTATCAAGGAAACCAGAAATCACTTCAGAATACCAGCACAGTTGGAAGCTGGCAATTTTTACCTTTACAAGCCACTTCTGTCACTGCATGACAATATTCTGCTCCTTCTCAACAGTTTACTTTGAGGCTGTAGAGGGAGCTACCCTAAAGTCTTCCTAGATATCTGCAGATGAGGGTGCTGGAGAGACAGCTGCTAGAAGAGGGTCTCCATCTGGAAAAGCAGCTTGTAATCAACTGGAAAACCACTGATCAAGCAGAGAAGCACCTCAACAGAGCAGACTTATGAAGGAAGCAGCTCCCAGTGAAAGACCACTGCCTTCTGCTTGGCCAGTGGGTTGGAGCACTGAATTCCTGCATCCCTAGGAGATGATTTATTAGTCACAGAAGTTGTGTTATATTTTTATTGTCTTCACAGATAAATCAGGCCAGCAAGACATCCGTAACCATACACACAAAATATTTATCAAAACAATTAACATTACAAATCTCATTTTAAAATAATTTATTTCACCGATTTCTTTTTAAATGGTACTGTCTTACAACATACATTATTCAACAAAGATGTGCAGAACGGACTCTAAAATAAGAAACACTTAAATTAAGCCATTGTCTCCGATTAGAATTGCAATTTCACCCATATCCTAACTTGTAAACGTTTGCTGGAATACGCTTCTCTTGTAGGCTTGATTTTTGTGCTTACAAAAACAGCATCAAGTTTCCAGATGTTGAAGAGAGCAAGTTATTTGTATGGTAAGTTTGCATTCAGTTCAACATACAAGGCAACCAAATGATTCTGTCATTAACGTTAGCATCATGTATATTTTAGTTCACTGCACTAACATTTAAACTAAAACTTCAAACCACGTAATCTTTTAAGTGACTAACATTTAAAAGGCAAGCAGTAATATCCTGAAAGCTTACAAAGGACATGTGCACACAGCTAAGACGGGGGCTCATTCGACAAAGGCTGCGGGTGTGTGTATGGCTGCTTTTTTTTGTAGGACGCCCACCTGCAGACGGGGCAGCAGTGTCGCCTGCCCACCAGCCACTTCACGATGCAATTCTGGTGGAACACGTGGCCGCAAGGCAAGCCCATCAGCAGGCAGCCCTGTGCAAAATTTTCTAGACACACCACACACTCCGTACAGTGCAACATGTCAGAGGGCCAGGCTGACCAGTCTGGCTCCAGCTCACCTGCGGAGCTGTAGGACCTGGCTTTGCGTTCGCAGGGCTCGTGGTGACAATAGTGGCTGGCACACGAGCAGGCCTCAGCACCGCACCGACACTCTCCATCACTGCACCTGTGACACGTGCATTCATCATCCTCTGACACTTCTCTGTCGCTGCTGAAGACCTCTTTGTTTTCACTGTCAGAGTCACTTTCGCTGTCTGCAAAGGTTTCCAGCATTTCCTCATCAGAATGGGCACCGAGGCATTGAAACCTCCACATGGGTAAGTTTTTTATATAGTCAGTTGGTATCAGAGGGTGAAGCCAGAGATCGGGGAAGGCCAACCTCTCCAAGAACAAATCTGGGTCTTCATCCCAATCTGAGTCAAAAGGGAAGTGTTGAAAAGAAGTGATGGGATGAAACAGGTAGCTGGTGTACCAGTCCCACAGGCTCGACAGCCACTCCAGATTATTAGCATTTACTTCATCTGTGTTATTACGCCTTCGCTTCTTCTCAAAGTAATCAATCAGTAAACCATGGCCAAGGTACGTGCTGAGGAAGAGGGCTGGATGAGAAGAGTAGAACATCCAGTCTGCCCTCACCCAAGAAGCCAAAGTAGTTGTGTTAGAGTACCTGAAGAGTTTTAAACTGTACTCATAAAAGCTGTCTAAGTAGGGCAGTTGCAAAAAACCTAACACTGGTAGCCAGGAAATAATTAATAGTGAATTATACGTCCCTAAAGTGCTTATAAGAACCACAAAACGCTTTATAGTGGCTCCTTGTGTAATAAACAGGTCCATCCAAGCCATCAGATTAACCAAAACTAAACTTAAAACAAATAAATCGTTAACTTCTGGTTGCAATGAGCGCAAAAAGGAATCCATGGCACGTAGTGATATAAATTCACCAGTGTTATTTCCATACCTGTAAATCCCCTCAGGAGTCCTAAGTATGTATGATGGTGTCTTGTAGATACCAATTTCTGCCATGTAACTTTTATTGTCCCAGTTTTCCACGTTCACAAAAATAAACTCTACTCTTCCAGTAAACTTTACACTTAGTGCAGAGAAGAACGCTGGAGGCTGGTCGAGGTTGGCAAACAGGTATATTTTCACCCGGTACTGGTCACTTTTGTTCCATTCTTCTTTCAAATGTTCGGAGCTGTAGATGGTTTTGATGCGAGAGGCAGCGTGGGCTGTGATCCATTTGAAGATGTGCTCCACTTCAATCTTGCGCCCGCTGTATTCCTTAAGCATGACTTTTCCCTTGGAGGTGCTGGTTTGTGGAACCGACATAATGAGGGTGGATTTCAGCCAACCCCTCCTCTTGCAGTATCTACAAAGAAAACAGTAGGTTAGATTACAGTTTCATAACCCCAGAACTGAGTCCTTACATTTCTATTCTAAGCCCAAAAATGAGACATGCTGAGCACCTGGGAACCCTTATAACACAATAGCAGGAAATAAGGGCACCCAATATCCTCCGGGAAAGCATATTTATCCTTTCAATACATTTACATCTTACAGGAATATTGTAAAGAGATATGCATTCATAAAATAGGAAGAGGAATAGTGTTAATTTTCACAAGTCATTAAAATAAACAAGGCCATGCAGCCATTTATGCTTTGTAACTGGATTTGAATAATACACAAGCTGACTCTACTTTAAAGCTTTAGTATTAGAAGCTACTTTTCCTTGGCTTTCCAGCCAAGAAGAAAACCACTCCAGTGTAACTCAATATCCCACAGCTTTCCCAGTGCTTCCTTCCATCCTGGTTTTGCCAAGCAGCTGTGGGGTGAAGCTGAGCAGTCACTGGTCTGTTTGCAGCTGCTTTAATGAAGCTGACAAGAGTCCACTTCCTACTGGGACCATTTTGGCAGGATGCAGACAGGCTAAGGGGTGAGGTGAGAGAGCTGGCCACAAAACCAGTGGAGTAGGAAGCAGACACATGGTGCTGGATGATTTGGGCTAAAAAATACCCACATTGTCTAGCAGGCAGATGGGATGAACCCCAAATCCATAACTAAAACAAGAGGCTCTTCATGGCTGAACCCTGAGTCATGGTCCAGAGCACAGTAACTCTGAAATGAATCTGATGACTTACAAGATCCCTTCTCTCATGCATCTTTCCTACCAATATCACTACACCCAATTATCTTTAAGGAAATATCTGGCAAGCTTCAACAATCAAAATATGACAGAGCCAATAGGCACACAGTCTCTGAGATCCCCACATATTGGGACCACCAGCCTCATTCACCAGCCATCCTACCTAGCTCCTCTGTGGTTTGGGTCTGTCAACATGTATTTAGAAAACTACAACTCCCCTTCCCAGGAATCTGAATGTAGCATTTTTAGAAAGAGCCACAAGATATTACCCTACTAATAAAGGTATCCTGACTACTGCAGCATGAAGTATTCTTCTGAATTTCAGCTGCAACCTGATGAAAACTATTCACAAGGGTTTACTCAAAACATTTTTTGTATTAAAAAAATGAATTAATTTAAAACATGGTATTTGATCAGAACATTAAGGCTACTTAGGAGCTATGCAAAGAGAAACACTGCCAAATTTTTCAGATGTTCAAATACAAGATTATTTTGCATAAGCACTACAAAGCCTAAGAATTTCCTCTTACGATTAACACTGAGATTTCTGTAAACATTTAGGACTTAAGCTGTATAAGATGTGTGTATCCATACATGCCACTGGAATTCTACACAAAATCTCCTGTCACGTAAAGCAAACGCCTCCAACAAAATGTTTTAAAAAAGCCTCTTTTTACAGCAGCAGAGAATTATTAATAGCTTCTTTGGCTCTGCTCTTCTTCCTTGTTCGAAATCATTTGCAAACACAGTGATTCTGCACAGCACACTGTGTGTTGTCCAAGGGTGTGTGCCAGTTTATATATAAACATACATTTGTTGGGGAACAGGATTTGTCAGTAATTCTGGGAGGCAGGCACTGTATGCAAGGTTCATGCTAACCTGAGCTCCCCCCTTCAACATGGTGACACAACAACTCTAAAACTGATACATTTGGCTCTGTCCTAAGCAAGCACAGCTCCTTTCCCTGAATGCCTGGACTAGAAGGCCAAACTCTTCTGTTCATTCCTCTCCACTGCTGTATTATGTTCTCCACAGTCTAATCATGCATTTCCCACACAACGCTTTAGGAAGCTGCAGAGCTGATAAATAATGTAATGGAGCATTCTGAGTAGACTTCAGGAGAGATAAAAACATGAATAAAGCCACCTTCTGTCACAGCTACTTTTACAACACAGCAAGCCCTGCTGCTAGAACACAGCTGAGCCTTAAGATATTCTTGGGGTTTAGATAATCCTTTAAGGATATACCTGGGGTCACTGGAACAGTTAAAAGTGCCAGTACGTATGCCGAATCTTGAGACTTTCTTCACCATTTTCTCCCAGTGGACTTTACCCACCAGTGGGCTTCTGCCGTTTGCTATGACCTATTGCCAAAAGGAAATACTAGTTTAGTATCACAGTCAGTTTGGTTCCTGAAACAAAGAGCAAGTTTCAATAAAACAGAGTACCAGTTACGCTTGATACCCTTCCCCATTCTTTTAGGACACAGAGTGTGAATGTACAACGGGGAGTCATGGTAAACATCTTTGGAGAGTGAAGCTCTAAGACAGAAATGTGATTTCTGCAGAGAGGAAGAAGTGCATCATCATGTTAAGTACATATTAAGGATACTAAAATCAGTGGTAGTTAATAAAAACGTTGGTAAAGTAACAAAACTATCATTAACCAGTTCATAGTAAGGGAGAAAGGAGAGGGGTGCAGCAGTTCCTCTTCTTTGCAATAAAACCAGGACCATCCTTTTATTACAATTCTCCCTCAGAAGTTACAATATACCAAAGAAACACTGTCTCAGAGCAAGTAGAATGAGCGGAAATGCATGTACCTGGTACCAGATTAAACTGCCAACAGCCATTCCTGAGCAGTGGAAACAACCGATTAAACTCCCCGATAATGCCTAAGAATCTTGACTCCTTTCAGCTTTGCCCATGACTCATGGCAATTTTATGTGACTGTTCCACCAACTCCAGTGTCCCATCTGCCGTTTCAGGACGATCACTTGCTGTGATATATCCCAAGGTTTAATTTGTTCTAACCCAGTATATTAAAGTTGTACTTCAGGTTACCTCACTGTAAGCTCCTGCTGACACAGACGATGAAGAAGCAGTGTTCATCCTCTGACTTATAACCGTACAGGAAGGGGGGAAAAAAACCCACAAGGAAAAGAAAACCCTGCCTGCCTGCAGCTGACAGGTAATTTTGAATGACATGACTGATCATGCACTATTCCACAGCTGTCTCATTTTCTATTTTAAAAATGCCTCACGTGTTTCTGCAGGCTTACTGGCAGCCACTTAAAATATATTTTTAAATTAAATCTTGAAACTTCCATTTGTTAGATATTTGTTTACCCGCCATTAAACTTATTCCAATCATTTTCTGACTTAATAACCTCAAATGTCAGCTTGCCTCTGGAAGTTGGGCTGTCACCATGATTAACAGTTCTCTGTGGACATGCTGAGATTCAACCTAGAAAGCGTGTCCAGTCTTTGAGACTCATAAATATTATCTGCTTTGTGGTAAGTAGCAACCTCTCAGAATCTTAAAATAGAAGAATTCACCAAGCAGAATGTTCTACATAGGGAAACAAACTGAAGCCACAGATTACATTCCCATTCCTCTAAGCCCAAAATGTTTAAATAACACTGGAGGTGAGAATCTAGGTAAAAATCCTTTAAGTTATTCTTAAAACACACACATCACATAGAAAAGCCTTCTTGATTAGATAAATGTAACCATCAGGCACTGAGACAACCAGATGGGAAATTATGCTGTATTACTGAGGCTTCTTCACATCAACCAATGTGACTGAAGCTTTGGATATTTTAAACTTCTTCCTTTCATGCACTTCAATAAAGGGAGACCAAATTCCTAAAGATACCTTAAAGCCAGAATATCCTCAGAGCTACCATGGCATGATAAATGCACCCAACATGGCAAGGAACCACTGTTTTATTAGAAAGCATGGAAGTAAAACTTTGGTGACTGAATTACTCTTTGGTACAACTACTCAGAGATTGGCTTCTTCCAAAACTCTGTGTGCATGTTCTGAAACACTGATGAGAGAATGTTAATGTTGTGTGCAGGACAGATCCTGCTCACTGTTTCTTCTGCCTGGCACTACAACATTCATTTTAAGTGTCGAGACAAAAATTTGTTGCAAATACAGTCACCACTATATTTTACTGTCACCTGCCTGTACTGGTGGAATTTTTAACACCAGATTAATTCCTTTCCTACGAAAAAGTCTTTCCTCTTGGAGAAAGTTATTTATACTGAAGAACAATGACCTAAGTAGCAGCCTGTATTTTGTAACTACATATAGGAACCCTACTATGGTTTTGCACACTGAAGCTTTGTAAAATACTTTGGGCTCATGCTTTTTTATGTCATTATGGAAAAAAATCCAAATAAACATGTCCATTGCTGCTGCTCCTTGCAGACAACACCCATTTACAGCACTGGGAGTTCACCACACCAAGGCAAGGCTTTGTATTTTGGAAAGCAGTCACCACCTCTATGCATGAGGGAGTCCAAGAAAATACTGCAGGTTAAGCAATCAAAATGTACTTCAGTTTAAATTAAAAATATCCTGCAAACACTTGTAACAGATTTTATTTAAGAAGTGTGAATTTTGATAAGAAATTTAGCTTAAAAACTGTGTGACTGAGGAGACTGGGAATTTGTATGTGGAAGAGGCCTGGAAGTTCTTCAAGCTCACGGTGTTAAAGCTATCAGGAGTTTATATTTCAAGTAAGGAGAAAAAAAAAGGTTACCAAGTCCTGCACTTCTTCCTAGCAATCACTTCCAAAGAGAGGTTAGAAATAGTTGACAATCTGCAAGGATTGAATAAAAGGTCAAAAGGAAAAGCTAGCAAAGAAAGATATGCAAGGAAAAAAAGTAAGGAAAAATGAGCTATTCAAGTTAGATCATACAAAGACTGTTACAAGTTGTACCAAAAGGTTTTTCAGTCATATGAATAAGAATAGAACAGGGGGAGAAGCAGCAGGATCACCAAACAATGAAGATAGGATAGAAATGTAAGATAATTTTCTTTTTAAAGTTAAATTAATACTGTGACTCAGTTTTCAGTGAAGGAGGGGGGTGGCTGGCCATGGACCAGTTAGCAAATCTATGGGAAGAAACTACATCACCTGAAGGTGAAAGCAGAACTCAAATAACTTAATGCACTTAAATCAGAGCAAGCAGAATATCTCCATCCTAGAACTGTAGCATAAGCACACAGGATCACAGGTGAACCTGTGAAAATTTCTTGCAAACCCCTGTCAGACCAATTCCCATTTTGACAGGACAGTAACAAGTTTGTAGCTATATTTAAAAGCAAATGAAAAAAAAAATCCCACCAGTTTGATAGGATCAATAGGATGCAAAACTGTAGAAGAAGTTTTAGAGGTGCAGAGGCAGTTGTATTTGCCACCTCTTTCCAGCATGCAATTACTAAAGATGTATCATTCCTGATTGAGAGGAACTTTCCCTGAAGGAAAAGAACAGAGTTTCAAGAGAAAAAGGGAATGTAGTACCTTGTTTGTAGTTTCGTAGTATATCATGTATTATGCCACATGGAAAATTTACATGAGAGCTACAGATAGGCTTTTATAGTGAGTGAAAAAAAATGAAAGTTTTAAAATGAGCAAGAAATTGGCTACAGCAAAAAGACATCAAAATGCCAGAAAGGTGCTAACAGACTTCTTAACAGATTTACCTTAGAGCTCAGTTCAGCATATATTCCCATTAAAGCCCCTCCTATGGGAACTTGAAGTCTCCCAAAGCCATTTGTAGAAGACATAAAACTGGGAAGCACATCTTTGTGGGAAAGAGGATTATAACGCCAGGCAGGAAGAGCTGCACAAATCTTGTAATGCAGAGTGTCACACATGAAATTGAATTCAGTAATGAACAGAACACTTGGGGAGTTCATCAGTTAGAAACAGCAATGGGAGCAAACGCTTGGGGCTATCAGTTGCTCTACAAGAAAACATAAGCCATCAATATTAACTGGCTGCGAAACAAGCAAAGCCCAGGATATATCAGACCTGACAAAACAAACTGGTTGATTGACCTCACTTACTGGGAGGAGTGTGGTTGACATCAGGATTCAGTGACGCTAAAGGGCAATGTCAATTTATGCCCAATAGGAACAAATTAGCCCTGAATACACCCAAGGCAGAAGTCAGGCACACATTTCCAAGAAGAAAACAGTCAACAGGAGTATTTTGAACAACTTACAGTGTAAGAGAGACAGCAAAATATTTTCTAAACACATATTCTATAGTCTAGCAGAAAGCTGAACTAGCTCATCAAAAAGGTCCCTTTCAATCATACATTCTGTTTAATGTTATAGAAATAAAGCCCAAGCTCATAGAAGATGTCACCCATAGATGATCTCACCATTTAGGAGATCAGCTAACACAGATGGGAAACAAACACCATGTCTGGAGAAGTACAAACCCTCTCAGCTTTGCTTATTAGCTATGTTCACAATTTGTGACATATCACATGTCAGAGTGACAAGTAAGACAATGAGGGTAACTCAATTAATCCATTAATCATCTTAATGGGCTAAGGAAATCCAATAGGATCACAGTAACCCTGCTATTTAACAACTTCACATGACAGAATGGATCTGCTTCCCAACCCACAACCAACCCTGGCCAGAGGATTGGCTCTGGCTGCAGGGTCTGAATTACCATCTCTGTAATACTGAAAGTGCTGAGATTCTGATGATTTCAAAAGACAATTGAATAGGGAGCTTTTGCATTGGAAGAGTTCTCATGACATGGAATTACACAGAATTACGCCCAAAGAGTTCAATCAATAAAGCAATTAGAAAAATCAGTTAATTAGAAAAATAGAATTATTTCAATTTATATGTTAAAGTAGTCATAGTTATGACATTAAAGAACAGACTTTTAGAGCAAATATCCCAGAGCCAGAAAGATACAAACACTTGGAAAAAGAGGACTAAGTCAGCAAGGCACTTTGCCTCTCTTGCCTAATCCAAACCCAAAGTGTATTGGGTAGGTGCATCAATATTGCAATAGCTACTTTATAACCATCACAGATACAGCTGCTCCTTAATTTCCAAGTATCATTAAGCATTTTTAAAGATTATTTTATGAAACATAGATTCTTAAAATAAAGTAAAAATATGACTGAAATTGAAGAGGCTTGAGAAAGCACAGCTGATGTTAGAGTTTGGTGTAGCAATGTAATATGCAAAGACAGACTCCTGCTACCACTGAAGTACTTGAGCATGATATGATAATGACCTCACTTGAGCATTATCCTGTTTTCTGTACATTTAAATCAGATTTTGTTCAATTTCTTTCAGACACGTATACAGAGATCTCAAAGCAGGTCACAGGAACAAGATTTGTTCTCAGTACGTTTTGAAGCTCGCTCACAACTAAAAGTGTTCGAATATCACAAGGCATGACAATGAGTCAGAGAGGCAGAAGCAGAACAAACACCTCATATGCTCCAGCTCTCATTATTTTAGCCAATTCTAGCTGGGCCAGCAAGTGTCAGGCACACCTGCTCATACCAACAACACACAATTTCAAACACACAACAGTCATCACAACTTGGTTTTACAACTCACCCACAAAGGCAACGACCCCAAGTGCTCTTCAGCTCTGGGCACTAGGGCACTGTGACAGACTTCACACCACCAGGAAGAACAGAAGCCATTAAGTAAGAGACACCTTTCCCTGCTGCACACACACACATCCAGGTAGTTCTCTCAGGAGCAATCAGTCCTCACCCAGCCTCAGCAAGTCACTCCACATAAGGAATACAGACATTTGAATTGGTGTAGTTTTGCCAAAGGCAAAACTGATTTCTGACTCATTTCATGAACTGGTAAGGTTGTATGAACGTGAGAACTGTCTGTTTGATTCAGTGGTTTCCAATTCGAGACACCCAGGAACTTCCCCACAGTGCCTGCAGAGGGTAAATTGAGCAGAGGAAACTCAATATTACTGCAAAGATTCCATGCATGCCCTGGAAGATTTTCAGGGATCCACAAAGACAAAAAGGTTCAAAAAACTCTAGTCCTAGAACCCTTTTTTATCAACAACTATGCTGCAAACTCTGCTTCTATACATAAAACAGAAGTAAAAATACAATTAATTATAAATGGACTGGTAATTTACTTATTAGAAGCTTGGAAAAAAGCTCACTTATTCCAGATAATGTCAGTAAGTTTCTACATTAATGTCTGCACTTCTATCAGCTCTGAGACATCTCACTTTCTGTTTATTATTTGACAATGTGTTAGTGGAACTGAATTTCCACTTAGACTCTCTTTCCTAAGAATTCACAACTCATTCAGAATCCACCCATATGGACTGAAGATATTTGGAGGTTTTTTGCCTTATTTTCTGAGAAAGAGATTGTGAGAAATCACATCAAAATAGGCAAAGACTACATCCATCACACCACGCAAAAATTAACCACCTGAAAATTACGTGCAGTTTCTCCAGGGAGGGGAGGTGACCTATGCACTGATCTGGACAGTCAGTTACGCTGTCTGTTAGGTCAGAAATTGAGAATAAATGAGCTTCTGCAACGAGTTAACACAGACACACAGGCAATACAAGGACTATTACATTCCAGCTGATAGTATTCTGCACCCTTGACTGCATATGAAGCCTCTCAAGAAGAAAACTGAAACTTAAAATCAGGTATCCTGTGGTAAATGATCCTGAAGGGGTATTGGGAAAGACACAAATACTGAATTACATATTTTGAAAGAACTGAGTGTTTCTGCTTTGTTTCTTTATAGCAAGAACGGATGATCACCTGGCAAAACTCAGAAGGCAAATAAATATGAAAATCACTCATCCTACATGCAAGCAAAAGGAAGAACAAACAAACCATCACCACCAAAATGCTGTAGGCACATCCCTTGCCCCGTGAGTACACCACTTGAACTAGAAACTGAGATGCAGAATAGACTGCAGAATTTTATATCCATAATAATGGCCTTTGCAGCTCTATCAGACACAATCAAAAGTCTGTCCTCGTACTTCAATGCCAAGAAGTTCCCTTTACTTCTCTCTGCCACTATGTTATAGTAGAGACTTTTTAAAATAAAATTACACATTCATTTAGATTTTAACTTCATTCAAAGAGGATTTTTATCTGTAGATCATTTCCAAAAGCCATAATGACTACAGTACTGTTGGACGTGACAGGCTTCTAGAGACTAATCAGAACCTGGAAAAGTAAGAACATTAC
Source organism: Rhabdornis inornatus (assembly GCA_013397075.1). Taxonomy (NCBI): domain Eukaryota; kingdom Metazoa; phylum Chordata; class Aves; order Passeriformes; family Rhabdornithidae; genus Rhabdornis; species Rhabdornis inornatus. The sequence goes on from VWZS01001249.1 coordinate 3,081,898, forward strand.
ATATAACTCCCCTAAGCAACAAGAGAAGCAGCTCCAGAAACTACCAGTCACCCTCCTTGCCAGCCAAAGAAGTGCACAGCAGCAGCTGGCAAGCAAGAAGAACGGCATAAAAGGAAAGGTGATGAGATCATGAGCTAATAGGAGAAAGAACATGCTGCTGTTTGTGGCTCTATGGAAGCGCCACATAGGAGCTGTGAACAGCTACACTGGTAAACAAATTACCACTGGACCAGGATGCTGTGCATGTGGATTTCCAGAAAATAAAGAAACAAAACTACAAAACACGGATTCCTTGTGTATTCTTTGACTTTCTTCAAGGAATTCATCTTGCTGACTCTAAATGATAAATTTGCACCTCAATTTTTGTCAAACATATCAAGAAATAGTAATTGTTTCCTCTTTCTTCCTTGGATTCTCTGCAGACAGTGATGGCTATCACATTCCTAGCCTGTGCCACACCAGAAATTTTATTTATATGCACTGGAAAATAAAAATCATCTTCAAATCAGTCCTCTCATACATCATCACAAAGTGTTCAAACCAACTCAAGCGACAGCACTGTGCCAGCTGAGGCAGAAGTGTTCCTCTCCCTCTGCTCCTTTGCAGCAGCCCCCACAGAACAGGGATTCAGGGCTCAGGACACTGAAAAGGATCTGGAGATCCTTTCTGCTTCCCAGCCAGCAGCAACAGAGCAGGGGAGTCTCCAACCTTGCCCATGGTCACCAAACCCACCCATGAGGCATCCTCGCTCCCCTGCACAAGCATCGAGCTGGTTAATTAGCTAGAAAGTTTCCACAGGATTCCTAACAGCAAAGGAGGATGGGGAAGGGAGGAAATCAAGAGTTAGAACTGGGAAGTGATGGTAAAAACCAGCTCTGCAGGGATGAGGTCTGAGAAAAGAGTGTGGGAAAACCGGTGAAAGGACAGGAAGAATCCAGCACAGGAGTTATCCAGACAGGAGTTGTGGTGGGGAACAGAGCAAATAAAAACTCTAAGTGATGAAAACCCAGAAAGCGAGAATGAAAAATAGAAAATCGACATCTCTTGTGGTTTTTATTGTAGAGAAACAGACAAATAATGTTCAGCAAGTAAATTATTCAGTAAATTCCACTAATTCTTTTTTCCACAGCTATTGTGACCAGCAGAATAGCTGTGCAAATATTCCCAGAATGATGACAACATTCATTGCACTGGAGATATCAAAACACAGCCTATCTGACCTGCTATTAGGATGCTAGTGGAAAATACATTGCAAGTAAAATTCTGCAAGCAAGAGACAACAGAGAACTATCATATTTCACCCTTTTGAGCTGCACGGGAAGGAGGGAAGGTTTTTCACAGCATATTCATGCTTGTATTTTTCAACTAGCTTGGGGACATGTAAACTGCCTTTCAACGCTCTCTCTCTGCTTGAAGAATGCCCTCCTGTATGATTTAAACCTCAAACTTGGATTCAATAAACTCCAAATATGTCCTTCCCAAAACACAAATGCCATTCCAAGTCTGAAGGTAATCTGTCCTCTTGTCTCTTTTGGGATAAGATTGGATGTGATGACACTGCAGGTCTATTAAACAGATTATGAAGATTTAATGACTTCCTCTTAAATAGAAAACATGAAGTGAGACCAGACAAACCAGGTAGGAACTGTCAGTGGGACAATTAATTGCCTGGAGGGTAATTCACCTGATGTGGCTGTTAGGAGGAAACGTATGCCTTAAAAAACACCCTCTTATCAACAGAGAAGTTGACATAGAAAAATAATTTCTACATTTTGGTCTAGGTTACTTGTATTCTCAGGAATGATGATTAATTGCTTCAGAATCTTATCAGGAAAAGTCTGTCTTTATTTTCCTAAATGATCTCTTGTTCTCACGCAGCCCTGGGAAAATGGACTGTAAAACTGCTGGCCACAAAAGGTTTAGCAGAAAGTTAATTTTGAGCCACTGGAATATGTTGTAGAAACAGCCTGCTAGGCTGGGAAATTGGCAGACTGAGATGCTTCCTGTCTTTGTGAAGAGCCAACAGAGGTTGTACAAGTGCTCTAAGCCCCTCAGACAAGCAGAAACTTAAACCGGTTGGGTCTGAGCATGTAGTGCAACCAAAAGGAAGAGCAGCATCAGAAGCCTGTGCCAGCTGGGATAATCTGTACTAATGCACCTACTTCACACATTACAAGGCTCTTACAAACCCAGGGCCAAGGACTTGCATACTCTGTGTACTTCAGTGTGTGCTGCTCTGCTTGATTTCTGATTCTTAAATGCCTGCTTTTCAAAAAGGAATCCAAAGAATAACAAGTTTTTTTTTTCCTTCCTGTCTGTATAGGAACTCTGGCACTTCCAACCTCTCCCATTTTATTTCTCTATTCCTCATCTCCCACATGAAGTTTATCACCATCTCTCTGTTACACATTTTAACGAGTTAACTACACTCAAACTCCTCCTTTGAAACACATTTTGGGTGTGATAAATGTATTAAAAAAACAGTCAAATTTATATACCTGTACCAGCCAGATCCCATCTTTTGTGTCTTCTACAAGCTCATAGAAGTGCATTTCACCACTGAAGTTTGTACTGGAAACTGATTCAGAGGCCTCTTCCTCCTTGAGAGCTGAATAAAGCTCTCCTTCCATGAGGTCTCCTGAAAATGAGACAATTGGGGAAATTCAATTCAAATGGCAATGGAGAAAGATTACTTCATGAATTCTAGTAACAGTTTAACCAACTATATTTGCATGGCTGCTCGGAGAACCTCTTCAGTACAAAGGTAGCTAAGCTTTAAGTTGTTACTATAATTCTGTCTCTGGTGACATGACTGTGAACAATTTGACTTCAGTCAGACGACAGAAGACATGAATGCTCTGTTTCTGATTACACAGATGCACCACACATGCATGAGCACACAAAGGAATAAAAGAACATCTTCTAAGGCTCATGCTCTGCAAGTAACAACATTCAGTGGCTGAGAGCAATTTTAGTCAATACATCTTTGCTTTAATTTCACAGGATTGCAATTTTGCAGCAAGAAATTTCTTAACACTGATAATTCAAACAGACTTTGAAATTTTGATCATTAATTCTGGACCAAAACTCAATGTTTGTGGGCCTGTTGCTAGTAAAAATCTCGGGCAGAATAATTTAGCTGTTGGCTTTTGTTTGCACAGTTTGGAAAAGTTCCCATGAACTCCAAATGCAGCGATGTAAAGAGCTCACAGTAAAAATCATCTGATTGTTTCCTTCGTAATCTCATTTCCTTCTCGTGTTTTGTTTCACAATCATTACAAACACTGTTAATGACAACCTGCATTGTAGTAAGTAATCTACTGAGCATTAAGAAATGAAGTCTTGTCCAAAACCAGTTTCCTTAAAAATATAAAAATAAGTGCAACAGCAGAAACCCTTGAGGGGTTTGCAAAAATATTCATAAAATTTAGAGAGAGAAAAAAAAAACAACCAACCAAAACGCAACCACAGAAAAATGCTGCAAAGCCTGTTGGTATGAGAAGTGTTTCCATGACATTTGAAGAAGTTGGTTAATACAGTTTGTTTGGAGTTAAACACTTCCCTGAAGCATATGCAACCCAAACATCATGACATCATGAAAGTACCTGACAGCCAAGGAGTGAAAGTGATTGGGAACAAAAGTGAAAGTGTCTAATGCTTTTTCCTGCTGGAGCAGTAAAGCCAATAAACAACATAAAAACATAAATAAACAATGAACAGTAACAGCAAATTATATTTAAATGCCCAGGATTAATATCAATTATTTAAACCAGCATTTTTAAGGTTATATGGCAGGCACTACATCCTTCTCCCTCCTGTCCAGACATGAGACCCTCACTGCCTATCCCGATTGCTGGGATTTCTCTTTCTCCTGGATCACCAGCCCTTCCACCATTGATTTAAAAGCAGCTACTCACATTTTCCTGCTTGGCTGGCACTACAGCTATTACATCAGCCCCATCTCCCAGTCCTTGGGGCCATCTCCCTCCAGCCACTCCCGGCAGCATCCTTACTTCCAGGACACTTCTGCCATTCTTACATCTCCACTGCTCTTCACCCCTTGCTGTACATCAGCCCTGAGAAGTCCATCTTCTTCACCCGGTTCTCTTCCAAAATCACTTCCAAAATGCTGCCTGCCTTTTTCCAAGCTGTTTTTTTGTATGCAGGAGCTAGTTCTGTTCCCCTTGTATAAAACCATCTCAACCCTGGGTACCCATCCCTTCTGCTCCTCAGCTATGAAATCATCGCTTTCCTTGGGGTCCATCTTGATAACCGTACCTGTAAAAAAAACCAGCAAACGGGTGGGACTACACGGGAACAAGCTGGCCCCGGCTGTAAACAGTAGCCTCCTGCAGCTATTTGGACTCTCTCCTCTTTTTTCACGGCAGACGACATTCGGTCCCATCTGTGCCATCCGCACTGACCCGACCGCCCGCAGCGCAACTCCCGGGGCCGGGGAGGGAAGGGCCGCTGCTGGTGCCCCGTCCAGCGCAGGCCTTTCACTCGGCGCAGCCCGCTCGGGCTCACAACGCCGCCGGGCTTTGACCGTCACCCCCCGAGGTCCCTGGGCTCCCTCCACGGACCCCCTTGCTGGGGGGAGCCGGCTCGCTCCCCAAACCCATCCCGCGAAGGGAAGCGGCGCCCCCGCCTCCATCCAAGGGCGGCCGGAGCCCACGCGGGGGTGGCCGGGCACCGACCTCCGTCCGTCCCCCCGGGTCATGGGGGAGCTCCACGTACCTGACTTCTCCACCAGCTCCCGCACATCCTTCTTCTCGGGCAGCCCCGAGTGCCCCAGCCCGCGGCACTCCAGGATGGTCCGCAGCTTCCTGAAGCTCAGCGCCACCGGGTCCACCAGCTGCGTGGCGAGGAAGCCGCTCTCGTACCACGCCACGGCCTCGAACACCCGGGCCAGCACGAAGAGCGCCAGGAAGTAGAGCAACAAACAGCACAGCTTCACCCACATCTTCCCGGGAGCGCCGAGCCGGAGGCCGGGCTGGGGAGCGAGGGAGGGGAGCGGGGACTGTCAGGGGAGCGGGGCCGCGGCCCCCCCCGCCTCCCGCCCGCCGCTGTC
>VWZS01001249.1:3086986-3319960 GCA_013397075.1 Rhabdornis inornatus
TTCCTTCTCTGTAGAAGCAAAAACCAATTCTGTGTATGAGGGGTCAGCAGACAGTGCTCACTTTCTTTCTGCGAGGGATAAATGTGCTCTTGGATTGGGGGGGGGGGGGGGGGGGGGGGGGGGGGGGCCTGTGGGGGGGGGGGGCCCGCGCCCCCCCCCCCCCCCCCCCCGCCGCTGTCCCCGCCCCGGCGGAGCCGCGGAGACATAACAGTGACGTGAGCAGCCGGCACCGCCCCCCTGCCTCTTTTTCTCCTTTTCCCCCTTCCCCCCTTCCCCTTTTCCCCTTCCCCTTCTCCGATGAAATGCCGTGATTCAGCACTGCGGCCCGACCCCGCATCACCGGGCTCGGGGGCGGTCGCGTCCCTGCTCCCGGCTGCAACTTTGGACCCTGCGGCTGCGCTTGTTGCGAGAAAAATAATATATAAATACCTCGGATAGCGGGGAGGGAGAGGGCAGGATCCGATTCGGCCGACGCTTTTCATGAAAAGAAAAATATTTACAGAGCCAGAACTGGGGGCCGATATTTGCAGGGCCGATCCGTTCGGGCAGTTTGACGGCAGCTTAGTGAACACAGTTTATTTTGATTGGAGCTGCTGGGTGTAGGGATGATTCCTCCGCTCCTCATTCCCGCACGCCAGCCCCGCTCCCAGCCCTTGGCTGGCGCGAAAGCAAATTCCACTGTGAGATTCATCTGCACGGGTCGGAACTCGGACTCTGCAGCTTTGCCTCGGCACTCGAGCGCTGAGAGCTTGTGCCAAACCCACAGCCAAAGGCAAGCATGAGCTGCACCCCGACTTCGGACAAGGGTTTAAGTTGCGTCTGTGCTTACACTGGAAGCATTTTGAAGCGCAGCATGGATCCCCGCTGGAGTGGATCCTCGAAGAACCATCCCCGGCTGTAAAAGAAGCGTTGACCTGCAAAGATACAATTTAGCCAGCTTCAAAAACCGTACTAAAATCAAGCTATTGCATTGAGATGAAGGCTCTCCTCTGAAGGAAACTCAACAGTGCTTCTGTATATTCAGTTATTTTAAGAATCCATAATTTGCATGAAAATTGGCAGCTCATAGAGATGAGCATAAAAATAGCACAGCTTAATTTTAAAAACACTAACCCCCCAGAGTGTACACGCTGTAATTCTGTACTATCAATTTTCAAAAAGGCACAATAATATTGATCTGGAAGAAAGCATTTAAATCACTGTACTCCTCAGAGCCTTTAAAACACATGTACAGGTTTCTCAGTGTGCTGATATATGATTTAAAAAGGAAAATACTCAACAATCCAGGTTCAGTTTGTTGTGTGACATGGCCAACACAGCCTCTTCCAGAAGAAAAATCATGACACTTTGTTCATCAGGAATGGGCTCATTTTGGTCTTGAAAGGGGAAGAGTGGAGGGATTGCAGATATAGCTACTCTCAAAGACTTTATGGGCTGGTAAATATTGTGCCCTTCAACCTATCATATACAACTTTATTCTTCAACATTTTTGTCTGGAAAAGATAAAAGTGGACTGCAAACCTTTCATCTGCTGGTGCTGCTCTGTTAAATACCAAGGGATTTCAGCATCTCCACTGGGTTTGCAGCAAGCCTCGGGTGGCAGGGCCAGGTGGGACAGAAGGTCCTGGAGGCACAGCCCGGTGGAGGGGCTCACAGAGGCCGGACCAAGTGCTCTTCTCCCCTTCACAGCCACTGCAGCCTGGGAAACTTCCCCTGCCTAAGCCGCGGCCCATCTCCTTAATGAGCAGGTGGCAAAGCATCAGTAAGATGAATCCTTTGCCTTTGGCAAAAACCAAGGGAGTGGCTTTGTCCCTGCAGCTGGTGGAGCAAGGGGACAGTCAATAAAGCACACATTTCCCATCGCCTGTCAGAGGGCCTCAGGCAGGCTCTGAGCCCTGAAGTGCCCCAGGAACAGGGTTCTTTTCCAGAAGCTTTGTGAAGGCTCTTTCTTTTGTCACACATACAAGAAATTGCTTGATTTCTCTACCTTTTGTTTCAAGTGAGTGTGAAGTAACTCCCAGCCGTGTGAAGTAACTGGTGGGAGTTTGAAGAAGGACTTTGTATATTGAACTTTAGTTAGAAAACATTGTTAGGTTGGGGTAGGGTTTTTTATTTGGTTTGTTTTGGGTTCTGTTTGTTTTCATTTGTTTGTTTTACATGAGCAGCTCAGACCCTACTCCAGTAGATTCCTTTGATTCTCCCCTGTAATTTCTTCGGGGTGCCCTCGCTTCTCCCGGCAGGAAGGCACCTCACAACAATTACTCCTCTACGCTCACAGCTGAACTATTTGCAACACCAACTGCTGGGGAGGCTGTCACTAGCGTGTCATTTCCGAGTGCTCATGGGCTGAGCTAAATGAGGCCCCTGCAGAGACAAAGCCAATCATCTGCCAGAACTCAAAGCCCTGGAGTCCTTTCAGGAAATTACAAATGGTATTTCAAGCCAGTATTCAAAACCCCCCAAAACAACCCAAAACAAAGCAGCTGCCAACACCGAAGCACCAGGATGGGGGGCGGGTACAACCAAGAACTGCAGGTGATGAGTTAACCAAAGATCTGGCAGAGCAGATCTAAACGGATCCAGCACCTCTCCCAGGCTCTCTGCTCCTCTTTTCCCTCCCCACCTCTGCATCCCTGATGCACCAAGCTGACCCTACCAGAAAATGTTCCATATTCTAGTTGTAGCTGTCATTTGATTTCCAGTTGCAACTCAGAATGTCTTTGACATGTCACCTGCAAACAATCTTTCAGGGACTTTTAATTATCTGGAAAATCTAAATATCTTAAGGATGAATTGAAATTCATTGGGGCTGAACACAAAGATGACACATGCTGGCATTTTTAAAGACCCCAGGATTAACACTACTTAATTAACAGCATTAAACAGTCATCAGTCACTGAGTCCTATGCTACAGAGCAAATATTACAAATGTGAAGAGAATGGAGAATATAAATTCCACCTTTAAACAAAAGCCCAAAGCAAGGATCTGCTTTTAAATAATTCTGGCAGCAAAAAAAATTTATTATAATTTAGGAGTTAGTAAGTCCAAGTCCTGGGACAGCCACCTTTCCTTGTCAGACAGCCAAACCTGCAGTCTTTTTATCTGCTGCCCCTTGGTAAATGGCAAGGATTTCCTCTCCTCCCCCACCCTCTCCTAGGAGCAGTTGCTGACTGTGCAGCTTGGGAATAGGGACAATAACCCACTTTCCAGACCTCTGTGGGGAACATCAGAGTACTGTCATTTTGAAATCAGTAAAACAGAGGATTAACCATCTTAATCCTTTACCATGTTAAAAGAACATCACACAATTTTTAATGAGTTTATCAAGATAACACTTCAGCAAACTAACATTCAAACAACCTGACAGTTTTGCCAAGAGCCAGCCCTGCAAATACAATTTACTTTGATGACAGGAATTGGACCTCGATGATCCTTGTGGATCCCTTGCAACTCAGGATATTCTATGATTCTGTGAATTTCTGGGAATTCACTAACACAGAAATTCTTCATGTGCTTCTTTATCAACATGGGTGCATCCCAACGTGTTTTACACGTGATATGAAACCGTGCCTCCTTGTAACTACTATTAAATAAAACAAAGAAACTTCTATGAGAGTCTCAAAGCAAGATGGCAGCAGCCCAGACATTACTGTGTTGTAGGCAGAGGAATTTTAAATCCGAAGATGTTTCCTGCTTTGTACAAGTGGCCAACGGGAAGTAGATTTAACAGAGGTGTGAATCTGTAACACAGTGACCACTACTGACAGCTCAGCTAAAGCCCTGGCTGTTTAACCGTGGAATCCTGGCATGGTTTGAGTTGGGAGGGACCTCAGATCATTCAGTTCCAACCCCTGCCATTCCGGTGAGGCAGTCCTGGTGATCTGGTGGTGATTCACAGGGGAATTCAGGTTGGACAGGACGCCGGGAGGCTCTGAAGCCCAACCCCCTGCTCAGGGTCAGCTGTGACACCCGGGCAGGTGATCAGGGCTTTCCACAGCCGCAGCTGGATCTGATGGTCACCCCCTGCGGGAATTTGATCTGCTGTAAATACACAGTGATTAACGGCACAAAAACGGACATCAATCAGGGCAAACCAACTTACAGGAGCAGAATAAAATAATTAAAGCTTCAGATAAAGATTTTTTTTTTTCCTAGGCAGTTTGCATTTTCTGTTTTTGTACCAGTGAAAAACTATTTGTTGTCCCTTTTGGGAAGACCAGCTCTGTTCAACATTCAAAATAAGTAAATAAACAAGGAGTCCTTGCTTGAGTGTGGTGAGATGACCAAGGAGCCCACAGCAGTGGAGAACTTCACAAATTAAACCCCTGTGCTGATGACCAGGAAACCAGAAGATAGTGTTTGTGTTTAAGCATAATTTATGATTAAATAAAGAGCATGAACATAGAAAAGCAGCAGTTTGGGCTGAAATCTGACCAATTACTGACAGTACACATCCTGTGTTCTTGTAAGAATACAGAACTCTTGATTTTCCCGTCCTGCCCAGCACTGTGGACACAGATGAAACAACACTACCCCAGACTCAGGCCAAATGCTAGTTTTCCAGTTAACTTTGTCCAAATTTATTAGGAGCTTTGTTTGTATTGTGCTACAAAACAAGAGTCCTGTGTGTCCTGGTCTACTGCCTCCAAATACCAAAGCTCACAGAGCCATCATCATAAAATCACAGAATGGTTTGGGATGAAAGAAACCTTGTAGACCCTTTAGTTCCAACACCCCTGCCAAGTGCGGGGACACCTTCCACTAGTGCAGGTTACTTAGAGCCCATCCAGCCAGGCCCTGAACACTTCCAGGGATGGGGCATCCACAACTTCCCTGGACAGATTGTGCCAGAGCCTCCCCACTCCCACAGTAAAGAATTTTTCCCTAATAACCAATCTAAACCTGCTCTCTTTCACTTTGTAGCCATTTCCCCTCGTCCTGTCACTACATGCCCTTGTCAAGTCTTGCCCCATCTTTTCTCCAAGTTCCCTTCAAGTGCTGGAAAGCCACAGTTAGGTCACTCAAAGCCTTCTCTGTCCCAGGCTGAACAATCCCAATTTTCTCAGCCCTTCCCCACAGAAGTGCTTCATTCCTCTCATCAACTTGGTGGTCTCCTCTGAATTCGCCTGAAGCTGGTGTTAACCAAGTGAAATTCGATCTGAGGCATCTCTTGGAGCACATTTTTATGAGCCGCTGCCAGTCCAATGCACTTCAGCCTGTTGGTCAAAACAGCACCCAGCAGGAAGTTTACCGACCCAACGCCACGTTAAATGCTCCGTTTCCGGCTCGCCTAGCTCCCTAACTCAGCCCTGGCGCTGCTCAGCTTCGCTTGTGCAATGTTCGGGGCAGCTGCGAGACGCGCTCCCCGCAAGCTGGCTGGGAGAGAATCCCTTGTGCCACGGGTACACCCGGGGTCATCCCAGCAGTGACACCACATCCACCCCACCCCACGGTCCTAAACCGCGCCCCAGCGCAAAGGCGCAAGATCCGAAAGAGCCGTCCCGGCCCCTGAGCCCCTCAGGCCTCGGCGTCGCCGTGGCAACAGCGCCCCACAGGCCCCCGCGCTTAGGTGCCCATCTCCCTGCCTGATCCGCAACACTCCCAGGATACCCGTTCCCCAGGCTGACTCCCACACGCCGCCTGACCGGAAAGCGCTTCTTGATACCACCGCGACACCGGAAAAAATGACCCGCCCACCTCCGCCGCACAGCCTAACTGCTGCCCCCCGCACAGCCTGACTGAAAATCACCGCTCCGCCCTGCATTGCTTAAGGCCCCTCGCTGAGGTGTTCGCGGCGCTGCCTGCGCGGAGCGCCGTGAGGTCCCAGCGTGTCCGCAGCGCTGCCTGCGCGGAAGTGCGGCGGCCCGAGGCGACGGTGCCGCACGGGAGCGGGGCCGGGGCCGCCCGAGGGCCGGGGCTGGCGGCGGGCCCGGGCGGCGCGGGGGGCCCGGCCGCGGGGCAGCAGGAGGAGCAGGACGAGGAGGAGGAGGAACAGCGCGGCCCGGGCGCGATGGACCAGTGCGTGACGGTGGAGCGGGAGCTGGAGAAGGTGCTGCAGAAGTTCTCGGGATACGGGCAGCTCTGCGAGCGCAGCCTGGAGGAGCTGATCCAGTACGCGGGAGGGCTGCGCAGGGAGATCCTGCAGACCGAGAGTACGTGGAGACCCCCCCGCGCCCCCATCTGCCGGGGAGACGCGGTCCTGCTCCTCCCTCCGGCGAGGGGAAGCCCAAAATTTGGGGCGTTGTGGGCTGGACACCCCTCAAAACTTCGGGCTTTGTGGGCTGGGAGCCCCCCTAAGGAGGGCCCTTGCTCCAGGGACCCCCCCACCTGTGCTGGGGGTCTTCCCCTTCGGCCCCCGGAGCTTTCGGGACATTGTTTACAGGGAACATTTAAAAGGTGGTAGCAGGAGAGGTTTAGGTTGGATATCAGAAAGAGGTTTTTCGCCCAGAGAGTGGCTGGGCGCTGAACAGGCTCCCCAGGGAAGTGGTCACAGCACCAAGCCTGACAGAGTTCAAGAAGTGTTGGGGCAATGTTCTCAGGCCTATGGTGGGATTGTTGGGGTTGTCCTGTGCAGGGACAGGAGCCGGGCTCGATGGTTCTGGTGGGTCCCTTCCAACTCAGCATATTCCGTGATTCTGTGATTGCTCTCGGCCCTCCCTGGCCTCTCCTGCCCCGTGTGTGCTGCTGGAGAGGTTTGTTTGTTCCTGGTCAGCAGGTCTGGCGTGACCCTGGTCAGTGTGTTCATAACCCTTTATGCTGGGTTACAAAGGGGTTGGTCACCCTAGGGGAAATACAGAGGAAATACGGCAGAGCTGACCTGTTTGCTTCCTCCCCCGCCCCCATTTATTTTCTTTTTTTGTCTCTCTTTTCCTGTGTCCCTGAGTTGTGCGTTCCCTTGCTGTGGCTGGGTTTGGCGGTGTTCAGGGTAAAGCCGCGCTCAGCAGGACGTAAACAAGCCTGGTCTGTGTCACAGCTGATGCTGGGCACTTGCGAGGGCTGTAAACACGGCGCGTTTAAACCTTGCGAAATCCCGGACATGGAGGTAGTGCCGTGTTTATTGAGTGGGAGGCAGTGGGGAGGCAGCTGAAGTGATTTGCCCAAGGCCATGCAGGAAGCAAGTGATGGGTCAGGGATTAAAAATAGGAACTTGCAGGCTCCTGAGACCAAACTTGAGAGCAACTGTGCTGCTGCTCTGCTTTTGTTTTTGTTTGGGGGAAAACCTGTTTGCCGTTGTCCTGTGCAAATACAAGTGCAGAGCCTACTCAAGAGTGTGTGGATAATTGCAGGAACACAAGCATGAGTGTGCTGGAGCTTCTCTGTGTGTACCCAGAAGTTTCTATAGAGAGCAAACACAAAATTCCAATTGTGAGGCATTTATTTGGGATGAAATGAGGCTTGGTGTTTTTGGCATTGTTTTGAACTGTGTTTCAGTAACTGTTATTTGTGCTGTTTGAAACAGTATGGGCTTGGGCATTGAGGACAGTCACTAAAATACGTGTCTTCACAAACTGAGGTGCTGACTTTGCCTGTGTGTGTGACCCTCATGCTTGTGTTGCTCTTTGTTGGGGTGTAAAGGTTTGTTTGACTGTGACGTTCCTGTTGCAGCTCCGGAGCTTTTACTCTCTTTGTTGTGAAGTTAGAAGATTCCAGTGTGTGATTCCTTCTGGGTCCTTGTTGGGTTTTCCATCCAAGCTTGGATTAGCAGTTTTTGGCACTGTCCAGTGAAGGCTTTGGACATAATTTCAGCACTTACCAAGTGATGCTGTCCCAGAAAGCACATCCCAAACTGAGCTTTCTTTTAGTTAATGCTCTAGAATGAAGCCAGTACATTGTTAGTGCACCTTTAGACATCTAGGGACTCTTCAAATTTGGTATCTGATGGTGAGCTGGATTCATTGTGGCCAAAATTCTTACTATTTTCTTTTTTTCTTTAACAATTATTTGTAACTTTCTAAAAAGAACAGGTTTTTTCTGCTTTTATACACTATCTTGAGGATTTTTGAAAATGGATGGAATTAAAAGCAGACAGACATTTTAATGTGGAAGTCTAATTCAGGGCTACGGTCTGCAGAAATAGGCTCCTGGATGTAATTTTGAAGGAAAAAAAGAAAGAGAAATGAAAGCTCTCACTGCTGAAGAAGTTAGGACAAGATCTGAGAGCAAAGATGTATGAAAACACCTTAAATAGACAGTGGATAAGAAAGGAAGTGGGTGGAGAAAAAGAAACTATTAGAAACTGCTTTAACCTCTAAACTGGTTTCCTTCTCCCTCCGACCACAGTGTATTAAAATGTCTTGAGCTGATTTCATGTTAAAGCCTAAGGGCAGACCAGCTTTATGCTCAGGCCTGTGAATGGGAAGACAAAATTTGTTTTTCTTCTCTGTTCCCTTAATAAATCTCTTTCTGGAGTAACCAAGGATTGCATATTCTTGGATGGTATAAGTGTGTCTGGCTGAGTAAACTTGGCGTTGGACTCTGCTCTGTGCTCAATGTTTGTGGGCCAATATATTTTAATTTTTTTTTTTAATTGTGACTGTGCGCACACATCACAGAGAGAAGCTGTCTCACTGTCCTGTGAACCCTGAATTACCAGGAGGGATGGCTGCAGGCTTTCTCCTCCTGAGTTAGTGCAAGTAGCTCATAGATTGATTGGAGCTGAAAGAAAGGGCTGCAGAAGGGAAACCTTCTACAGCTCTGATGGCTTTTCCTCTCTAGACATTTTCATTGCTTTACTGGAGTTGGGTTTCTGCTACAAAATCAGGGGCCAATAATTCAGTAATTTGCTTGGGGTAAAAGCAGGCACCCATGTGGGTTGTTTGGGTTTTAGCCTAATGGCTTTCAGAAAGTGCATTTTAGCCTTTCTGTTTGTTGGGGAATGAGTATTTCCATTTTGCTTGTTGCATAATCTCTGGCTGGTCATTTTGCCATGGCAAAATTCATGAGACAGTTAAAGATCCTTCATGTTATTTTAAGTGTTTGCCATAAAAATTAAATAGCAACTAAGGAATAATGATTATCCTTGAAATAATTTTGGGAGATGAATTTCTTGGAATAGCTGAGTAGAATTTTTGATTTTAATTTGAGACACATAGAATCACTGAAGTGACTGTTTCAGTCCTATTACTCCTTACTCATATGCTAGAAAAAAACCCACAGAGCCCCATTAGCTTTTTGCTCAGGAGATGATCCCTGGCTTCATGGGACTGGAGGGAGAAAAAAGAATGGTAAAGCTTATTTTTGTTCTTAAAACCCATGGCTGTTGGAAAAATGCTGTTGAAATTTCCCCAGCTGGGGTTTGTGAGGCTGGATGGAGCTGTTTGCTGGTCAGAAGGGAGGTGCCTCAGTGTGCGACAGCAGCAGCATTCAGAGGGTGCAAGAAGGAAAATGCCTAGAAAAAAATGGCTGTGAAATTATTATCTACTCCTTGTGACTGCAGATTTTTCTGGATTCCCTTTGCTCTCTCCAGAAACTGGGCTCTTAAAAAGCTGCTAAAAGCAAAGATGTGTTAAAATGGGAAATCAAAAAGGAACAAACTTAAAAAGCGAACACGTTTTCCATAAAATCCTTCTTCTGAAGAGATACTTTGGTGATTTTGTTTTTTCACATGAAGGCTTTGGGTCTGGAATATTAGGGAGATATTTCTGAGCTGCTCTCCCACTTAAATTAACCTTCCCGTGCGGTGGGATGCTGCTAAGTCTGTGTCCCTAAAGGAAAAATTCTTCATGTAGAGGGAACTTTGAGAAAGGAGAAACCTTCAGAGGTAAGACTGGAAGGGAGATTTTTCTTGTATTTTTAAATCAAAAGCAGGAAGAAAGGGCTAGAGTAAAGCACAAAAAAATGTAATTTTTTTTTCCTGACTCAGACTTCTGAGTGATGTTTGAATCAAGGCACAAAGTGTGTAAGCTGTGAAGTGCTATGATGTGGTCAGGGGCCTGTAAGCCTGTCCTGTTTATTATTTTCTTCAGAGTGGATCATACAGCAGTGAACCTGTTGGACATCAGCTAAGAAATGTCACTGTTTCTAGAGAATAAGTCTCTTAACAAGGTCCACAGGTCCTCCACAGACTGCTTCTCATCCATTGAGGGGAATTGGAGACTGTTCAGAGCTACTGCCACGAGTCAGGAAGCAGAAGCTTCATACAGCTCAAACGCAGAGTCCAATAGTAGTGGGTGGCTTGTGGGGCAAGAATTAATTGGGCCATCTTAATCTGCATTTTGCTTGCACCCTGTTAAGTTCAACATGGTGTTCTCATGTACATTTAAGGGCTGTCTGAAAGAAAACTGATCCTGTAGTAGCTTCAGTATCCTTCTGTTACGTTCTTAGGGGTTTGTGAACTGAGTGTTACTTTGAGATGTTTATTCATCTGCTGTGACTGAGACACGTGAGACCCTTACGTTAAAATTTTAAACTGTTGCACTTTTTCAGTGTTACTGTGCACCCCACTGGATTCCTAATTCCACAGGAGAGTTTTCATACAGGTGAATTCCTGTACATCTGCCTTCAGTTAAGCTGATTTTGCTTTCAAATACTCTGTAGATTGCATTTCTTTAATACCACTTTTTGTCTGTTTATGTTGTTGCATATTAAGAGATTTAATATTACCATTTGTTTGTAATAAAGTTGATAATTTTCCTCTCTTTTGTCTAGATCAAGATGGGGACTTGTCGGGGACGATTTCACTTGTTATGACACAGTGTTGTAAAAGAATAAAAGACACAGTCCAAAAACTGGCCTCAGATCACAAAGACATTCACAGCAGTGTCTCTCGAGTTGGAAAAGCCATTGATAAGGTATTTATTTTGTGCTTTGACTGCATTATCACATTATAGCACATGTGTGGTGTGTGCTCTGCTTCCCAAAATTTGGATTTTTTTTTGCTACAATTAAGCTGAACTAAATACTCTGTCAGCTGAAGAAGCAAAGGCAAGACAATGGGCAGCACAGTACTTGCTTTCAGAACTCTGCAGACAGCCTGTTCCTTCTGGGACAGCTCAAATCTCCTGGTTTCTTACAGAATATACCCTATAGATACTACATGATGTAGAAATATTTTGTGTTTTATCAGTGTAGCAAAGCGTTTTCTTCAATGTCTGTCTCAGTAAGAAATACTGTTGGTTTTTATGTATGTTTATTTATATATTTCTAGTTAATTGTCAGTAGCAAGTAACTCTAAACTGCCATTTTGCAGTGTAAGTGGCTACCCCATCCCTGGAAGTGTTCAATGTGACTTTGAGCAGTCTGGTCCAATGGGAAGACCCTGCGCATGGCAAGGGGCTGGGACAAGATATCTTTAAGGTCCAACCTAAAACATTCTGTGATTCTGTAAGACCAGAGAATTTTTTAAGAAAGGCATTTTGTACCTCTCTCAGGGATGTTACTGGATTTGGGAGCTTAATTTTATAGCAGTGCTCTTAATGAGCAAGAGGAGATTCAGCATCTCAGTCTCTGTGCCTAAATAATAAAACAGGGCAGCTTATCTTTGGTGCTTTACATATGAGACATCTGAATTTCAGGTTCAACAAGAACTGGGATATTAATATTTTGTACCTATTTTTGTAGGTAAATATTAACAGTTCTTTGAGATTATGCTGAAGTGGTGCTGCATGTATACTTTCAGGCCATGCTGTTCTCCCTCTCTGGTCTCTTATATAAAAGCAGTTCATTGTGCAGGGACTCTGATGCCTGCTCTTATGGACATTTTGTGATAGCTTCGCATCAGAATGTGACTCTGACAGGATCTAAACATTTGTTCAGTACACAGCACTGATTTATCCTTTGGGAATCTCATTTAAACTTTGGTAGTAATCTGCTAAAATATAATGTAACAATAATGTGATGAAGAAACAGAGTACATAATGCTGCATTGTTAGGCAGAATGTCCACCAAACTTACATTTCTTGTTTATATCTGACTGACCGTGGTGGAGAGTTCAAACTTTTTACTGATAGCTTTAATCTACACGTCACTGTTATCCAAAGCTTAAGGATGCATCTGTCTCAAATCCTTGATGCTGCATCTAAACCAATTAACTAGAGTAAAATTCCATCCTTATTACCAGCTTGAAGCCTGAAATAAATCTGTGTAATCTTGTCCTAAGTTTTTAAACTTTCCAATTCTGCTTTAGCAAGTGGACTTTGTAAAAAAACACTTCCAGGTTTAGCCATACTTTCTTAATTTAATTTAATTTAAATCCTCTGAGGTAGAACAGCCCCAGGTTGTATGGAGAGGGTGTAAGTTCTCAGTAGAAATTGGTGATGGTATTTCTTACAAGCCAAAGAAAATGCTTGCAAGTGTAATGAAGCTTAGGCTTGAGTCTAATCTCCAAATTGCTGTTTCAGTTGTCATGGGAATAGTTTTTCCAGTGTTCTGCCCTGCTGTTTTAAGTTTATGTAGTGTTTTTATTTGAAAAATAATAGATGTAAATAAAAGCATTTTTAAAAATTTCAAATGTGTTGCTTGCTAAAATAGTAGAAAGGATCTCATTAATCTGATCTGTTTCTGTTGAGTGTCAGAAGGGCTTTTTCAGTAAGACCTTCAAAAATGAGCTCAACTGGCTGTGTGCAGTGTGCTTGTTCCTCTGGATTTTCAATCTCACTTATTGTCTGTGGTGTTTGCATTAAAAAATTAAAAACAGTGGGAACTGCACAAATCCCCAGGTCTGCTTGTAACGAAGGATGTTGTTCTGTGAAGTTCAGAGCATAAGTTAAGATTGTCCCCTTAAATATGTCCTTGGTGGAATTTTTTCTAATTCGTTTTCCCCAACTGTGTTATCTTAAGGGGCCTACTTTAAAATATACCCCAAAGTCTAAGCCTTTTTGTCAGATGAATATGCATGATGTTTAAATCTAGGTGAAATTCAGCATTTCCCTGAACTGTAGCATTTGAAGCAAATCTTCCATATGTACCTAATGCAGTTTCCCTGTGCTGCTGCAAAATACACTTGGAACCTGCCAGCAAAATCTTTGTTGGCACCAGAGTCCCAAACTGGAATTGCCCTTCCCTATCCCTTCACCATAATATACTTGAGCTTAAACCAGTAGAAGTAATTAAGTGCAATTGATGTAGTGAATTGATTCTCAACACATTCTAGTCAAAATACTGCTGCTTCTAAAATAAAACAGTCATTAGAATTTGAGGAAGCACACACGGCCTTTACCTTGATTCATGAGACTGGAGTTTTGTTTCTGTCACATGTAAGTCCTCACTTACTTTACAGACAGATTAACATCTCCAAAACACTGCTTATAGTCTTACTAACTGTGCCTGCTCAGACACAGATAAATGGCCTGGTTTGAGATTGGGAAACATGCTAATACTGGTACCCATTTCATGTGACACAACCCAATGGTAGCTGCTGTTGCATGTAGAATCAATAGACTTCCTATTTAGCAAGTTTGAATTGTGAAAGAACTTGCTGTATTGACTGCCAGTGGCAATTTCAGGTTAAATTTCTTCTTTTTTTTTGTATTGGGGCAGGGCTATACCTACATAAAAAGTTCAGTCTGGTCAGTTTTTAAGTTATTGTAGTTGTTGCTTGTGAACTTGGATGAGCCCTAGACTTGTCTGCCTGCAGAGTTCACTCTGAGAACAGAAACCCTTAGAGCAAAATGAAGTTCAAATTTGGCATCAAATACATTAAAGTCTGAAATGCCAGTTCTTTGTGTGTTGTTTGGAAAGTTTATCTAATAAGCAAAACCGTTTTTTCATGGCAGTCCTACGTGGATTGCATGCTTCTGATCCAATAAAGGCTGCCCTTTCTTCTAAAGAGCATTTTCTCATTTGAAAGGAAATGTTTGCATCCAGTTTTTTTCTGTATTATACTGGCAATTGCTCTGCTTCCAGAACTCATCATGTCACCGTTGTTCAGCAAGTTGTTAATCAGGTGGCTCGTTCATCAGCGTCCCTGTAAATCAATCACTCTTCTGGAATGATTTGAATTCATCGCAAAGCATGTTTGATGGGCTGGTAAATGTTTTCCCTCTAGGAGCAATCTGTCTGAGTAGTGGTTAAATGCCTTCATTTAGGAAAGTAAGTGGAGTAAAGGGTAGTTCTTCCATTTTCCCCCTGAATTTTGTATTTGTTTATGACCAACATTTTAATCCAGTCTTCGTTTTGGGAAAGCAGACTTTTGCCTAAGTTAGTGTTTGTTTCGTGTAAAAACTTGTATGTGAACACACTGAAAACCTTTACTGTGCATCACATAATTGTGTTGCTCTGAAGAATGGAGCTACATAAATACAGGGTCTTTGCAAGTTGAGCTTTATATTATGTGTAAACAGATTGAACAGAGAAAATAAACAAAAGTTTTATTTGTACTTTGGGTAAGAATTCAGAAGGGAGGAACGCACAAAAGTAATCTCAGCTGAGTAGCCAGGGAATAAAACTGTCCTTAATCATCATCCTTCTTCATATCCTGTTGTTAGGAATAACATGGAGGGTTGTATGTTGGTTTGTGAGCAACTTGAAGTCATCATGTTCTAGCAATTATTGGTAATGTGCTGTACATTGTATCATTGGTGTATTTAGCACGTAATACTGTACATTTTGGTCCTAGCCTTGCTAATTAAGCTTTTAAAAAAGTTGTGTTCCTCGGGAATACTGACTGACACGTTGGTTATTTTGTATTTTTCAGGTTTTAAGCTTTCTGGAGTTTTTAACTTACAGAAATTCTTTTAACTTTTGAAATCTTATTAAACCCCACGTGCTGTCAGTTAGCATACTGTTAGCATTTACAAAACAAAACTGAGGGTTGCAGTCACCAGCAGATCCTGCATGCGTGACAGTTGTGAAATATGTAAGCCAAAGGCAAGTGATAATTTTTTCTGACATGTGGCAGTCACTCACTGTAATCTGTGCAGTCAGTTCCTGAAGCTCCTCGGGACCCAGAGGAGGCAGAGCTATAGAATCCCACATATAATACAGACCTCAACGTATTTTAAAACAAACTGAAAAAAAAATTATTGGAATGAGAGCCTGGTCAAGACTGGGTTGGTCAGAGAATGACAGAGGTCCTCAGGTGGGTTGGTCAGAGAATGACAGAGGTCCTCAGGTTGAATGATGGGACTTGATAACTTCTTTTACCTGACTTGAAAAGATCTAATGATGGGGTTTTGTAAAGATTCACAAGGCTTGGTAGGTTTGCTGTTTCAGAAGAAAATTGAGCATTTTGTGAGAGCACTGAGCTAATTAATGTTCCACCATCTCTGCCCCCAAGCAGTGAGAATGATGTGATAATGTTTGAGGCATGGGTGCAGCTTAACTGGTTGGTAACTGTCCAGAAGGATACAGTTTCTGCATAAGGGGTTGTATCATTGCTAGGACTTGGAACTGCATGAAGAATAACTACTAGTCAATTATTTTTAGATTAATGACAATCTCCACCCTGGAAGCTAGGTAACAGAAGCAAGCTTCTGAATCCTGTCTGGTATCCTTTAGTGCTTTGTTAATGGATTTGTGTTACCTACTGATGGTGGTTGGACACTGAGACCAGAGTCAGCAATGGTGCTGAACTTTTCAGGATTTGAATGGCTGGCACAAATAAGAACAGTATTATTTAGTCTTCAAAATGCTTAAGTTTTTCAAGATACAGCTTAGAGGTGAACAGCATGATGAGGAGCTTACAGGTTAAGACATCCAAGTGAAAGTGTTATTAAATTTGAGACGTGAATCAAGGGCAAAAATTTAAATGCTCACCTTACTCCACCATCTCAGAAAGATGGAAAAGTCAGTTTGCTAGACTAAGGTTAATGTTTTACTGAAAGTTTGCTGAGAGCCCTGAAGGAAGCAGTGGCTTTGGAGCTGTGTGTTCAGGGATGAAAAGGCTGCCCCTTTTTCATGATGACTCAGAGCAGCATCAAAGAGGACATGGAGGTGCTGATGAAGGAAATTAGTAAGTGGTGAGTAACAGGAAGGTGCAGTGTGAAGCTGGGAAGATAGCTGGTACCATCTGGGTGTTATCTGCCCTGCCTGCTGTGAGAGAACCCTGTGTTTGTGTGAGGCTGGTGTTCCCATGTTGTGCAGGGCTCTGGATCCTCACAGAGCCACAGCTGAAGCGCTGCTGTTTTCACTGAACTTCTGATTTCTGAAGCTCCTTCTTGGGAGAGAGCTGTAGTCATCAGATCAGGCAGCAACCAATGCACTGACTTCTAGACTGTTTTGCAAGAGGCTTGTTTTAAGCAGTGGATGAGGATTTTTATTAAAATTAACCCGCTTGCCCGGATCATAAAACATGTTAGCAGTTAAAAATCCTGGTTTATATCTTGGATTAGAATAAATGTTGCTCTCCTGCTGCCAAGAGGCAAAGTGCCAAGCAGTGCCAAGTGTTACTGGGGAGTCAGCGTGACAATCTCTTTAGTTATTCCTGGAGTATGTCTGTAGGCCACTGGCCTAAAAGTGTGTGGCACTGGGATCATCTGGGTTAGATCTAAAAAAGATCTCTTGGATCGTCAAAGCTCATTCTGTTGTTGGGACGTTGGTGTCATCAGAGATTTGAATTTCATTGTTTGAGCGTGGCGAGAAGTGACTTTTTGCTTTTTCAGCATTGCTTACCCCCCAGATACGTAAAATATCCTTGAGTTAAAGCTTTTACTTTCAGTTTGGTGTGCTGTACTGACAGGGATGCATTGATGACTCTATCTTGATTCTAGTGCAGGTAATTTTGTTTTCCGTTCTCTAAACATTTTCAGTTTTCACGTATGGAAAAAGCCATTTTTGCAGATACTTCCTTCAGAAATGCATCATGGACTGGAAACCCCTTTATTAGTTAACTAGATTTCTAACTTTCTAGCTGGACTTGTAATTTGTCGGTGTCATTCCTTGTAGTGAATAATATTCAGACTTGAAAGGAGCAAGCTAGAAGATTTCTTCTTCTTCCTACACAGGAGTTAATGAAGGAAGCCGACATATATTTATTTCACTTTGGAGATAATTGAGGGCCAACTGAGTAATCGGCAGAAGGCATCAGGGTGGAGGCACAGATGTCCTGCATAATTAAAGGAAAATGATGTGGGGTGATTTATTCCAGCCTATTAACTGTTAATTTGTGTGTTTCAGAACTTTGACTCGGACATCAGCAGCGTGGGGATAGATGGGTGCTGGCAGGCTGACAGCCAGAGGATCCTCAATGAGGTGATGGTGGAGCACTTCTTCCGGCAGGGAATGCTGGATGTAGCCGAGGAGCTCTGTCAGGTAACAAGTGTGGATGTGGAAGGTTGTCCACTGAGGAAGGTGAA
This sequence comes from Rhabdornis inornatus, assembly GCA_013397075.1. NCBI lineage: Eukaryota > Metazoa > Chordata > Aves > Passeriformes > Rhabdornithidae > Rhabdornis > Rhabdornis inornatus. The sequence goes on from VWZS01001249.1 coordinate 3,104,219, forward strand.
GCTTTGTCAGCTTCCTTGTTTGAGTGTTTCAGGTGAATATTTAAACTTATTGTTTTTCATGCTTTAACTAAAAAGTGCCTTTTTTTTCTTTTTTCCTTTTCAGGAATCTGGTCTATCAATAGATCAAAGTCAAAAAGAGCCATTTGTGGAGTTAAATCGAATATTGGAAGCATTAAAAGTTAGAGTTTTGAGACCTGCTCTAGAGTGAGTCTACTAATTTCTTTTCCTCACTTTTTAAAAAAGTGGTTTTAACCATTCTTTAGTTTTTCACTTTCAGTACTCTCTTTAGCATATTCTGATGTGTCCCTGCTTGTCCTTTGTGAGGGGCAGTTACTGAGTGGATCTTTCCTTTTCCATCCCGCGTCACTCCCCATGGGAAGTGATTAACTAAGATTCTCTTTCTTAGATTAAGGATTCACTTTAATCACTTGTGGTACTGCTTTAAGGAAGAAACATCACTTGTAGGAAAAGTTGTTAGCCAATGATGGTGCTTGACCTTCTGTTGGATCATTAGGGAACCTTATTTTAAGAGGTCCCATTGTGGAAGGTACCAGGGCTTATTAAAGGTGTTGGGTACCATGAAGCCTTTGGGGTGAGCAGAACATGACTTGGGATCAAAGTTCTCACTTGTCCTCCAGTCACCCTCCCTTTCCAGACAAGGGACTGGAGGGTGGGAAGAGCCTGGGGCTGGCAGTGGCACTTCTTAATGAGATTCCTCCTGAACAAAATAATGAGAAACCCCCTGAAACCCCCTCATCCTGTTTTTTTAAAAACTTTTTTAAGCTTAGATTGGTCTCAAAAGTAAGAAAAAAAATCAAAACACAAAAAATCCCAAACCAAACACAACAACGTAACCAACTTTAAAGTGACCTTTTAAAAATAAAAACAGTGAAACAAAAACAAATTCAAAATTTGTCTTTCATTCCAGAGCATAAATAATATACTTGAGATATATTTTTTTTTGCACTATTCAGTTAAGTACATTTTCATGTTAACAACATTTTCTTTTCCATGAACCAACATAGGTGTGTCAATTGAGCATTTACTGGCATCTAAACTAAGTGCAGGGACACTCTGATATTTAAACCCTGGTGTTCATCGACTTAATCCTGGGTAATGCCTCTGGGTCATGCAAAGTTTGACCTAAATAGTTGGTCTTTGAATCTAGTTACACAGGTGGAAAGCTGGGGTGGTTTATTGCTGTTGAATTGGCTAATTGAAGGGAAGCAACAGTGATATTACAACTGAAACAAGATTTACTGTCAGCTACACCACATATATCTTGTAGTTCAAATAATAACAGAGCTGTTGTGAAGGATAATCCCTGAGGAACAGTAACTGGCTGTTATGGCTGTTCCCTTGAAATCTCTAAATTCATTTCAGCTCCAGTTTGCTGTGCTTTAGGCCTTACTCATTGCTGCTGAGTTGTATCATGTAGTTTCTGCAATGTGTTAAATATTTTTCAAACAAAGGAGAAGGCATGGTTGTCCCTCAAAGGAATTTTTATTTTCCAGCTGAATGGGCAGACAATAGGGTGTATTGTCAGCACAGTTTGTGTCTTGGTCTCCCCCCCTCCTCCCGTCTTATTTCTGTGAATAACGTTTGTTCTGTTTAAACTGGACAGTGCAAAAGCTGTCTGCCTCTCTTGGCTGCTGCTGGGCACAGAGGGGCCTTATTTATAGTGGTGCTGCTGATGTAAAAACCATGGCTCTTGGGGTGGGTGATCAACATGTGACAAAATGTCATGGTTTGAACTCTCTGGTTGAGGAGGTAACCAATGCAGTAACTGCCCAGTTATCCCACAGAACTGCTGATGCTTGTGAAGGTATTTCCCTTTTATTTCCTGGCAGCCACAAGTGTTCAGGGAGAGGGATAGAAACCACTGCTGTGTGAATAGCCTCCATATGGCAGAGAGAGAAAGGGCATTGTGCTCCTTGGGCTAAAATTGGCATCAGTGAATAAAGCTTCAGCATCAAGCAGCCCCAGACTGGCCTATTGCTGGGTCAGGCTGCTGACAGGGGTGTTGAAGCAAAGTGTCACACGAGGATGATTACTTACAGTCTCCTGAACCAGGAAGTGGAGTATAGCAGGTTTTATCCATGCAAAATTGTGAAAAGCTGGGCTTAAGAGGCAACCAGTCTCTCTGGCTCTACCAGCACTCTCTGCTTGTGCTCAGCTTCACTCAGTGCTGGAAACAAAACAAACACAGGTGGCTCCTGGTCACTGCCATGGGAAGGGAGTTGTCAGATTAATGACTTTTGAAAGACTTTCAAAGCCCTGCTGAGATGATAGAAATACTGTATTTATGATCCAGGTTTTCTTTCTAATACAAATTTCAGTGCTTAAAAATATGACCTTTCAGATTTAAATAGAATGTGACTGGCCATAACTTTTTTGTTTTCACTTGTGGGGTGTGGAAGTTGACTTTTGTAGAGGCCTAGTTTGGCCCTGCACTCTTAGCTGTGTAATCTCTGTATGCCTGCAAGATCCCATTAATTTGCAGTGACTTTTCTCACTGTAGTTTGGTGATGGGGAGGGAAATCCAGTTATTTTTCAGTGTGTATTCTGGCCCAGGTTGGGCCCCATGTGAGGTCCTGGTGGAAAGGACTTGGAGGTTCAAAGCTTTGGCTGTAATTTGGGAAAGAGATGCTCTCTTCTCTTTTGCCTGTAAACAGCAAGTTGCACAGGTCCTGATACTTGCTGGATCCTTGGGGTATGATTTAAACTTAATTTAATCTTTAGTAGGCTTTGTTAAATTAATTTTAACATCTAAATCCCATGTGGGAGCTGAAGAGAGCCCTGTATACCCGTGGTTTGCAAAGTGTAATATAAACTTTAAAAAAATTCAGATGGATTCGAGTCTCAGAAGTGAAAACACTTGAGTGTCATTTTGAGAAGAGGTAGGAAGACAGGTGATTACTAATAATTTTGGACAGTTGAAGAGAATATGTGGGTTGAGTGTTTCAAACCTCCATTGCTGGTTTTTTGTTTTTCTATTGGAAATAGGAACAGCATGTCCCAGACTGAGCACCTCAGGCCTTGCCTCTGTGCTTGCTTTCTTTTGATACAAATCTGTGCTGCCACTCAAAGACCTAAAAATGGAAAGCCTGCCTAAAAGCTAATTTGGAAAAATAGACTCGACCTCAGCAAGATGAAGGACTCTGTCATGTGGGTGCAAATATTGGCAGGGAGAGGACGGAGGCTCTTTTGATGCAACAGAGATTCATATCTCATTGATGGCACTGTGGGCTAGTCTTAGTGTTTATTTATAATAGTTTTTTGGCCTTCATCTGTGTATTAGTCTATGGTTGTTAACTTCAGACTCTTGTTTTTGTAGCTAGAATTGAACTTTACTGCCATAATATCCTGTTTAATCTGTGCACACTGATAATAAAAATACAGTTAACCCCCCCCAAACTTATGAAACCACCCCCAAACCCACTCACCACCTATGGTTAGTGAGTGTGCTCTTCACTCCTTCCTGGTGGAGATTCAGGAAAATCTGAAACTGCCTGAAACTGGGGACAGTAGGGCTTATTCTTAGTTCAAAGGCTCCATTTTTCGCTGTTTCCTGCTGAAAGGTTACTGTGTTTTTACAAAGCCTTGCCAGTGAAGTCAGACTCCTGATACTTCCACCACAACAAATTGAAAGTGGATACTTGCTCATTAATGCTACATCCTAATGCAGAAGGCTGACTTGCTTTGAAAGCCTTCCCAATACAGTAAGAATGCTTAATTTTCTCATTTTAGTATTGATTGAAAAGAAGCCTCACATACGCTGTTTTTTTTAAGGACACAGACTTCCTCACTTCCTTGCTAAAAAGTGAAAAGCTTTTTGCTTAATAGGGCCCCCACAGTGAAAATAGTAGAACTAATTAACACTAATGAGAAACAGATGTACTGGAGAACATTGAAACTTGAGGTTCTTAAGAGAAAGATTGGATTGATTTAGGCCTGACTAAACAGAATTAAAGAAAAAAAGACCAGCACCAAAAAAAACCTTCCAAAAAACAAGGAAGAGATGGATAAATTCTAAATAATAAAGAAAAATTTGTATAAAATGCTCTGAAATGTTCAGTTCATTTTCCTCTATGTATGTTTAAGAATTCTTTCACGTTATTTAGGAGCCAAGCGTTAGTGTTGTCATGGTGAACACATGAGACACAGAAAATGAGAACTATTTTTTTTGTCCAAGTTGAAAATAACACAGAAAGCAAAGTTTAAGCAGGGTAAAGTATGACATTTGAACTGATTTCCCTTCCCCCACTGTGAGATCTTGATAATGTCTGTCTTTGAGGTCCCGTAGATGCAATTCCTTTCTCTAGGGCAACAGGTGCACACACGCAAACATAGTGTCTTGAGCAACATGTTTGGTGAATGAGGGCGTTGGAAAATGTTCTTGGTCAAACTTCTTGACATGCAGCTGAAGAACTGTCAGTAATTGTTAAGATTCAGAGTGCTATTAATTGAAATACAATAGACTTGAGCTATTTCTGCCTTATATTGTGCCTAATTTAGTCTTGTCTTTGAGCCAGTGAATGTTGAATTTTGCGGTGCTTAACCTTTACAGCAGCATCAGAATTAACATCGTCCACATTTTATGCACCCTGTGCAGCTCCATTACTTGTGAAGGGCCTTGCCATTTTCTGTGCTCTGTAGAGGTTCTCAGAAGTTCAGGGAACAGTCACACTTTCCTTGAAATAGATGGTAGATAATAGATAATTGCAATGATTTCATGTGGTGTGGGCTGACACTTAATTACTCTCGTGTTATGTCCCATTGTACCTCCTCTCTTCTTCCAGGTGGGCGGTATCCAACAGAGAGATGCTCATGGCACAGAACAGTTCATTGGAATTTAAACTGCACAGATTATATTTCATTAGTTTATTGATGGGTGGAACAGCAAATCAAAGAGAAGCACTTCAGTATGCGAAAAACTTCCAGCCGTTCGCCCTAAATCATCAGAAAGGTAAATTTTTAGTCACTTTAATGGGGTTTAAAGCACTGGGATATGGCACCTTGTAGTAAAACATAAATCATGTTCCAAATATGTTTTGCTCCATTATTTTTGGTTTGTTAAAGGCTTCTTCTTTATGGATTCATCATGTATAACAAAAGTCCTTACAATTAGAATTATCTTATTTTTTCTTTTTCAAGAGGGCTCAAAAATAATATGTGAATGTTTGCACATTTACTTAAATTTAAGATTTTTGACTCTTTAAAATGCAGATTACATATAGAATAGGCCTGCTGCCAGAGTAAAGTGCTAAAAATGCAGAGGAATGTTCTTGGAATAGTCATCTGCTATTTTCTGCTGCGTGGGGTAATACAAAGAGAAATTAAACTTCTGAAAAATGGAGAACATGTGAGTTAAATGAACCATCGCAAGCTGAATCCAACAAAGCCTATTTTTTAGGGTACTGTGTGTGTCAGAAAGCTTAAAAAAAGTAAGCCTGCTACAAGCAAATTCCCAGGCAGCACACTCTGGCAGCTCCCCAGCCAGAAAAGTAGCAGGAGTGGAGCTCTCCCGGCTGTCATGGCTGTAATTCATTTTTGTTGAGGTGAGGATGTTTTTCCATGTGAAGGCTCCAGCTGGAGACACAATCCTTTGTTGTTCTAACTCTGCTGTTCCTGGTCCCTCCTAGATATCCAGGTTCTGATGGGCAGCCTGGTGTACCTGCGGCAAGGCATCGAGAACTCGCCGTACGTTCACCTGTTGGATGCAAACCAGTGGGCTGACATCTGTGACATCTTCACAAGGGATGCCTGTGCTCTCCTGGGCCTCTCAGTTGAATCTCCTCTCAGTGTTAGGTATGCTGATTTTCTCTTGCCTTTGAGACTAGGTACTTCATGGTTTTGTTCCTGTTTCTTGTTGAGGACAAAACAAATGACTTTTGAGTAGTCTCATCTAGATTGCGTTAAATACAGGGTATAGTTACAATTAACAAGATCTACAAAGATTAAAAACCAAAGGTTCCTGTGTGCTGGGCTTTACCCTGCACCACTGCAGCTCAAGAGGAAGCATTCTTGGATGGATTTGTCTTCCATAGTGTAGACATAACTGTGAAAGATGAGGATGGCAATCGGCCAGTTATTCCCACAACAAATGTGTGACAACTGTCCCTGCTGTTCAGCTGAAAAATAACCCTGAAAATGTGGCCATGATTCCATCAGCATTTGATAATTTTGGTTTTTAATCCACACATTACTGGTTTCCTTCTTAGAATGCTTAACAGTTACGTTGCGGATTCCATTGCTAAAATTTCCAAATTGTCTGCTGGGCCTCTTCTGCAAAGAAGAAAGAGGCACTTTTAAGCTCAGTAGCTAATCTGACAAAATGCAAATCTGTAGGAGGCTGCTGGAAATATGAAGAAAACCCAACCTAATCTTGTTCTAGTTTCTTTGAAGATAAAACAGATTAGCTGCTGTTTAGCCTTTGCATGTCATTTCTCCCAGTACACTCCCTGATGTTTTCATTTTAATTTAAAATGTTAAATAGAAAATAAATTATATGTATCTTTCTAGGCTGGATTTGGTGCTTAGCATAAGCTTTTTTTTCCCTCTTTCTTTTGGTTTGCGTGTTTCGGCTTTATTGTTTCTTTTTACTATTTCCATTCACTGTTGTTAGACTTCTGTGCTTGGTTTAGAGCTCTCACATTGTTAAGTCTTCTGCTTTTCTTGTTTGTACTGCAGTCACAAAATACAACAGAAACAACAAAGGGAGCACTTCAGACTAATTTTTTCTACAATAAACTTTCAAGTTCCAGTTGGAGTGTTTTATAAGTATTTAGAGCTTAAATCTCTGGGTTTTGACTTTCATCTTCCTCTTGTTTCATTCAAATAACTAGCAGTCCTTTAGATTTTCGTTCCTCAGACACTGATGCTGCAATGCAGTTTTCAGATCAAATGGCCAGGAGATTTTCGGTGAAGTGGAAAATCCCTGTTACTGATGTTTGGTGTGGTTGGACATTTGCTCTGCTCCTGGTGTGGAATTGATTGTGCTGAAATGTATTTACTGTAAGGTGGTATTGATGCTCTTGTCATAAACAAGACTGTTCTAAACTGGTGTGACCTTGGAGTGATGCAGGTCCTTTAGCAATTAAACAAGCTTGAAGTGAAATCCCTGCTGTAAATATTTTGCTTTCTGGAATATGAGTAGCAGGCACTTTTTAAATGATGATTGGCTTCTCCAATATTAATCTAATCCTGTACAGGCCTCATGGTCTGAGTTATTATGTGGAGACAGTGGGAGAATTCTTGTGTTACAGAGGTTGTGGTTCGGGGTCTTGAAGGACTACAAGAACTTGAATTTACTATTTACTTGAGTTTTTATATTCTGAAAGGGCTCTTCAGAGATGTTTTCACACAAATACTATTTGTTAGACTTCTCACAGGGTTAACACAAGTTACGCTCAGGGCTGAATTAACAAAAAAGCAAAGCGTAAGGATTGAAATGGCCAGTTGGAGGTGAGAGATACAATATATTTTTTTATATATATATATGTCTAGCTTAGGCAAGGGTTACATAGGTTTCAGGTAGAAGAAGGGCATGACTTACGTAGACAGTAAAGCTTGCACAAATAGTAAAATAATCTTCCAAACAAACAGAGCAGACTGATAGCAAGGTCAAATCCTGTTTCTGTTGCTGGTGATTTCCATTACTGTCATTAGACTTAAACCCATCAAATCATCTGTTAATTTGTGGAAACTGTGTCATACTTTCTTTTGTAAAATACTGAAATATTTCCAAATAATGTGTAAGTGCTGCTAGTGGGTAAATCCCAGAGGAGGCTGAACTGTTTGTTGGGACAGACTTTGGGCAGTTTTATACTGCTGTTCTTGTCACAGGCCCTGGTTTCCTTCCTTTCCTTACCTACCTTTTTCTACATTTCATGTCTTGGTTGAAGGTGAAGGTGGAAAGACACATTTCTTTACATGGTAATTATGTGTAATTAAAGGATTATGGGTTGTGTGTACTTATGGGTTACATGGAAACTCTTAGGTTGCACTACTCCACTATAGCTGAGAGCAACCTCCTGTATAAACTAGTGTGATGTCTTCCTTCTGTGCAGCTCAAAATCAAAGTAGGTGGTAGAAGAAGTCAATTAATTATGAATCTCAGAGGAAGGATTAACTGTTGTTTTCTGTCCAGAATGTAATACCTGAGGGCCCCAGCCTAAAATATATGGATAACTGATAACCTGCCCCAAAATTCTTGCTTGTCTGTACTTTTAAGCTCCCTCCAAGTATAACAAGATGTAAATGAAAAAATACAACAATCTTGTGTCCTAGTTAACCTTTAAAATAGAAATGTGAAAAATGTGGGTTTCCTAACATGCACCTTATATTAACATGTCCTTTTTCTGCAGTTTTTCGGCAGGTTGTGTAGCACTACCAGCTCTAATCAATATCAAGGCAGTTATTGAGCAAAGGCAGTGCACAGGGGTTTGGAACCAGAAGGATGAACTCCCGGTGAGTGAGTGCTGAGCTGCCCCTGGGGCAGATTTCTAATGGCAAATGCTGTTTTCAGATTTCTTTTGTGCTGCATGTTATGGGATATTTTAAATGGCCACCACCTCCAGCAGCTCTGGGGCTTGGGGCTCTGTGCTGCACAGGGCCCTGGGGCTCACAGACACCCCCACACACCCAGACACTGACCCAACCAGCCACACAGGCTGCCCCAGACACAGCACTGCCCTCAGCAGCTGCTACACAGGACTCACCTGAAACATAAGTACAGACAGCCAAAATTCCTTCCTTCTCAGCAGGAAATGATTGACATTGACCATTGAAAGCACTAGTGAATCACCCAGATTCACAGGCAAACCTGTGTTCATGGATCCTCAATTCAGCATGGCCCTCCTAGCCCCTTTTACACCATTTTGCAGCTGTTCTTCTGCAGTGTCCTTCCCCCACACTTTTCGCCTACTGTTCATACAGTTCTGCTGATCCTGTCTCCTCAGAGACCCTCAGGTTTAGATTTGTATCTGTTGCAAAGTCCAAGTTTGGCTGCAGTTTCTTGATGATCTGTCGAGGTTGTTTCTTGTTATTATCTCCATTATTTTTGTCCATCTGGTTTGTACCTCTCAGTTTTGTTTGTTGCTCCCCCTTTCATTTGTTATCCCCTTTCATGTTGAAAAGGTCTTTGATAAATAACCTTAAAGAAACTGATGCTCTCACTTTCCACTTACCCAGAGATGTCTCTGTATAACTGGAAGGAAAATGGATCCCACAGAGAAACATTAACTTCCCCTAGGCTTGAGCTCAGTCCATGGCTTGCTTTGCACCGGCTCTTTATCAGGCAGACAGGAGATGAAAGAATTAGTGCTGCACCTGGGGACACAGGAATTGGGATCCAGTGCATTATGCTTCCAGCACATCTCATTTATATCAGTTGAAATGAAGTTCAGTTGTTATGAAACCCTAGTTTCCCTTTATAGCTCTTACCAAGCATATGGAGCTCTCCAGTGACCTGCTCCTGATTTGGAAAGGAAACTTATTTAGTGCAAACTGGGCATGAACTGAGTTAGCCTCTTTGACTGCAGCTGGAAGAGATTCATTTATAGAGTAAGGATGAGTGCTGAGTTTTCTCCCAGCTGTGTTTTCTGTAATGCTGAGAGTGTAACCTCAGAGTGTGATAGATTCCTGCCTTGCTGTCCAGCCAGGAATGAATAGCTAGGGAGCATTTGGAAAAAGATTGCTGTCTGATGCAAATCAGTTAATAATACACGTGTGTCTCCTTGCATTTTCTGAGCTGAAGGGTCTCTAGTGTGTTCTACTAAGGCAGTATAGGGGTGGGAAACCTTATATTCGTTGTGCAAAGATAGATTAAGTAGCATGAAAAGGTCACGTTGTCAGGTTTTGTTGAAGGTTAAACCTTTGGAACAGAGGACTGGTCAGAACAGGTGCTTTGGGTACACATGGTGTGATTTTTGTAGTTGTCAGTTAATTACTGAAATCACAGACCTGTTACTCTCTATTACATGTCCCTTTCTGAAATAATTTTGCCCTCATGTCAAGAGTTGTGCTGCACAAGTATCTTCAGTGTTGGTACTGAAAATTAGTGATTGTGGTATACTTTATTATTCACAAGACACGAAGCTGTTGGCAGAGTCTTTCAAGAAGCTGCAGAACATGAATATAGTCAATCCAAGGGGTTTTATTTTTAAATTTCCCCCTAAAATGAAATCTATAAACTACTTTTTATTTCCTAGCCAGTTATTTCCAGAATGTTTTGTTGGGTCACCCGCACAGTTTTCCTGCCAGGGCATAGATCTGCAACAAAACTTGCACTTGTACCTTGCCAGAATATGCTGTTTTGTTGTTATTCCCCATCCCCAACATAAATCACTGTTTTAAAATCACAATTAAGTATTTTTGGCTGGGAAATTGTCATGCATCCACACAATGGATTTTGTTGCTTTCACAGCTGAATTTTGTGAAATCTGTTGAGTAAGGGCCATGACCTAAAGGGATAATTATCTGGAAATGTGATTTCCCAAGATAAATTTTTGTGTTACTTTCTTTCACAGATTGAAGTGGACCTTGGTAAAAAGTGCTGGTATCATTCAATATTTGCCTGTCCCATTCTTCGTCAGCAAACAACAGATAATAATCCACCTATGAAATTAGTCTGTGGTCATATTATATCCAGAGATGCTTTGAATAAAATGTTTAATGGCAGCAAGTAAGTACCATTCTTTTATTTCAAACAACATGCAGACAAGGACACATCTTAAGACTAGAATAGTGTATTTTGGGAAAATTGTGTCCATAATTATGTGATAGGTGAAAGCTTGTTAATCTTGGAGAATGGCTTGAAAGCTGGATAAGCAGGGTTGATGCACTGGAGAAAAGCATAATAAACCCTCTGATGTTGTTGGAGGTGAGCTTGCGTGAAGGAATGCCACGAGCAGAGTCATTTTTCACGTTGTAACCACCATTGTGCTGTCTTAAATTCAAACTGGAAGGCTCTACACACACAGTTTTTCCTTGAGAGCAAGGTTAGCAATGCATGAAAAATCTCTTTAAAAACAAAACAAAACCTCTGGGGGGGAATATGGCTTAGTAATTGAGCAAGGAGGGGAATTATAACTGTGGAAATACGCGTTCTTAGATATCTGTGGGGTGCTTCAGGATTTTGGGAAGCAGGAAATGGGAGAGAGAAATCTGTACAGATTTTCTTGAGGAAGAACAGTGGTTATTTGGATTGAATATATACAGCTTCTGTGGAGGCTGTCAGCTTAATTTAGGGCTGTAAGTCATTCTCGGAAATCCAGTGTGAAAATAAGTGAGGCTATGAATGGAAATGTCAAGTGATGTTTGCATTCTGTTCCCTGTTAGAAAAGCCTTAAGGGATGCCTTTGTGGGTGACTTTAGCCATTTTAAGCAGTAAACTTGCTGCTACATCATTCCTGTCCCTGATCACTCATTCCTGGTGCTTTCATTGATCAGTTTTTCTGACAGCACAGCTCTGACAATATTAACTCTGGAGGGGTGGATGGGGAAAGAAGGCAAAATGCCTAAACATAGGAGATGGGGGCAAAATGGATCAATGCTTCAAAAAAGAATTTATTCAAAAATATTGTAAGTAGGTGGGATTGTATGAGTGGAGACCTTAAAAGGCAGACCAGGCTGATCCTTCAGTCATAGCCTGCAGGAGCTGATCTAAGTGGGTTGGAAAACCACAGTATTTTGGGAATCAGACACTAAAATGAACTGGATATTGAGGAAGCCACAGTGAAAGCTACCAGCTGATTTAAAATTACTGCAAGGCCTGGATGGGGCTCCAGGCAGCCTGGTCTGATGGAAAGTGTCCCTACCCATGGCAGCAGGGTTGGAATGCAATCGTCCTTAAGGTCCCTTCCAACCCAAACCATTCTGTGATTCTAAAATGCAACAAGCAAACCCAGAAGTAGAAATAATAACTACAGAGGAGCTGCTCTTTATGATAATCTAATAATTCAGGGGCTTGTGGGTGAAAGGTGAAAGACTGTAACTAGAAGGAAAAGCATGGTAAGTTCTCTCTCAGCTAAAGGTGACTTGTAATGGAGCCAAGTAAAGTGTTGCGGCTTTAAGAGTGCAATTGTTTCCTGCTACAGGGGGAAAACTCAGTATCTTTAATGCTCTGTTGTCACACATTGCCCCAGTTCTAACACATTGTCTTTGTCCCCAGATTAAAATGCCCCTATTGTCCAATGGAACAGAGCCCTGGAGATGCCAAACAGATATTTTTCTGAAGAAAAGTTTCATTATGCAGTTTGTAAGTGACACTCTGGATTTCAGGTGCATTTCAGGAGAATTAAAACACACTTGTTCCCTTTTATGCAGCAGACTGAGGACTCCTATGTTTGTATAAGCTAATGCTACAGAAACTTTGCCAACATTTAGTATATACATACCAAGTGGAAATGCTACAGAAATACTATTACCATAGGGCTTTACTATACTCTTGGTCTCCATACCTGATCAAGTTACTACACCAGCAGTTGTCATTCAATGCAGGTTTTTGTACTTAATAATATGGTGACTTTTTACTTTTTAAAAGCAGAAATTGATCGCCCCCATTTGTTTAATATTCTTCCTGCTATTATTCTATCATTTTATTGATAACTGTCATCTTAGAGAATGTTTGTGGACAAAGTTTTATTTCCTGTAATGTGTACATAATTAAAGGTAAATACTTCAGAAAAAAAAAGTTTGATAAATTGAATAGTCGTTATAAAACTAATTTGTATTTTTTTTGCTGAAAATGCTGTGATATATTCCGAGTTTTTCTTTCAAACATTTTTTCAACTTTTACATAGAATTCAAAGTAAATGTGCATATATATAAAGTATATAAAATATATAGCCCCAAGGGGCTACCAGTTGAAATCCATCACTAATCTAAAAGGGTGATGTGTGGCTAAACTACTACTGGGGCAGAGAGGGAATAGGAAATCCTGTTCCTCTGGTTTCACGATCGATAAGTGTTTGTGTAAGAGAACATTCAATAAATTCTGAAGTGGAAATGCTTTTAGTCGATGACATTTGCTCTCTGGCCTTTGTAGTCATGTTCTTTGAACTTTGTATTCAGGATTAGGCTATAAATGTCATGTTGCTGTATAGTTTAATAGTCATTATAGTGTGCTATTTATAAACAGTTATCAAAACCAAATAAATTGTAGAAGTATTCATTGTTAAATGGGGGGAAAAGCATGTTCTGATGCAGTCTACTGATCACGACTCTGCACTTGGCAGAGCTGGGCCCTACATCATATATTAGGAGGTAGCAAGTTTTCTGTAGCTTGAGAACACTTTGCTTCTAGCCTTGTTTCCGTAGTAGAATATTACTGCCATTGCCACTTTCTCTGCTAAATTTGTCATATTGTTGACTAGGTAAATTTGTACTCATAAAGGAGACATAGATCACGGCAGTTAAATCTTTTTTAGTGTGCATATATTTGTATTTATTGCACTGTCCTATAGTAGGGCACGCAGCCATAAGGCATGCAAAGATACATGTAAAATTATATTTCTGTATTGTGTAGTTAAAAAACAACAACCAACCAACCCCAAGCTTGTCTGGTTGAACACTGACACACTGGTTGAATGCACTAGCACAATGCACTACAGAGAAGACCGTCTTTGGGAAATCTACACCTTTTGAATTTGTCACCTGACTGGAGAGACTGAGTCGGACTCTTATGGGATCAGTGACAATGGACAAACCTACAGAGACATTATAAATGAGGAGCAAGTCAAGGCACACAAATTTTAAACTTCAGATGTGTTTGATACATGTGAAAAATACAGGTGTGTGATTTTCTGCAAAACTTACATTGTATTCACACTGAGTTCGAAACAGCCGCGTTACCAAGTGGTAAAATCAACAATAAACGGGTGAGGATATTATTTTCCATGTAGGCTTGCTAGTCTTGCTGAAATTGCTTTTAATATTTTCTTTTGACTGGAATTGCTTAATGCTTTGGGTCTATATGAAATAGCATACGAAGTAATTAAAAACCAAAAAAACCCAACCAGTAGTAACAACCCCCCCCACAACCAGCCTGAAATATGAGTGCTGCATCTTTCTCTGTTACACTGATGGTATTTTAGCACTGGTGTGAACACCAGTAAATGTTGATAGCTTAAAGCCCAGGGATGGAACAGTTATTAAATGGAAATAGGGTACAAATTTGCCTTTGTTATTAAATATTAACTAAGTATCAACTCATGCATGTTATGGATCCATAGCTAATTCAAAAACTTTTTACCAGATCATTGCCATTCTTTCCTTATCTGCCTGTACATTGATTAAAAAATCCTTGCAGTTGTGCAGCTCCACCAACAGATGATGCTCACGGTTCAGTACTGAGAGCACTCATCCTAACGGGAGGCTGTGCCTGGGCGTTTGGGAAGCAGTTCTGCAGTTTGGGTGGCACAAATAATCCAGTTTGCCCTGTGAAGTGATGTGGGTTCTCTCCTGCTACTGCATGCTATGCTTCTGGTAACTGGAGAACATGCTTGCAGGGGAAAAGTGAATAAAACTCTGTGGTTTTCATACTTAAAGTATAGTTGGCATCTGATACGTGTGCGTTGTCCCTAAAAGGCTGGGAATATCCACAGTAAAAAAAGTATTTGATTTTGAAGCTACAGTGGTATCTGAGATGTGTCTCCATTACACTTTTGGACCAGATTGTGAAGCCTTGAACTAGTCCCTGGAGTAGTCCTGTGTGTCCCAGGTGCCTTTTAGAGCTGCAGGGTGGGAGTAAAGACACTCGGTGTGTTTGTATCTGTATCCAGATCACCCTGTCACTCCTTGGACTGTGCTGGGCTTGCAGCTGGTGCTTCTCCCCTTTGCAAACTGTCAGAGCAGCAGCTCTGAGCAAGTGTACCCATTAGTGGTGTGGATGGGCATCAAGTCAAGAATTTTTTGATCATGCTTATATAAAGTTTAACTTATAGGTGCTCTGAAAGTAATGGATGTTTATAAACTTGATTTTCATAGCAGCAGCTTGTTCATAGTGTCAGTTCAATGTCTATTAATAGACTTGAATTTAAATTTTTGTAAATGCCTTCAATTGGAAATGTATTGTGATGTGTTCTCGTGGTAGTTCAGGTCTGACTTGTTTTATGAAGCATTACCAAAACTTCAAAAGAGTAGGAAAGGAAAGTAGCATACAGTCTTTTTAATTTTCAAAGGTATTGTTCATTTTTGGTTGTCTTTTACATGAAGTTCATGTCCTCACCTCCTGTTAGTACTCTGGAGGTTCTGCTGTTCTCTGAAGTATTTTTTAATTAAGTCGTTTCCTGCTGTGACCTCAGCGCTGCACATTGCAACTAGGCACGGGTGAACTTAGAATCTTCTCTCCTAAAAGCAGTTTTCCTCTATGGAAACACTGTATTGATTTCAGTCTCCTCTCTGTGACGTTAATTAACGTGTGGGGAAGCTGAAATGGATCTGTGTGTTACCAGTCATGAGTCAGAGCTTCTGATCTCTCTCAGCTTAGACCTGTTTCCATTCTGTTGCTTTGAATCTTTCTTCTTGACACTTTACAGGATGGCTGCTACTAAAATTCAAGGTTGAAGTTACTTATCACTTGGAGCCAACTTGCCAAGTTAAAGGCAGTGAGTTTGGGTTAGATTTTCCTTGCAAGGTTTGTTTGCCCACTGCAAGATACAGTTTTTCTTTCTGTGCTTATCACTTCAGAGGTTGATTTGTCGCTTGGGCAGGGAGGGATAACATGGTCCTTAATCCATCCCAACCCTTGCTCCTTTTGTGAGTGGGAGACTGAAGTGTAGGGAAAGATGCTTTTGGAACTGGAGATTAAAAAAAAAGTCTGGCAGCAATAATTTGTAGTGAGTAAAGCTGTAATGTGTTACATCACTACTGTGAATTTATTTCAAGTCTAAATATGTAAAAAGGAAGAGTTGTTTGCAAAAATGTATATATGTGAGGTGAGAGTGACTTTATCTTTCTTTATGACTTTACATTTGCATTAAGTTAGCAGTGTTGCAGAAAAATATAGGAACTGGAGTTGTTTACTGCATCCTGTAAACTCTTACTGAGTCCTGCTGGGCCTATATTTAGGAATATAGGAACTGGTGATTTGGATCACACTAACATGAGAAACAAAGCCCACTGCCCAAAATTTTAAGATATTAATGAGGAATAGTAAGGAACAGATCAATAAAGCAAAACTAACAGTGCTGGGTGCGTGGTAACAGCCAGAGGCACACCCAATTCTTTAGCAAGCAGTCCTTTATGCTGTTGCAGTTCCATTCCTTTCCCTGCTGACTGCACATTTTCAGAGCCCGTTTACCACAACTCCACCTCAGCTGCCCAAGTCCACAGCTGCAGTCTCTGAGGGTCCCTCAGGGAGGCAGTCCGGGGTGCTCTTCTGATGCCTCTTTAGGTTTGTTATTCTCCTTTTATGTCATTTTGTTCTCTGCCTATGCTGTCTTGGTTATACATTTTGCAAGAGCAGTCCTATCTTGTGATACATCTTTTGCGAGCACGCTTACATCATGTGATAGCCTTGCTTCTTGCACAATTTTAGTTGTACTGTCCACAAAAGCAATTAGAATATGCACTATATCTACAGAAGAGGTTACAATTTATAATAATTGGTGAAAGCAAATACAAAGTAGTGAAAGCCAACTCTTCCATAGCAGATTGTAACAGTTACGAGCTACTTCATTATTATCTTGGAGCAAGTGTGCAATTAGGTGACCATCAGTCTCTAAACAAATGCATTCCTTCTGCTCCTCTTTGGAAGTCATTCTCTGTGCCAGGCTCCAGTTTGCCCGGTGTCAGCCTGTAACAGCTTCCAGCCTTTGCCTCTGCACCCTGCTCAGTCAGCTCACTGTGGGACTAGAACCTTTTCCATGTGCTGTAACAAAAGCTGTCCGATCGCTAGGGCCTGTCCAACAACAGCTTCCTGCATGCACAAACAAGCATCCTTGAGCTGCTTCTCTGCACTCCAGCTCAGCCAGTCCTCCTCTTTTTATTAGTGCAAGCAGCAGTCCAGGCTCCTTGCCCAGACATTGCCGCTCAACCACAAACTCAGGCAGTTTGCCCTGAACTTGCATGATTTGCTAGAGGTGTAAGCACACAGGGCTGGAGTTGCTCTTGGTGCTTCTCACTGCTGCACTGATATTTGCAATTGCTTCTTAACATTTTAGTGCAAAAGATGTGGTTTTGGTTTTGCCTTCTACTGGTACCTTATTAGTAGGGGTGCAAAGGTTTTCTAAAGAAAATCCAGATTGTAAGTGGATTATGAAGAATATTGTTCCTCATCTCTACCTTTTGAGCCATAGGTTTAAATTCAAGGTGCAGTGCTGGGTGCAGCTGATCTGAGCTGGAACACAAGCTGATCAAGGGGCTGTGTGGAAGGAAGAGCTGGCAAAGAAAAGTCAGTGTTGCTTTGGAGAGCTGTGCTGGGTCACTGCTTCTGCTGGAGGGTTCTGTGGTGAAGTTGGTCATTTTTGGGGCATTCAGTGTAGAACTTGGAAGTGACTACAAAGGGGTTTGTTTTGGTGCTCACCCCAAGCTGTTCTGGTCCTCTCAGCCTTCTGACCTGCTGCAGAGAGGATTGTGCTGCTTTTGCAGCAAAGGTGGAATCAGAGCAGTTCAGTGCAGTGGATTTGGGTGTATTTGTAAAACATACTAAAATTTGAGGAGCTCAGTGGTAGAAAACCTTGTCTAAGAAGAGACAGAAGGACAAGTTTTACCTCCCAGGTATCCTGGGATGGACAGCAGTCCACGAACATGTAGGATCTCACAGACAATCCACAGGTGGAGAGTTGGATTTGCTTTTGAACTCCCTTTCCTTATAGGCTTGTGCTAACTCATGATATCTGGTACAGTGGTACTAGAGGTCAAAAATGGGAAGATTCCACTGTGCAGTGGATTTGGAGCTGTGTTCAGGGAGGTAATTACCACTGTCAGTATTGTAATTCTTTTGTAGAGGTTGATTTCCTGTGCAAATGAAAGACTGTATAAAAAGCACCAACAAGCACACCTGATAAAATGACATAAAAACCCAAAGATTTCCTACTCCCAGTTCTTCACTGCATCAATCTTGCCTGGATCAATATTGCTTCAGGACTGGGGTCTTAGTGCAGCACTGCATGGTGGAGCATCACTATTAGTAATGTCAGGTAATAATATCCAAATATATGTCTTTTTTATTGCTTGGGGTTTTATTTTTCTCTGTTTATCCTACATTAGAATTCCATGCAGTAGTGAGGACTTTGTTGTACGTGTGTTCGTTTTATTGAAATGCTTTTTTGAATTTAAATACCCATGTCCTGTTTCTTCCCACAGGATTGTCCTCTGTAGGCTCCCAAGCAGTAGAACAGGCAATCTGGGTCAGGACATATTAATTTAATTTGGAAGAATAACAAAGCTTACAGGGATTGCAATACAGAAGAATGCTCTTGCTCAGTTTTCTGAATAGCTTTCTGCTCAATGTTCACACATGTAATTTTGGTGTGTGTCACATGCCACATTCAGTGACCTTGAATAGGGAAAATACATTTTCAAGGCAATGCTTCCCATGCATAACACATGGCCTTTTGTTGAGAAAGAACCCCTGATGCTGCAGTCAGATTATTGCACCTCCTTTGTACAAAATCATTGGAAAGATCTGCAGTGGGAGGGGAAGGTCACTCTGAAATTGTGAAGATGATTTGTTGGAAGATATTCAGGCAGTGACTGTAACAGGGATCCTTCTCTTGCATGGTGGTCCTGGTTATCCCATGCCTCCCAAAGCAGCCAGAACATCCATCTCCCTGAGGCACAGGGCTGTGGTCTCAGGCCACAGGTGCATCTAGAGGGGGTCATGGTGGACCATACGTTGACGCAGCACGATGGTGGTGGCCAGGAGCTGGAGGAGCAGGAGACAGAGACCTAGCAGGGGCATCCAGAAGAAGGTGAGACAGAAGTGTTCCAGGTTTTCCTGCATTCTTCTCTCTGCAGGAATAGAGAAGAGGGAAGGGCTACCACATGCTCACAGCTGGTGTTACAGCCAGTTCTGGTGGAGCCAAGGGAGCTTCCCAGGGCCCTGTGTGCCTGAGGCAGAGAGCTTCCCCTGGGCCTTCAATGATGTTCTACTGCTGTCAGCGTTTTCCTGGGAACTGGAGAGAGGACACATGGCCGAAAGTTTTCCTGTGTCCTCTGATGAAGCTAAAAGCAGACCTGGGCTCTGAGGCTCCACCTTCCCTGCCCCTATTCCTGGTGTGCCTGAGACGTGGGACATGCTCATGCCTTTTACATCATCCTTAGCCTTTCCTATGGGGGATGAAATTATGAAATTTAATCCTTCAAATCCTCTGCTAAAGCTATATGGATCTTCTCTCTCCCTCCTGATCCCAAAATGCCTGCAGGATCTGCCTTGGTATCAGTGCACCAGAGTCCAGCCCTTCCCCTCTCCATCCCTCCATTCAGGTTACCTGGATCTGGAGTCTTGAGGTTGGGGTCCTCAGTTTTGCCACCCTTGGTAGTGGGTTCACATGTGGTGGGTGCCACTGTGGTGGCTGTAAGTGAAATGGATGAATTCAGCATGTAGGGAAATACAATAAACCAGATCTCTCCTGCCCTTCTGCTCTCTCTTACCCCTGCCAGGGCACAGGTGCTACTGAGTTGAGCTCCAGGAGAACTTCACAGAGCCCATTTTGGAGAGGGACTCCCCCAAGGAGGGTCTCCCAAGAGCCAAGAGGGAGTTGCAGCTTCCTTATTTCTCACTTTCTGACACCGTTCTCATCCTACCTGAGCTGGGTAGTGCTTTTGGGACCTGCCTGTGCTGAGGAAGGAGGGGATGGTGGTTGATTTTGTTTTAGTCTTCTCCCTTCAGAGCCATGGGTGGGGTGGGGAAGTGGGAATGGGAAGATGATGCTGGGTCTGCCCGGTCATGTTTGCCTTTGGGCAGGAGCAGTCCCAGGAGGAGAGGTGGGAAGCAGGGAGCCGCTGGCAGGAGGAGCAGGGGGTTGGTCACAGGACGCCTTGGGCAAGCAAGCAGGGAAATGGGGTTTGTGGGAGCAATGGCTGGATAAAAAAGGGCACGGGCAGGAGGTGCTGGGCATTTTGGCAGGGCTGAGTGAGTCTGGGTGAAGGTGTTACTGACCTGGTAAGAAGGCAGGCTGGCCAGGGCTGAAGTACAGCATTTGGTTGAAATTCATCACACAGAAATAGTTCCCCTCATCCTGTGGTGTGAAAGATTTCACTGCCAAATAATAATTTGTGTTGTGTTTGCTCGCCTCAAAGCGTGTGGCTGTTCTCTGATTCCCAAATGTGGTCCTGGCCACAGAATTGATGAAGACAATGAAGTGAAGGGTCCCTCTCTTGTCCTTGTGGATCCAGAATGCGCCACTGTTCTTGTCAGTCTGACATTCCAGCTGCAGCTTCTGTCCCACCTGGAGCTGGGTGATGTCCTTGGGAGACGTGACCTTTATGTCAAGTGACTGGCCATAAATCCCAGGGCAGCCTGCAGGAGAGAAATCCTTGCTGGAACTGCTTGGGAAGAATCAAAGGGTTCTCTGAGGAAACCTCCCTCCCTGTCCATGGGCTGGAAGTACAAATGGAAAGGGAGGGCCATGCTGTCTGGATGACGTGAAGGTTTTCATGGAGTCCTTGCTGGGATGGTGCATGGAGGGTGCTCAGCAATCAGCCAGCTGTGCTTTAAAGATGGGTGCTGCCCTTCCAGTGCCTGCTCAGGGACATTGCACCTTCCCACCTTCTCTGTAGTGATAAGCTGTATAAGCTCCCTATGAACACTAACTTATAAACCTCTTTTCTTCCACCGTTCTCCCTCCTCTCCAGAACCACTCATCAGACCAATCTCCCTTCCCAGTGCAGGTGGTGCTGCAGTCACCCCTCCTGCTGCCTTTTGCTGGCTGAGGTGATTCTGCCTCTCTCCCCACAATTTGAGGTGAGCACACCTCAAAGTCAGTGGTTTTGGTTTGATTTATTCCTCCCATTTAACTAGTTAGTCCAAGTATTGATTCAGTGGAAGGGTTTTCCTTGCCCCTCCTAGTGAAGTGGCTGCACAACCCCGTGTCCATACTCACAGAATCCCAGAGCAAGCAGCAGGAGCAGGGCAGGAGATATGTCCATCTTCTCCTGGTGTGTCTGTGCTTGCAGCACAGCTAAGATGATATTTGTCCCTTCTCTTGGGAGGCTGTGCTGCTCTTTATGGGGTCAGGATCCTCTTGGGTAAAGTGACAATGCTTGGCATCTGTGGCAAAACGTTGAAGGACAAAAGAATTTCTGAAGCAATTAGTTTCTAGTCCAGAATTTGTGATTTGCTTATTCTGTCTTTTATCTTCTTGTGGTTCTTTTGTCTCACCACATGTTCCTTCTGTCCTGCTCCAAACCCCATTCTGTGCTCCAGTGGCAGGGCCCTTGCTGCTGCCTCTGTGACCACTGGCACAGGGGTGTGAGTGACATTTCCTGGAAGTTTGCACACACAGGCTTTCCTGTTGATTATCTTTCTATATGAGGTTTTTTGTTTCATTTCTTTTTTTTTACTAACCCTTTGCCAAGAAGCCTCTTGATTCCTGGGTCTGTAAGAATACAGGTGCTGCTGTTTGTGCTGCTACTGACAGCTGAGTTATGAAAATGGTTAAGGAACTGTGTTTGTATCACTGGGCATCAAAGAGTGGTGGAGAGTGGGGAAAGCTGCTGCTGGGCTGCTGAGATGTGTGAGGGTCACTGGTGCTGTGTGAGCTGTGCCCTGCAGACTGTGGGTTGGAGCATCAATGTGAAGATATGTTGAGGGAGGCAGGAGCCATCCCGGAGCCATCCCAGAGCCTCCCGAGTTTGGCACTGGCCTTAAAAGTGATCAGGTGTGTTCTGAAATAAAAAACAACAAACAACCCCTCTGAAATAAGAAAAATTCCCGAAGCAAACAGGTCCTGCTTCTATTCCTTCATCTGTTGGAAGAGGATTTGGGTGTGGGGATCAGTACCAGAGAAGGAGCATGCTGCACTTCTGCCTGGGCTACAGGAACATGGTGTGATTTGTAATGTGAAAAAGTGGATATGAAAATATGAGCAAAGATCTGTAACTTTTTGGCAGAAACACTCTGAGTTATAGCTTTTTCAGTGAAAATTTTTAGCTCACACTACTTCAATAAGAGACCACCCAATAATTAAATTGATCTCATAGCCTCAATGTTGGGGCTTTTCTGTTATTTTTTCTTCATGGTGTGTGTAGTTCTGTGGAGTTGTCATTCAGTATTTGCCTGCTATTGTTTAGATACACTTATCTAGTCCCAATTTTTATTTTTTTTTTTTATTCTTGGAAGAACTTTTGTTTTTCTATGATTTTCTCTCCTTCCCATCTTGTTTACAGAGGGGGAGATTATCAAAGGGTTTCTTCTACTCATTTTTTTTTGCCAGGTTTTTATCAGCCATGTGACAAGAATTCCAGAGTACCCGCAGACTCTTTATCTCAGGCACCTTCTTGGCAGTTTCCTGGGATGTGGGAGTGTTACTGGGCCCATCAGCAAATCCCTGGGAAGATGCCTTTAGATGATTTTAAGCTTTGGTAAGCTGGAAGCTGGAGTCTGCACCCTAATTTTCAGGATGGTTTATAAATCACTGGCTTTTCCCTTATCCAAGACTTTTACAACCCCTTGTTTATTATCTTCCTGAAGGATTTTAGCTTTTCTAAGACTAGAAACTGAAGAAAGAAAAAAATAATGGTCACAAATCTGACTAGAATAATTTTATGTTCTTAAATTGCAAGTATACTGTGGGAATATTTACATGAAATACAGATCTGAAAAAAACCCAGAATTTACAGTAGTCTATAATATGTCCCCAAAAGATCAACATGTTAAACATTCTGCTTAACCAAAACAAGTGACAAAGATTTATTTATTTTTTTAATCACTCAGGCCTTTCCCTCAGAAAGAAAGCAAATCCCACTTTCCTTACTCAGGCCAAACTGCAGATATAGGTGGATCAGGGGTAGCAGCAGAACAAGGATAGTGTGAGGGGAACAGTGAACCTTAGCCCCCAGGACTGTAAATACCTCACAAGTAAAGCCCTTTAATCCATATTTATCTTCTCAATGCAGTCTCATATACCAATACATGAAACAATAAAAGCTCTAGGATAGAGGTACCACAAGAAGATGATGTGTTGAGTGAGGAGAATTATTTCTAAGGCTTTGTGTAGCAAATTCCACCTCTGGCTGCATTTTGGGAGGAAATGGCACACAGCCTTGAGCAAAGGTCCAGCTCATGTCCTTATTTCTCATCAGCTTCTCACTGAGGCATGTCCTGGTTCTCATGCCTGAGCCCATCACTGGGAGCAGAGGTGGCCTTTGGCATTGCCAGAGAAGCTCAGGGTTGGGAAGGAGCTGTGCTTTACCCTGCAGCTCACAGGGAAGTGCTGCTGGCTGTCTGTGCTCTCTCTGTCCCTTCAAACCTGTCAGGGCAGAGTGGCTAAGATGCAGTGGCATTGTGGATAACCTAGTAGATGGATTTTGGTGCTGGCAGCTCCCAGGAGAAGATCCAGGAGGCAGAAGGAGCAGATGCTGGTCTGTGTTAGTTTGGTGTCCTGGGTTTTGTGGGGGGCTTCCCGTGTGCAGGTCTGCAGAGAGAGAGAAGAGGGTTTGGTTTACTCAGATGGGAGAGGAGCAAGAAGGAAATCAAGGCTCCTTTAGCCTTGGGCTGCAGCCAGGGACCTCCCAGAGGAGGCTGCAAAGTGTTCCTAAATCCTGTTTGTGCAAGTGAAAGATCTGCCACCATTTCAAGTACTGACAGACAGCAGAAGGTTGTCTCAAGATACACTGATGGCTAAATCTAATATTAATTAAAAAATGAAGTGGGCTTTTAAAATGTACCTCTGACTCCTATCCTCTCATTAAGCCTTTCTCTACATTCAGAAAGAATGAAGACAGAAGAGCTCAGGGTTTGTGGGGGGTTTTTATGAGTTAGACAGGGTGTTATCATTTCAGAGAGACTTTTTCTTGTTGGAACGTGTTGCCTGCAGAGAAGTTTGAAAGGATTGGCTTTCCAGACAGCCATCATGCACCCAAAATGATAGAAATGACTGGTGTCCACCAACTGAGAGTTTTATGCTGATCTAATGAGTTGGGGATTTGGCACCCCCTTTCAGAGAAGATTAATTTGTGGTGGAAAATGAATCCTGCTGCCAGCAGGGATGGCAGGCCAGATCCTGGGGTGCTCTTTAAGGGAGTGAATCGCACTGTCAGCTTCCAAAGAGCTTCCTTTCACTAAGCAGGAGCTGCTCAGAGCAGCAGGAATTTCCTCTCTAAATCAAAACAGAAATATGGTACAATAGCTAAAACCAGAGCTCTGTCAAATTTAGGGCTGCTGAAGGAGAGCCATCCTCGAGGAGGTGATTTCCTGAGGCCTTTGTATTCCAACCAGTGCATCAGGGCAGAGTGGGAGAGCTCTGCAGCATGTTTTCCTCCCCACAGAGACAGAACATCCTTGCACAGAGCTGGCAACAGGGGTTGAGATAAGTGAAAATTGCAAACATTCTCCTAAGCAAGGCCACATGAAGAGCTCTTCCTTATCATTTCTCCCCTGGAAAGGCAGATGAAGATCAGGAAAGCACTGTGTGTAATAAATATTCCCTGTGAAAATGACAGTCTGTTCCATTTTACAGACAGTTTAAAAAAATGCAACCTGCCTTTAAAAGAAAAATAAATTCGTAGGGATCCATTTCCTACTACTGTTGGGGAGGGACTGTATTAATTTGGAGAACTAAATGGCAATTACTTCTTGTACTAAAAAACCCATGGATGTATAACAAGGAACAGGAATTTCTCTGCTTTAAAAGATGCTTTGATTGGCAATGAATGAGGCTCCAGAGGTGTGAACATGCTGTTTCAAAATTTTTTGGCAACTCAGCTGTTCCAAGCACTAGCCCAGCCCTGGTTGCCCTTGAGCAGTAGTGGGGACTTCTTGGTTTTTCTCTTGCCACAAGCCCCAGGGTGCACAAGGCTTGCAAAAGTGCAGAAGTGCTTTCCTGCAGAGCAGGAGAGGTGAGCAAACCAGCTGCAGGGAGGTCCATTTGCAGAAGCAAAACACGTGTGGGCAAAAGGCATTTTCTCTTCCACACCAGGAAATTGCAATTCTCAGTCTGGTTGTGTTTTCCTGGTGACTCAGGGTGAGGGATGGGTTGGGGAGGCAGGAGGGAAAGCATAAAGAAAAGGTTCCTGTGTGCCCCAGAAACTGGGTTGCCCCTCAATCTATTCCTATCTGCACTGATGTTTCTCAGCAGAGTAACGAGAGGCTGCAGCAGCCTCAGTGCTACCGTTCCTTAGTGCCTTTTGGGGAAACAGAGGCAGGAAGCCTGGTGCTGCTGGTCCAAAATGTGCAGAGGGGAATTTGGGATGCAGGAACTTACATGTAATCCACGGGGACATCTGAATATGCTGCAATGACATCTAGTGAATTGTTTGGGGAGGGGAGGAGATGAAATATGGTCACTCCCAAGCTCAAGTTGGGAATAGTGCATTGGAAGAACAGAAATGCGGTCAGTTATCAGCACTGGGTGATGCACAAAGTTTTTGGGCTGCCATAAACACGTCCTGTCTTTCTCTTTTGTATCCTGTGCAGGGTCAGAGCTCAACGATTTGAATGACTTAATAGCTGAAAAAACAAACAAAAAGCCCAAAGAGACAAAAAGCCCCAAACAACACCGAAAATAGATGACAGGAGAACCTTCTGTTCCGTTCCAGCCCTTAAATCATTGCTCAGGCTCCTCCCAACCATTTTCTGTCAGATGAAGAATTTTTAGGTTGTGTTTTGGCACCTGCCTCCTTTATCTCTTGAGGGTGAGATATTGCCAAGTTGAAGAGAAAAATGCCAATGCCTGCCACTCACCTCTTACACCTGCATCTTCGTCTTCTGGTTTCTAAGAAAAGACAGAAAATATTTTAGTTCAAAGGTACCGAGTGACAGCTCAGGAAAGAAACACTCCAGTGAGGTAGGGCTGGTGTTCTCCTGAAGTTGATATCTTTAATAACAGATAAACCAAGCCTATTTTTGAGGAAATGCATGCCAGGGGGTGGGTGGTGCTGCAACTCATGTTACCCCTGTAACCCACTTAAATATTTTCATTAATTAATCTTTAAAGTGAGTAGAAGAAGCAGGGTCAGCCTGGGAAAACTGGGGGTGAAATATTTCTGTTTGCTGTCTCCAGTGATGTTGGCATGTTGCTGAAAATCCCTCAGCAGCAATTATTTCTGCAGCAGGTGAGTGGCAGTGATGCCACATCTCATGCACCCAAGGTAACAATGCTCTTCCTCATTTTAGCCTCTACTTTGGGGTCGATTCAGCAAAATAAAATGCCCAGCCATTAATTTTTGACAAAGGTAAAAATCCATCCTGAAGGGCTTGGAAATTGCTGCAGAAATTACCTGCAGCTGAAGGCTTTTCACTGATCGTAATGTCATGAAGTTTCTCATCTGGTTCCAGCTTGAGCTGCTACTGGGACTCAGCATTTGCTGGAGCATATTTACTCTGTTAGGTCAGAATATTTCAGGCTCTGGGACTTTAACCTCTGACACACCCATTTATGAACCAAGACAATTGACAGAGTAAGTACTGTCTCTTTCTAATCTATTTTTCTTCCTTGAAAGTATTTTCCAACATAAATAATTTTCTGATTGTGTGATTCTAAGTTGATAATCTTTCCTCATCCTAATCCTACTGAGGAGGATTAAAATACAGATACTGATTTTAACAGTGGTCCCTGTCTTGCATTGGCTGTGTTCTGACTATCCCATGCCTCCCAAAGCAGCCAGAGCATCCATCTCCCCAAGGGGCAGGGCTGTGTTCTCAGGGCAGAGGTGCATCTAGAGGGGTTTGTGGTGAGCCTTACGTCGGCATAGCACGAGGGTGATCACCAGGGCGATGAGGAGCAGGACACAGGCACCTGCTAAGGGGACCCAGATGAAGATGTGACAGAAGAAATTCAGATCTTCCTGCATTCTTCTGTCTGCAGGAAAAAAGAAGATGAAATGTCCACCAGGTGCTCATGGCCAGTGTTACAGACAGTTCTGGTGTAACCATTCTCCTGGGGACTTGAGGGAGGATATGTGGGCAGAAGTTTTCTAAAAGCAGCCCAAGCCCCCAAGGCTCTGCACTCCCTCCCCATGTTCCTGGTGTGCCCAAGTGTGCTCATGCTTTTTACATCATATTTAGCCTTTCTTAGTTTGAATGAAATATTGGGATTTAATCCTTGCATCTGTGATTAAGAAGCTATATGGATCTTCTCTCTCCCTCCTGATCCCAAAATGCCTGCAGGATCCGCCTTGGTATCAGTGCACCAGAGTCCAGCCCTTCCCCTCTCCATCCCTCCATTCAGGTTACCTGGATCTGGAGTCTTGAGGTTGGGGTCCTCAGTTTTGCCACCCTTGGTAGTGGGTTCACATGTGGTGGGTGCCACTGTGGTGGCTGTAAGTGAAATGGATGAATTCAGCATGTAGGGAAATACAATAAACCAGATCTCTCCTGCCCTTCTGCTCTCTCTTACCCCTGCCAGGGCACAGGTACTCCTGAGCTGAGCTCCAGGAGAACTTCACAGAGCCCATTTTGGAGAGGGACTCCCCCAAGGAGGGTCTCCCAAGAGCCAAGAGGGAGTTGCAGCTTCCTTATTTCTCACTTTCTGACACCGTTCTCATCCTACCTGAGCTGGGTAGTGCTTTTGGGACCTGCCTGTGCTGAGGAAGGAGGGGATGGTGGTTGATTTTGTTTCAGTCTTCTCCCTTCAGAGCCATGGGTGGGGTGGGGAAGTGGGAATGGGAAGATGATGCTGGGTCTGCCCGGTCATGTTTGCCTTTGGGCAGGAGCAGTCCCAGGAGGAGAGGTGGGAAGCAGGGAGCCGCTGGCAGGAGGAGCAGGGGGTTGGTCACAGGACGCCTTGGGCAAGCAAGCAGGGAAATGGGGTTTGTGGGAGCAATGGCTGGATAAAAAAGGGCACGGGCAGGAGGTGCTGGGCATTTTGGCAGGGCTGAGTGAGTCTGGGTGAAGGTGTTACTGACCTGGTAAGAAGGCAGGCTGGCCAGGGCTGAAGTACAGCATTTGGTTGAAATTCATCACACAGAAATAGTTCCCCTCATCCTGTGGTGTGAAAGATTTCACTGCCAAATAATAATTTGTGTTGTGTTTGCTCGCCTCAAAGCGTGTGGCTGTTCTCTGATTCCCAAATGTGGTCCTGGCCACAGAATTGATGAAGACAATGAAGTGAAGGGTCCCTCTCTTGTCCTTGTGGATCCAGAATGCGCCACTGTTCTTGTCAGTCTGACATTCCAGCTGCAGCTTCTGTCCCACCTGGAGCTGGGTGATGTCCTTGGGAGACGTGACCTTTATGTCAAGTGACTGGCCATAAATCCCAGGGCAGCCTGCAGGAGAGAAATCCTTGCTGGAACTATGTGGGTTCTCTGAGGAAACCTCCCTCCCTGTCCATGGGCTGGAAGTACAAATGGAAAGGGAGGGCCATGCTGTCTGGATGACGTGAAGGTTTTCATGGAGTCCTTGCTGGGATGGTGCATGGAGGGTGCTCAGCAATCAGCCAGCTGTGCTTTAAAGATGGGTGCTGCCCTTCCAGTGCCTGCTCAGGGACATTGCACCTTCCCAGCTTCTCTGAAGTGACTCCCTTTGCACTTCTTGAAAACCCCTTTTTTTCCACCGTTCTCCCTCCTCTTCCAGACCCATTCATCAGACCAATCTCCCTTCCCAGTGCAGGTGGTGCTGCAGTCACCCCTCCTGCTGCCTTTTGCTGGCTGAGTTGATGCCACCTTTCCTTCCAAACTTACTGAGCACGCCTCAAAGTCAGCCTCTTTGGTTTGCTTTTTACCCCCTGAATTATTTAACCCAATATATTGATTCAGTGGAAGGGTTTTCCTTGCCCCTCCTAGTGAAGTGGCTGCACAACCCCGTGTCCATACTCACAGAATCCCAGAGCAAGCAGCAGGAGCAGGGCAGGAGATATGTCCATCTTCTCCTGGTGTGTCTGTGCTTGGGGTTGGTGCAGCACAGCTAAGATAATTTTGTCCCTTCTCTTGGGAGGCTGTGCAGCTCTTTGGGGAGGATGTGATGTCATCAGGACCCTCTAGGGTAAGGAGATGATGCTCGGCGTCTGGAGCGTAATGAGAAAAAAAAGATTCCTGAAGAAATCACTTTCTTATTCAGAGTTTGGGCTAATATATCCTTATCAGTTCTTAATGGTGCCTCAGAGCTTTTTCCTGGATGACTTCCCTGGAGATCCAGAGTGATGCTGCTCATGGCTGAGGTAGGATCAGCCACCGCAGCCTGCTGGGGATCCATCCACAGCAGCTCCAGCTCTGCAGAAGTTATGGACGAGTCCCATGGTTTTGATGCAGGCCACACTTTGCTTTTCTTAGCAGGGACCCTGCCTCCTTCTCTTGAGCACACTCAAGGGTCTCACGTGGATGGCAGAGCCCACACTGTTTTGTTACCCAGCAAGTGAGACCCAGGTGTTTCATGGCATAGGTATACATATCATTGATCTCCAAGCACACGTGCTGCTGGCACACAGCTGGGTTCTTCAGGTGCTTGATTGTTGTCTTTGCAATTCTTCCTTGTTCAATTCTTCCTTGTTTAATTCTTCTTTGCAGTTGTAAACCTCTTTGTGCAGGGCTTGTGGTCTGTGAGGAGAAACTTCACATGAGTGCCCAATGTCCAGAGCGTGGTTTGCTTTTTTTGTTTAGCAACTCATGGCGCTCTCCTTTCACCACAGGTGCTTCCTCTCTGCCAAAAAAAACCCTTGTGACCCTCAATGGAGCGGGCCTTGCTGCTGCCTCCAGGTGACCACTTGCACATGGGGATGGGTGATGCTTCCTGGAGCTTTAAACACACAGAGTAACAACAATTTCACCAGCCCATGAGGGGCTGGGCTGGTATCTGATTTCTTTATTTCTTCCTGGCTTTCCTGTTGATTTATTTTTCCTATGGGCTTTTTTTTCCC
The DNA here is from genome assembly GCA_013397075.1 of Rhabdornis inornatus. Taxonomy (NCBI): domain Eukaryota; kingdom Metazoa; phylum Chordata; class Aves; order Passeriformes; family Rhabdornithidae; genus Rhabdornis; species Rhabdornis inornatus. The sequence goes on from VWZS01001249.1 coordinate 3,134,179, forward strand.
CATTACCCCTCTGCAAAGAAAGCCCCTTTTTCCTTGATCTCAGAAAGTAGGTGCTGCTGGGTTTGGTGCCATTTCTGTTGGGGCTCAGAGCTGAATCACTGAAAATGGTTTAGGAACTGGGTTTATTTCTCTGGGCTTCAATGCACATTGGTGAGTGAAAAAAGCTCGTGTTAGGTCTGCTGAGATAAGTGAAATTCATGCTTTTCTTAGGCTGGCAGAGTTGTGATGTCTACCTTAAATAAAGCAAATAAAAGTAAAATGGAAATGAGTGAGCTGGCCAATGAGGATGGGACAAAAAACTCATCAATTCTAGGTTGTCACTCCATTGTAGAGTGAGCATGCAGTGCATGTCCTGAGAGATGTGGTGGTGGATGTGCTGGGAGAACCTGTACAATCAAAGGATCATCCAGGAAGGGCTACTGCCTTCCTTAATAGGGATATCTAATTTCTTTCTTGTCTCTGACAAATGGTAAATTTTATATGAATCAGTCCAGGGCTCCCAAACTAGCTCCCAGATATTCCTCTCCTCTGTGTAGAGGTGTCCTTGATCTTGACCCTCTTTGCTCACAGATTGAGCTGATTTCCAGGTAAGGCCAACTTTTCCTTTGCTAATGAATATATCCTTCAAAGGTAAGGCAAAAGCTTATTGTCAGCTGGGAGACATAGCTGCAGGAAGGCTGTCACACATCACTTTTTTACTGACTCCTGTGATAAGGTGTTGTGTAGTACAAAGCTATTTCTATTTTGCATAGCAACAAAGAAGAAAAAATAACGTTGCAGTTATTTGACTAGGAACAGCTGCAGAACACAAGCAGAACCTCCAGGAAAAACCTCTGATTTAAAATCAACACTTGTATAAATAATTTAGATTGGTTAATGTAAGTTTAATACTGGTGACCAACTCTAAAACTAATTAAGGAATCTCCTTGATTTTCTTATATTCTGGTTTGCCTGTTTGTCCTCTATACAGTATTTTAGAATAGGTTGTTATTTTTTAACTGAGGACCTAAGCCAAATCAATGAACACTAGCATTAATAACATGTTTTGTTAGTAATTTAGTTAGTAGTTTTTGTTGTAGTGTCACTGATATGATATGACTAAAGAACAAGAAAAAAATACTCAGCCAACCAGTTACTTCTGCAAAGCATCATATAAGAGAAGTCAGGAGACCAGACAGGTTGATTAGAAAGTAGAAGTAATTTCTTTTTTTCTCCAAAACCTACATATAAGTTTTATTTTACTCACAGCTAAGGTCTGATTGCTCTTGAACTCCAACCTAAGTTGCTTTTGACTGAGGTTTATCTTTATATATTAGGGCCAGCCTAGGTCTAGGTATTTAATTAATGTCAAATAATTAGTAGAAGACAGGAAAAATGAGACAAGATCATGCAGGGATGAGACAGAGTAACAAGGATTCACCTGTTTTTGAGCAGGGCTTAGCAGGAAGTGAATTTAGGATTCATTTTCTCTTCTTTCTTACATCCATTTGACAGAGAAGGAATGGGAAATGAGAGGGAGCTGAGGCTCCAGAGCTGGAGAACATGCTGAGTTTTGGATATGTTTGATTCCTCGGTCATTTTGTGGAAAGCTCTCAGGGACTTTCATGGGGTAAGAACCTCTTCAGTTTCTCAGTGTTGGTCATAGAGACATTGCCTGGGTGTCTCACAGTGGCTGGAGTTCCTCTGGGGACATGGGAGTCACGCTGCCATGGTCAGTGAACACAAAAGGAACACCAAAATGACTGTGCTCTGACAGGCCCATTGTTCTGTTGCCCATGGTGTCCCCTAGTGCTCCACAAGGACATCCCATTGCCAAGCAGTGATGCCACATTCCTGAGGATGAGCAGGTGCTGTTGGACCCCTCTGAAGGGTCAGTGATGGTAACTGAGGTGTGACACCAGACTGGCTTTGCCACAGCACTGCTGACTCTTCCTGTTCTTAACCCTTGAAGGATTGCATTAAATTTTCCATTCCACTTCCATAACGAGGAATGGAAAGTTTCAATGAAGATTTCAAAATTTAGTTGCAAATTACAAGCATTGTTTTTTGAACAGAAGGAAAAATACCAGGTTGAGACTCTAGCATGCAGCTTTTCCGGTGTGAAGTGAAGCTGTGGTTTATGAGCCCCTTGCTTCTCCCCTTTTCTTTGCAAAGCTGCAGCACTTAAAGGGGTTTGCAGAATGTCAAGTGCAAGAGTCACCCACCAGGTACTCACACTGTTTTTCCACTGTAGCCACGTGTTTCCAATTCAGTGGCCAGCACTGCCCACTCTTCTGGGTACTCTGTGTGCATGTCACACACTTCAAAATCCAGAATGCAGACCACAAACACTGCTGTGCTCTCACCTCTGCTTGGTGCAGCCCTTTGACTGGCCACAGGGTTGAAAATCTCCATAATCTCCAGGCTTGTTGGCACCTCAGCTGGAAGTTTGATAGGAGACCTGGATGTGTTAGGAGTTTTCCTTGAGGGAAACTTCCTCTCTTGATGCTGCAGAGCTCATTTGTGCTGGCATTCAGTAAATCAGCAATTTGTGGTGGTATCTTTTGGGGACTGGTGACAATGTACTCTGCCAGTGCCCCAGCTGCAGTTAATAGTAGACAGGCTGATTTTCTGCCTCTCTAATCTAAATACCACAGATTCAGACTAGAATTTTTAAAAAAAATAAATGTCTTTCTAACTCTATATAGATTTAAGAAAAGGTAAATTTTCTTCTTGGCTCCAACATGTATTTTTTTCGGTCTGAACTGTTCAAGGAGGTGAACTGGTCTCATTATCTCATTTCCAATTCTCACAGTCAGATTTCTGTTGGGTTCAAGGCACTGTTTGACTGTTGTCCTCTGAGTTCAGCTCCCTTCCAGGGTCTCATAGCCTTGGTGCAAATCTCCAGAGCTGATGTCTTCTGTCACCACCAACCCAGACCTTGCCATGTCTGGTCTCCTTCTTTGCTGTACACTGACCTTCTTCCCCAAAGACCTTGGGCAGGAAATCCTGGTGGAGATTCCTCAGGGGTCCATCTGTGTAGTGCAGGAGGACTTTCCTGGAGCAGGGTATTGCTGTGCATCTTTACTGTTAAAATCTTTGAGAGGGAACCAATTTCCACAGGTCACAGCTAATAGAATGGAGGAAGGGTTCCCATTTCTGTTCTCCACCTCCTCTGCTGGCAGAGCTGGCAGAATGGAAACCCATGGCTTGCTGGAGACAACTTGCTTCATCCATTTTGTGGTCCTATTAATAGTGTTTGCTGGCTTATACAGCTTATTTCTTCTCAGTTTTGCATTTATTTGAAAAAACTCCAACCCCATCTGTTGAATTAAACCTGTAAGAAGCAACCCTAAGCCACAGTACCCTGATCTAAAGGGACAGGATGGGAGGGATGGTGGCATCAAAAAGCAGCAGCTGGTTTAATGCTCTCCTGCCACCAACAAAACAAACTAGATTTGGTGTTGAGTTTCACTTTTAATAACCTGATCCCCACCAGTACTGCAAATGTGTGATTACTGTTCCCATCTCCTGCAAGCACCACTGCACTCCCTCTTTGTGAGTGTTGGACTCAGAGATCAAATGGCGAATCACATCTAAAACAAATACCGAAAAGTTTATTTTAATACACATTAATTTCTTTTCATTTATGTGTTGTAAATACAGAACTGCAGAACGATTTTATAGAGACTGAGCAATAGAGGGGAAGGTGAAATTTGGAGAAGGTGATTGTGAAGTGTTGTGTGAAAGGAAAACCAGTCATGACTCGACTATAAAATTTGGGTTAAGACAGGTACTACCATGGGAATATCAACTCTTTACCCAGCAGGAAAAGCAAATTGGATGTCAGCAGGTAGTAAGGAAATTAGATATAAAACAGAGAACACAGCTTTGCCATTGTATGGTCCAATGGTCCATCTATAGATGAGGCATGATCCAATGCACTGCATAAATCCTGCATGCTGTGTGTTGGTCTCACCCCTCATCTCACATAGGGGACTCAAATAAGAAGTAGTGGAGCAGGAAAGGTTCAGAGCAGGACAAAATCAGGATCAGTGGTCTGGGGTAGATTTTGTGTGGGTAGGACTCTTTACCCTGGAAACATGATTTAAATGGATTTACACTAAAGGTCTCTAGGGTAAGGAGTGGCTGGAAAGGAGTGAAGAGAGGTTGATTAATCCCTGCCTTTTCCAGTAGAGAATGTGAGGGGCAGCAGATGATGGTGGGTGAGGCTGAAAGCAAAAGAAATCCTCCACCCTGGGACGTCCCTGACAAAGGACACTGTGGATGCAGAGCCTGGACAAGTGCTTGGAAGAGAGATTCATTGTGGGTTACTCAATAGACAGCAACAGGCTCAGGAAATCTATTCAGCTAAAAATAGACTGAATATTAAGGGAGACTGTCATATATGATTTTCCTGTCATTATTACTTAGCCATCTGCTCACAGCCGGTTGCATCACAGGATGGTTGTCTGGATGAACCTTTGCTTTGAACCAAACCAATCATTTTTATATTCTTAAATGTGAGATCTCATTACAATCTGTCATTTTAAGGAAGCCATTTGTTACAAAACTCCACATCCATTTCCTTTGAAACACTATTAATTTTCCAATTATCTCATTCTTTAATGCTGGACACTTTAATCTTCCTTAGCTGCTCACCCTGCACAAGGACATTTATCCCAACAACAGATCCTGTGGTTTTTCACAGGAGAACATTCATCCCTCTTGGAAAAGGGATAATGGCCAGGAAAGATGTTTGACCTCGGACAATTACCTCAGTTTGTGTTCCAGCTTTAGGAAAGCAAGGAGTGACCCAGGTTTGGGGACCATGAGGATTTGCATTGAGGCAGCTTCCTTCCCCTGGCATCTCCTTGGGGATGTCACCTTGGGCTCTGCACTGTGGGATGTGACCCATGTTTTTATTGGTATCAAAATTGTCCTGGCTATGGCAGTGGTGGGTGTCAGATTAAAATGATAGTACCTGAGGAAAGGCATCTATTTTAGTAATGGCTGTTCCACCACTGCTCTGACTCATTTCCTCCTGCATCCAGATGACTTGAGACATGTATTTTAATAACAGGAATGTCATTTGCAGCTCATTGCTCAGGGCAGGAATATACAATCCCAGCTCCCAGGAATATTTTGTGTCAATTTTTTTTTTGTTTTAAGTGACTGATAGGAAATACCTAACTGGAATTTTGCATTTGGTGTTGAGCCAAGGGAGGTTCAGTTGGATATTAGGAAAAATTTCTTCACTGAAGGAGTGGCTAAGAATTGGAACAGGCTGCCCAAGGCAGTGGTGGAGTCACCATCAATGGCAGTGCTCAAAAACAAGCAGACAATGCACTTTGGCATTGAGGTATTGGGTCAAAGGTTGGACTTGATGCTCTTGGAGGTCATTTCCAACCTAAATGATTCTCTGGTTCTATGCTATGGTGGCACTGAGCTGTGGTGCTGCCATGGCTTGTGCTGCCATGTGGAAGAGCAGTGTGCAGCCAGCTCCTCTGAGGATGCTGTGCCTGCCCTCAGAGGCAGGGATGGTTTGGTGCCCAGCAGGGATGGTTTGGTGCCCAGCAGGATGGTTTTGTGCCAGCAGGATGGTTTGGTGCCCAGCAGGATGGTTTGGTGCTGCATTTCATGCTGCCTGCAGAGCCCCCAGCCCTGGCTCTCAGTGCAGGGAGGGCGCAGCAGGATGTGTGGTGAGTGAGATCCCACGCACAGCTCTGGGGACAGAGGTGTCTCTTAAGCCACAGCCCTCCTCCCTGCTGAGCCCTGTGGGGAGGGAGGGTGTTTGCACACCAGGTTTGAGTGCTCGACCTCCTGGCTGGATGTTTTAACCACCAGCAGAGAAGAGGAGCAGAAAACCCAGCGTGGCTTGCAGCTGGGGCAGGGTAAGGCTGGCTCCTCTGAGCTCTCAGCGTGGAGGAAGGGGTGGGATGGGACAAGCAGGTGCCCGTGGTGGTTGGCACCAGCCTGTGGGTTCAGCATTGAGTCACAGAGTTGTTTAGGGTGGAGAAGAACTTTAAGATCATCGAGTCCAACCCTTCAGCCACCACTGCCAATGCCACCACTAAAGTGTGTCCCCAAGTGGCACAGGTACATGCCTTTTAAACCCCTCCAGGGATGGTGAATCCACCACTGCCCTGGACAGCCTGTGCCAGTGCCTGACAATCCTTTCAGTGAAGAAATTTTTTCTGATATCTGATCTAAAGCTCCCCTGGCACAACTTCAGGCCATTTCCTCTTGTCCTGACTTTCCTTTGGAGGCATCCATTGCTCCCAATGCTCTGCAGAGGGAATTCCAAATTTCTTTTCCTATCAAAGCTCAAGCCCTTGAAAAAATCAGTACTGCAAGACTTCTCCAAACTTCTCCAGGATCAAGTTTTTTCCTGCCTGATGCAGAGGCTCCGTCCAGGGCAGGACAAAATGTAGCTGTGACTTACTGCTGGGGCCAAAAAAAGCCAAGGAGACAAACTCAGAGGTGCCTGTGTCAACCTGGCTGCCTCAGAGTTCCCTCCAGTCCAAGGAGCTTTTGGGAGAGGATGGAGAGGGCTTTGCCATCTGAACAAGTTTCCTTTGCTTCTTGACTTCCAGCTGAGTGAATAATCTTAGAGCTTTGGGGGCTTTATATTAAATGAACTAAATAATTTTGCTGTGTGAGATCTCTGTTGCAGCAGCACTTAGATATGTTGTACCTGGCAGAGAAAAGATCCTGACCTGATGCCATCACTGGGATTCTTTTTTTGAGTGTTTCATATCTGGTTTTCATTTATTAACTAGATCAGAATGTGTAAATAGCAATAATGATATTCTCTCTCTTAAAAGTGTGATGTAGTGCCCTTTCATACACACGTGTATTTTTAAATGAGAAGTTGAACTTTAGAAGAAAAACACAAATGCCTAAGAGATGAATGTTACAGCTCCTGCCATCTTGCAAACATTTAAAGCTTAGGTCAGTATTGCTTCCTGTGAAAGAACCACTGATGTATGAACTCAAATTAACCTTTCTCACAGCAAGTTAGTAGAGGAGCAAAATACATACCTTACAGAAATTTATTTTTGACTTGGTCCAGCATGTGTTCCACTTAAATGAATGCTAGAATAACAAATATTTGTTTATAATCCCACAGAAGCTACAGATCTCACCCTGAGTGCACTCATTGTAGGTATATTGATATACACAAGTACTTGTTATTTCAGCAAATAATATATACTTTAATATCCAGAAATTATATTAAAGAATCATTAGAATGATATATTTTAAAAACCAATTTCTTGTTTACAAATCAGAAATGTAACACATTGCTATTTTTGACTTATTGAAGTCCAAAAAAATAGGGGCAAAAACTACTTATGCTACCTGAAGGTAATGGGCTTCCTTTGGGATTTCCTTGCAGTTTCTGGGACACAACTGATTTTATACAGTGACAGAAAAAGACATTTAGAAATTCCCATTTAACAGATCTGACCTGAATGCTCGGAAGTCCTGCTGTGAATCCATTTCTCCTGCCAGGACAGCATATTTTATTAACAGCTACAGTGCACAGAGCTGTTCTGGGCAGGGACAAACTGAAGGAATTTAAACAGCACCCATAGATAATGTATCTCCTTTCTTTTTGCACAGATTTCAAGTTGAATAATTTAACAGAGGTGTTATTCAGTCTTTCTCTGTTATTGTGTTTTACTCAGCAGTTTACGACTGGATTTTNATATATACTGTAGAATACAAAAGAAATAGTAATAATAAACCAGACTATTTCAACATGTAATTTTTGATCTCTTTTACAATTCCTTGCCCAGTGATTCATGGGTATGAGCAAACATAGGTGAAGTTTTGTTCTTGAACCCATACATCTGCAAAACCCTCTTTTTCCTTTTGTCCAGATTTTGTGGTGTCTCCTTTAGTCATTTAAGAGGAAATAGTTTATTTACATTTGAAGCAAGGACTTAGGGTTAGAGATATATATATATATATAAAATCCCATTATTTTTCGTTCTAAGCATGACTGTTCCTTGCTGCAGGAAGGATGGTGACAGTGGGAGACAGGAGAAGGCTGATCCACCACTGGAAGCAATCAAGGAATAAATTAGGGGCCCTCATGTGCCAGGACATGGTGGCAGAAGTGACACTGTGATGGACACTGCTGGCACCTTTATCTATCTCCATGGATCCAGGGATCATGTTATTAGCAGAGATGTACAGAAACACTTTCCCATTAAANAGAGGTGCCTGTGTCAACCTGGCTGCCTCAGAGTTCCCTCCAGTCCAAGGAGCTTTTGGGAGAGGATGGAGAGGGCTTTGCCATCTGAACAAGTTTCCTTTGCTTCTTGACTTCCAGCTGAGTGAATAATCTTAGAGCTTTGGGGGCTTTATATTAAATGAACTAAATAATTTTGCTGTGTGAGATCTCTGTTGCAGCAGCACTTAGATATGTTGTACCTGGCAGAGAAAAGATCCTGACCTGATGCCATCACTGGGATTCTTTTTTTGAGTGTTTCATATCTGGTTTTCATTTATTAACTAGATCAGAATGTGTAAATAGCAATAATGATATTCTCTCTCTTAAAAGTGTGATGTAGTGCCCTTTCATACACACGTGTATTTTTAAATGAGAAGTTGAACTTTAGAAGAAAAACACAAATGCCTAAGAGATGAATGTTACAGCTCCTGTCATCTTGCAAACATTTAAAGCTTAGGTCAGTATTGCTTCCTGTGAAAGAACCACTGATGTATGAACTCAAATTAACCTTTCTCACAGCAAGTTAGTAGAGGAGCAAAATACATACCTTACAGAAATTTATTTTTGACTTGGTCCAGCATGTGTTCCACTTAAATGAATGCTAGAATAACAAATATTTGTTTATAATCCCACAGAAGCTACAGATCTCACCCTGAGTGCACTCATTGTAGGTATATTGATATACACAAGTACTTGTTATTTCAGCAAATAATATATACTTTAATATCCAGAAATTATATTAAAGAATCATTAGAATGATATATTTTAAAAACCAATTTCTTGTTTACAAATCAGAAATGTAACACATTGCTATTTTTGACTTATTGAAGTCCAAAAAAATAGGGGCAAAAACTACTTATGCTACCTGAAGGTAATGGGCTTCCTTTGGGATTTCCTTGCAGTTTCTGGGACACAACTGATTTTATACAGTGACAGAAAAAGACATTTAGAAATTCCCATTTAACAGATCTGACCTGAATGCTCGGAAGTCCTGCTGTGAATCCATTTCTCCTGCCAGGACAGCATATTTTATTAACAGCTACAGTGCACAGAGCTGTTCTGGGCAGGGACAAACTGAAGGAATTTAAACAGCACCCATAGATAATGTATCTCCTTTCTTTTTGCACAGATTTCAAGTTGAATAATTTAACAGAGGTGTTATTCAGTCTTTCTCTGTTATTGTGTTTTACTCAGCAGTTTACGACTGGATTTTTTTTTTATATATTAGGAGCTTGAAACTCAGAGATAACTTTACTCTCATGTCAATAATTTGCTTTCAGTTGAATGTTTTCAACTGCACCTGACTTGATTTATTTTTTTGCATCATAAAAACACAGACCATCCACATAAAAATGACTGAGCAGTTTAAAAGAATAAAGAAAGACTGAGCACTTCCAATATTAGATTAACAACTGAGATATTCTGTAAAGACCAGCAATTTTGAAAAAATGCATTTACAGAACTGTAACAAAACCATGAAGACTATTTAATGCAATGCCTGAAGTACCTGTGTTTCTGCTCTGCATCTATGTCCTTGGAATATTCTAATACTTTCAAGATCTGGACTTTCATTGAGAGAATAACTGGATTATATTTTTATAATATAGAATATGTATTCTATATATGCTTTGTATATAGTTTATATATTATGTATTCTATATATANTTATTTTTCGTTCTAAGCATGACTGTTCCTTGCTGCAGGAAGGATGGTGACAGTGGGAGACAGGAGAAGGCTGATCCACCACTGGAAGCAATCAAGGAATAAATTAGGGGCCCTCATGTGCCAGGACATGGTGGCAGAAGTGACACTGTGATGGACACTGCTGGCACCTTTATCTATCTCCATGGATCCAGGGATCATGTTATTAGCAGAGATGTACAGAAACACTTTCCCATTAAAATTCAAGTTGGAAACAACATGCCACAACAGAACACTGCATCCCCAACCCTTGGCTGGCATCATCATTGTGCTCTCAGCAAAGAAGTTGCAAATACCAGGGAATTGGATAATTTTCTCAGCATCTTTTCATTAATATTTCTGTTTCGTGCTTATTTATGCTCTGGGAAAAAAAGTCTATGAAATGGGAATCTATTTTTATCCATCAGCTCTCTCAATTTTGAAACCTTCTGCTAAAACTTCTCCCACTTTTACTGTCTAAAACACTCCGTTGGTGATTATAGAAATTACTATAATTTTTTCATATTTTCTACTGGTAAGCTGCCCAAACCTGTGTTTCAACAGGCCAGACAACATCTTTGGCTGCTACTGTTCTCTCCTGTTTTCACTGCACGCAGGTGATGTAGAGTCTGAGCAGGTTTTGGTTCTGCACTTTTTTTTCTTTCAAATACATAGGAAAAGTGAAGACTGGGGAATTCAGACATTGAGCAAATTCTTTGCTGTGGGTGAGCAGAGAGCTGAGGGGTAAATCCCTATCCTTTGTGTTACTGGAGTTGGGAAAAGTGGCTGAAGTATTTCAAGACAAGATGGTGCTGTCCTGGGGAGGGGTTTCAGTGAAGGTCAGACACTCTGAGGATGTCCTGAGCGTGGAGAAGAAGGAAGAGGAGAGGACTGGGCAGGGTTATCCCTGAGGCTGCTCCCTTTCCTGTGGGAGAGGAGGACTGGGTTGTGCAGCCTGTCTTTGCTGCCCAGCCCCAGCCCTGGCTGCTCAGCCATGAGAGGTCATCTCCTGGGCTGGCTCAGAGCTGGGAGAGCTGAACAAGATGTGGACATTAAGGTCAGGACACCTCAAGTGTGAGAAAGCTGGGATTTCAAAAGCTGCTGCAGGCAGAGGGAAAGCCCTTTTATTTAAAAGAATAAAGTTTTGCCCATGGGAAATTTCGAAGTGGTTTTCTTAGAGCCTCCCTGAAAAATGTACATATTATAAAAGCCATCTGCTTCTTGCAGAGTAGTAAAATGATGGTTTTAGTTAATGTGAGCTCTCACAGGGGATAAATTGTGATGTATGGGAATCAGAGATGCTCAGAGGTCCCTCCCTGCTGCACCTGTGGTGGGATGGGGTCTCGTGCCAGTGTCCCCATGGTCATCAGCTGGGTGGCCTGAGAGTTTGGGTGAGTGTCACAGCCTGGGAAAGCTGGCTCAGCATGATCCACTGCCAGCTTTATCACTGCATCACTCAGGGAAAGCACCAACAGCTGGGCTTGGGACCAAGCTCTACAGAAAAATCAGAATTAAAGTGGAAAGCAGCAGCACCCTGCAGCTGGGAAGGGAGGGAGGGGAAGGCCAAAGTGATGCTGCTCTGCCACTGTGATGCTTTGTATCCACAAGCTCATCGTAGGATTGTGTTAGCCCCAACCCTGGGGACTCTGGACCACCTTCCCCTTGCCCTCACTGTAGCTGGCACAGTGCTGGTGCCTGTGTGTGAGCAGATGTGGGGCTGGGGGTGCCTCTGAGAGCGAGTTCTTGCTGCCTGTGCTCAGCAGGATGCCAAATTTCCAGCCCCAGCTCTGCCTTGGCACCTTGGGGAGACCTTCCCTGGTTCTGGCATCACTCATGCAGGGATGTCACACAAGGTTCAGGTGTCACTTGGGGCTCAGCACACCCAGGCATCAGTCAGGGCAGTTCCCACTGGCCGTGCTGGGCTCAGGGCCAGCCCCTGGGGGCCTCTGTTTGCTCTCAGAAGTGATGTTGACCTTCAGGCTGTGCCAAGTGTTTGGCCTTGTGTACATGGCTTTGTCTGGTTTTCCTCTCCCACTCCTGGCTGTTTGCAATCTCCCATGACAGAAGACACCCTCCCAGACCTGTTCACCCCTGGAGCTTTTGTTCTGCTTTAACTCTTTCTTGGTTGGAGGCCATGGTTCCTTGCTTGCCACACAACCGTGTCCCTCACCAAGCAGAGCCAAAAGACACCAGCAGACACGAGCCTGCAGAACAAAACAACTGAGTGATATATTCGCTTTTGGTATTGAATAAACCTGCACAGGGTCTTTACAAGTTGCCTCTGCCTCATCCCTGCTGGTTGCTTTCAAAGTGTTCATCACCAAATTTTTATCAACCAGTATTAACAGGAGCAAAAAAAAGCACCTTTGTGCTGTTCTACAGATGAACACAGAGTAGGGCCAAGGAGCTCACAGCTTTCCAAGCCCATCTGAATCCCTTTGGCACACCAGCCCCTTTCCCTCTGTGCTGAGCCAGCAGTGGCATTTTCCCTGCTCAGTGTCCTTTGAGAAGTGCTCAGGATGCTGCAGAATCCAGCTTGGTCCTTTTGTCAGCTGTTGTGCCGAGGAAAATGTTGAAGTTGTGGTCTGTTTCAGGAAAGAAATGTTCATTTTGTTGCACAAGCCCACATCTGTCCCCTGCCAGGTCCTTCCTGGGTCATGTCCGGGCAGTGCTCAGCCTCGTGCAGGGGAGGCTCCATGGACTCCGAGGAATCCGAGTGGGATTTACTGGGATTTACTGCCTGTGGATGCGAAGCCACAGCCTCCGCCGCAGACCTGGGAAGAGACAGCATCCATCAGTGCCAGGACCCCCTCTGAGCTCCCCATCCTGCTGCTGGGCTGCCCCAGGGCTGGCACCCCGCGGGATGCTGGCAGGACACTCACGGTAGAGGCGGTGGGCAGTGGGGACCAGCCCCAGCAGGAGGAGCAGGACACCAGCGGCCAGCGGGATCCAGACCAGGGGACTGCAGAGACCTGGAGAGAGGAGAGGACTCAGCAGCTGGCACCAGCCTGCCCCAGCAGCTTTGGGGGATGGAGTGTGGGGTGGGGAAGGGAGAAAAGCAAGGCAGGTCCCTCAGAGGGGAGGTGGAGGATGTGACCATCACCTTGGGGTATCCTTTGAAGGATGCACTACAGAATCACAGAATGTGTAAAATCGGAAGAGACCACAGTGGGTCACCCGGTCCAACCTCCTTGCCCAAGGGTCATCCCAGAGCACGTGGCGAGGTTTGTGTCCAGATGGCTTCTGCATATTTTTAAATAAGGGAGACTCCACAACCTCTCTGGGAAACCTGTTCTTGTGCTTAGTCCCCCTCACAGTAGAAAAGGCACTGCAGGGAACTTAGCTCTCAGGTCATGATAACCTAAACTGAAATGCATCCTGGCCCCTAAACCTGTGGATATCCCAGGGAATCCCTCCTACAGGCACAAATCAGCTCTACTCAGAGCAGTGGGTCTATCTGCACCCAGACACTCACTCTAGCACAGTGACATTGTGGTGGCCCCATCCTGGAACAAACTCCAGCTGAGCCTGAGGACCCCAAGAGCTCAGCAAACCCGTTTTTGCAGGCAGCCTGAGCTGAGACAGTGCCATACCTTGCCTGCTGGCAGCTTTGCTTTTGGTTATCCACGGCACAGGCTTTTTGGACTGTGGTGTCTGTGTGGTCTTTGGAGGCAGAGGCAAAGCATCAACTGGGGGAAAAGGAGAAAAAGAGAATGTTCAGTGTGGCACTGAGTGCAGCAGAGATCTCCAACAGAAGGCAAGAGGGGCTGGGAAGTTTGGCACTTGGAACAAGCCCCATGCAGTGAGCCCTGCAAAGGCTGTGTCACTCGGAGGGGTGAGCTTGACCTGAGCCTCTCGGGGGTCACTGAAGTTACCAAGAGCTTTTAGAAGTGTTAATAAAACAATGTACCAGATAAAGAAGGGAGAAGGCTAATGTAGGGAAAACCCCCAAACTTTCTTGAGTGACATTTGCTGCCTAGCATCATCTCACCAGCATTGCACAAAATCATGGGTAGCAGGAGATTCAGTAGCACTGGAATGTTTCAAGGGATCCCTGGATCTTTTCCTTATTCACACTGCTCTAATCTTTGCTCAAATTTGATTTTTTTTTTCTGAAACAACAAGGGCAGGATTTATTATTTATTATATCTGAATTACAGTGGAACATATTCTTTTCTGAATACAGTTGGCCAGGAAAATATGCCAGTAATGTCACTAAATAGCTGCATGTCTGATTGCTCAAACCATATTTATTCAAAATTTTAATTTTTATTGAAAACTATTTTTTTCCTGTTTCTATCCAGGATGTAAATTCCTACAGAAACTACCATTCTTTTACATTAAAAGATGAGACATCAGGGCTCTGGGATTTATCTGGACAACTTCTCCCTTACATTATAATAGACTTAGGGAAAATAAACTTAATGGCAATTTGTTTTATCATGAGAACTAAAAGGAAAAAAAAGAAAATATCCAGCAAAGCCTGAGTCCTCCCAGAACACCTGCTGCTGTTTACTTTTTAATCGGTGTCCTTGATCAAGCTGCATTTCAAGCCTGTTTTTCATGCTTTGCACAGAGATATGTTCCCAGCTGTTAAAAAACAATTCTCCTTTATCTTAAACCAGCTCTTCTCTGAGCCGCAAGAATCCAAAAGAGATTTCTTATCCAGTTCAAGGTACAGAGTATATTTGCAAAAAAAGCCCCGAAAAACTGGGACACTGGGTCTGCTTTAGAGTCAGAAGCTGTAGCAGCATTTCAGTTAAATAAGTTATTTGTATCTTAGTTAAATAAGTTATTTGTCTCCCTAAAAGTCTGCAAAAATAGAGGCTGAATCCCACTTCAAATACATTAGCTTTTCTGCATCAACTACTGCTCTGTGGTCAAAAGGAAAATGGGCTGAAAAGAGCTTCTGTATGACCCAGATGTCTGTAAAGCCTCTCTCCCCCCATGACACCTGCAGAAAACTGTTATTTCTGTTTGGACCTCCCCAGGGATAGTGTGTTGTGAGCTTTGAGGAATAAATCCCATTTCAGTATCTTTTGTGAAGGGTGGTCTTGAAAGCTGCCATCAGATCCACCCCAGAGATGTGAGGGGTGATGCTCTCTAGCCTCGATGCTGCTCGTGTCACTTGGAGTGAGGCTAAGGAAGAATTATGGCATGGAAGGACCTGTGAGATGAGCAGGGCACAAATCCAGCCTCTCATCCAAAGTACAGCAGGGAATGAGAAAAACACAGGGCAGGCATTATTAGGTCTTGCCATGGAAATCCTAAAGCACTGTGCTTTAGGACACAGCTCCTAAGAGCTCCTAAAAGCTCCTAAAAGCTCATAAAAGCTGTGCTTTTAGCACAGCTTCAATGCTCTGCTCAAGGCATGCCCACAGCAGAGCAACTGCTGATGGCAAAAGGACTGTGGCATGAAGCTGACCTAAATTTTAGCTATTTTCTGTCTTTTCTGTTTTATCCCATCACATAGATCTCTTCAGAAAAACCCCAGGGCCCCAACCTTGCAACTCAAAACTGGGAAGAATCTACCAAAACCAATCCCCATCTTCCCAGGGGACCTCACCACAGTCTACTGGTGGCACATTTTGGAAACCCCCAGGGTGCTGCTTACCCACTCTGAGCTGTGTCCCACTGCCCAGGAGCAGCTGGGAGGACTGGGAGATGGAGCAGTAGTAGGTGCCGCTGTCCGAGGGGTGCAGGTGGCTGATGTGCAGGCTGTAGGAGCTGTGGGACCTCGCCTCACGGACACTGAACTTGTCCTGCCTCACATTTGTGCCGTAGGTGGCCTTGCCCAGCGTGTTGGAAAACACCAAGAACTCAAAATGTTGCCTCTCCTGGCTCCAGCGGTACCAGTACACCCCTGTACGCTCCTTCAGATCACAGAGGATTTCAGTTTTGTTGTTAGTTTGGGTTACAATAGGCTCTGGAGTTTGGGTTAAAAGTAGAGCTGCATACAAACCTAAGGAAAAAGAGAAATATACAGTAATTATTTTAATTTCATTACTTTTCTTTCATGTGAAGTCCAGATTTTCTTTATGGGCTTAAGAGAATCACATCAAGACACAGACCAGGGGGGGTCACACGAGTGAGAAACAGGACCATTTTTATCAGGATGCTCCCATATTCCCTCAGAGGCCTTCTTGGGTTCCCCAGCTATTGTTTTAGCCAAGCCAAATTATACAGGCAGACTTTTCTCTGTAAACACTCATCTAGGGAGGAGGTTCACTGGCAGGGAGAGGGATGGAGAGATGATTTTGAGGATGTCCTCGGGGCTGTATGTGCAGGGAAGAGCATCCCTGCCTGCTCCTATGGATGCCCCTCTGTTGCCCTCCTTACCTTTCTCATTTTTCAGACATTTCACCCCTTTTTCAACAAATTTTTTGTGCCTCTTAACTGATTTGCTGGGTTTTTCTTCTAACAGATGCAACATTGATAAACATCACAGGGTCAGAAAAAGAGACCAAAATATGTGCAAAACATCTCAGAATGAGCCAATTTGATAATAGTTTTCAGACAATAACATTTTTGAAGGGATTTTGAGACGTGGGGAAGGAGGGGCAGTGAGGGGCAGCGGTGGGGTTCAAAGCTTTGGTTTGGCATCACCAAAGCCCTGTTTGGGCTTTGCAGTTTCTGTGGAAATTATCTAAGTCTTGTTTGTCCCAGGCAGGTGTGAGGGGTGTCTGTATGAGCGAGGATGTGTCCTTGTGGAAAGGAAAACAGGTAACTTGTGATCCTTGCTGTTCAGCAAACAGCCCTGCAAAGCTGCAGATACTCTGGGACCAAGTGAAAAACAGCCCTCTGAAGATAAGGATACTCCTGCTTCCCCCGTCTCTTTCCCAGGCATGTTTTAAAGCTGTGCAAATAGCTCAATAATACATATTTCTTGTCTTTTTTTTTTTTTTTTTTTACTTTAAATTGTTCCTTTTTCTTCAAAATCCTGAAGTTGCTTACGGCAGTTTTTTCAGCCTCATGCTGCCCTGTTAACCCAGTGGTGTGGGGATGGGTTGGCATGACCCAAGAACATCTAAAGCCATTAATGTGTCACAAGGTCCTGATGTCTGCTGTGTTCCCAATGGGACAGGCAGAGGAGAGGGCTCTGGTGACTGACAGGGGTCCAGAGCCTTCCTCTGTCCCCACCCCAATGACCCCATTGCCACCAGTGCTGCAGAACATTTACATCGCAATGCCAAAATTCAAGTGTTGCACAGCAGCTGCAGCATTTTGCCCCATCCTCTGGCTCTGTGACAACATTAATGCCTCCATACTATTAAAATACATGATTTTAAAGTTTTAGATTTAATTCCCTCAAATTTTGTCCTGGCAAACACCTGTGTGGTTTTTTAGGGGATGAAATGTGTGTGGCTATGGCACATGGAGGCTTTAGGGTCTCCTTGAGTGCCCCAAGGTCTGACTCTGCTGGGCATGGGAAACATAAATCTCCATGAAAAACTTAACCTTGACCTGTTGGAGACACTGTTATATAAATCAGAAAAGATAAGAAGAGATTCTGGAAGATCTCAACTCAATGCCAGTGGTTAAGCCAGCAGTGAGGTAGGATGGAGACAGAGCAGAAAACTCATCCTCCATCATACCTTCAACCCCAAAACCTCCCTGTTCTCTTTCCTGGTGTATATTCAGGGGGACCATGGGGAATCATGATGCTTGGCCAGACAGCCTGCAGCACCTTAAAAATGGTGCCCTTTCCTTTTGCATGGGCAAAGCAATCTCTCATTTATTGAGGTTTTCTCAGTGGGCTCCCCATCTCACAGATCTGTAGGATATCAGAACCTGTAAGGCAGAATGGTTTTACAACACACTAATTCCAGCTGTGGCCCTTGGGAAGTACTCAGTCTTTGGATGATTTAGAAAATTTGATGGGATGTTTATCATCTTTGTGTTACACAGGCAGTGGAGAGAGGAGCTATTTTGACTTCTCCATTAGCAGCTTCCTACAGTCCATCTGCACTGAGCGTGCAGTAAAAACTCTGCCATGTCTATACCAATATGTATTGAAATATGAATAGAATATAGAAAAGAATAGAGTAGAATAGAATAGAACAGATTAGAATAAACTATTTCAGTGGGAAAGGACCCATAGCAACCAACTGGTCCCGCTTCCTGACCAGTTCAGGGCTGACCAAAACCTAAAGCATGTTATTAATAGCATGATCCAAAATTATTGGAAATAGGTAATAATATCCTGTAGATCTATACTGTGATGATATATTTAATCTTCCATCATCCTGCTGCTGGGGTGTGGTGGAGGAGAGGCTCCAGCATGACTTTAGGTGCCCTCATCCCTTAAGAGACATGTCCCTCTTACCTGGGATCTGGAGGCAGATGCAGAGATGGAGCCACAGCCGGGCCATAGTGGTGGACTCGGTGACGGAGGGGTTTTGTGCCAGCTCCCCTTTTCCACTCGCTGTCACCTCTTGGTGGCAGGGCTGGCTTCACCTCAGGAAGTCCTTGCCCCTCTCTGCACAGATCTCTCACCAGCAGCTGCCAAAGAGCCTGTGCCACAGCAGCACCTGGAGCCTCAGCCCGGCAGCTTCTTCTGCGCCGAGCCCAAACCCAGGAGTGCGCCAGGGCAGCAGCCCTATGCTCTTCTCCAGCACATCACAGGGTACCCTTAAATCTCCTTTAGAAAAATAAAACCAAGGAAACTCACTGATTTTTAATTATGATTTCTTCTTATTTCACCACCTAGTTATTCCTTCTTCTTTTAATCTACTTCTATCCTATCAAAAAATTACAAATGTAGGACCACAGCCTAAAGATAAAAGCAGGAAAGCATGAATTTTGGCTGTTTTTTTCCCTGTTGAAATAAGAAAACATTCCAAACAAGGAAAAGATGCAATTTGATCTGTGGGGTTGTTTTCTTCAGCAGAATTTATAGCAGGAGGTGTTTTTCTCTGGAAAATACTTAACACCAGACGAACCCAACATAAAGCAGAGATGTGAGGCATCACAGAAAGCTTTGAAATCAAGAGCAAGAAACCTCAAACAAATTTGTGGCTGAAAAACCACAAAAATGAGGAAATTCTGCTGGGGCTCCCCACCTCACAGCATGTGCTACTTCAGTAGCTGTGAAAGCATGCAGCTCGTAGGCAGAAATATTTAAATGATAAAATATCAGAATGACTTAGAAATGTCTGTGAGGAAGATGTTTGAAGCACTTGGGGTTTAGGATTCAAAGACAAGTGCATGAGGTGAAATTACAGCGATGAACTGGTGTCAGCAGATTTCAATATCTTCTTGTTTGGGAAAAAAATAGAAACCATTCATTATTTTTATTTATTTGCTGCCCTCTTGGCTGCCAAGTGAGATTCAGTTTTCTTTTATGTCCCCCTCATGCAGATACCTGTGGTCCTCACAGTGCCCCAGCATTTCCCCAGAAAAGGGAATCTCACATGGGGGCACTGAGAAACTTCCCCCAGGGCTGAGCTGGCAGATGAATAGGGAAAACAATATTGCATCCTGTACACTGTAAGCTTTTGGTCCATTTTGTACCAGATTTTTCCGTGCTGCTGTAACACATCCTCTCCCCATTTCTGTTTAAATTAATTTCCTGCTCGAAGTGGGTTGCTAGCTGCAAAACCCTTGCCACAAAAGGCTTATCTGCTAAACTTTAGGGTGGGCTGAGTTGCTCCTTAACTCTTTCCTGGCAGGAGAAGGCAATTCTGGTGTTTTCAAACCCATTTCAATGCTTTTAAGCTCTTGTTTTGAGAGCTGAGCCCTTGATGTGGGTTGCAGCAGCACTTGCCTCTGCTGTCCTCACCTTCTGCTCATCTGTCCCCTTTTGTTTCTCATCTCGCTGAGATTGGGCCCTCCCTGGAATGAGGTGAAACACTTATTTTTTTGAGCTGGAGGGGCAGGGAGTGCTTGTTATGAGAAATGCCACTGCAAGTGAATTTCCTGTGGGGAAGTCTGTGAGCTGAGCCCAAAATCCTCAGGTGCTGCAATGGCTGTGTCCCTCTTTTCCCATTGCTGCTGTCACCTGGAGCAACTTCTGGCTTCCTGGCCAGGACAAGAATTTTTCCCAGAGGTGGCTTTTACTATCATTACAACCTTGGATACATTTCAGTGTAACACTGGAATGATTCCCCAGGACATTATAGCAGCTTTAGAGAAAGCAAAAGGAATACATGAAATGTAAAAGCATAGTGTACTGCAACATGGATTAAATGTAATTTTTTAAAAATTGGTGTTTATACACAGTGGAGGTGTTTACCAGTGGCCAGGCTGTTCTCAGGACTGGCTGTTGCTCCTACAAGAAAACATTTTGGAGGAGGGATACCTCTGTCTGGCAGCATATCACCGACAAAAATCAAAGCACTGTGTGAATGTGCAGGAGACAGCTGCTGTTTATAACATCCCCACATTGTTTGGGGCTGCTGTCCTGGGAAGAAAATGGGAGGAAAGAAGGGTGTAAGCTGACCTTATCTATTCTCACAAGCAAGATTTTTTGGTGACCTTGCTGGGGAATAGCAGCTCCTAATCACCAGTGTTTGGCTCATGGCTGGGCCATGCTAGGGGGGAATAGTTGAATTTTGGTGTATTTGTACTAGGTAGCTGCACAATTTCTAGGGGAATTTTATTCTTTTTCTGAAATTAAAGACAACCATCTCTGTCCCCAGCCCAGACAGCTCCCTGTGAACCCATCCTAGTGGGAAACAGCCCCCCTTCTTTTTTCCAGCCTGCATCCTGCCCACCTCACCATGCTGAGGTTAATTTCTGGTGCTTTCACTAGCTTTTCTGCATTTTTCACTTTTTATTTTCCCCTTGTTATGAGTTTCCTACAATAAAGTGTTTGTTTTGGGGGACTGGAGCAAAACATTGGTGTAGAACAGAGTTTATTGCCAAGAAGCAGGACCTGGCTGGGGTTTCTACAGCCTTGCTGCAGAGGAGGTTAATTGCAGCTGGGCTGTAAATGCCAGGCTAGAGAAAACAGCTACCATAAAAATAGAGAAAAACCCATTCTCTCTGTGCTTTTTAGGTTAAAAGGACTGATTTTAGGGGTCAGGGAATGCTGCTCAGCCTCCAGGCCAGTCCAACACAAGCCAGTACTGCAGTTATGTAGAAATAAGGGCTGCTCTGGGGGTGAAGGAATGCAGGATTGAAGCTCCCTGGGGCTCCAGCAGCCATATGTGAACATTTTTTTTCCTTCTTAAATTTTTTAAAAATGGTTTTATTCTAGTGGAGGGTTTAGCTTCTGGAATATTTCATTAGAGATAAAAGCAGTAATGAAAAATATAGTATTTTCACTGAGTGAGAAAATTGGTACCCTTTTCTGAGTGCAGTAGCAGGAAAAAAACCCAAACAAAAGAGTCAAATTTTCTAAACTTCTCCAAGTTGAGATGTGGTTTGTATGGTGAGGTTGGGGAGGTCCATCTGCTTTTGCAGGTGCAGATTTACAGCTGCAATTCAGCTGATGCAATATCACAGTGGAGGCTCCTGACATCACATGGGGTAACCCCAAGGCCCTGTCAGTGTATGATGAGCTGGGCTGCGTCACAGAAAAATGCTGCTTTTAAAGACAGATGCCAAAATAGATCTAAATGATGACTTGTGTGAATTTTCCTGTCATTTCATCCCTCCCTGGGAAATAGATCTGTGCTTGGGGGGTGGTTTGGCGGGACTGTGTTTGTTACAGGTGCCAGGTGTGAGCTTCACGTGTGAGCTCCCCACAAACCCCAGGTGCTAATGGGGTGTGCAGTAAATGAGGGGGCCATGGGGGGATTTGGAAGGATGGACGATCAGAGGACAGGCTCCAGCTCTCCCTCTTCAGGACATTTGGTGCAAGCAGAAGTTTAGTGTGAACCATGACTAATCCTGGACGTCCCCAAACAGATAAGGGGCAGTGCAGGTGCTGCCGTGTGATCTCAGCTTCTCTAATCAGTGTTGAAGAGGATAAGGAAAGACAAGGAAAGTGTCCTTGGGAAGGCAGCACATGGAGGAGGAAAAGCCACCAAGGAAGTAAACACAGGTGTCACCAGCCCCAAACAACGACCTGCCATGGCTATAAAAATCACCAGGCTGAGACTTCGTGACCACCTTTACCTTAAAGGTGCTGGATCTGCTGGACCTCTGCAGAGATCATCTCCAAACTCCTGGGACTGCTGGAACATTCAGCTGAGGATTGGTGAGATCTTTTTATTGGGGTCCTGCTCGCTCTCTCCTTTGCCTCACCCACTCCCACATCCCTTCCCCATTCCCTCCCCGGGAGCCGGTGGCTCGTGGCAGCTGCCAGCTCGGCCACAGCCTCCTGTTCCCACCTTCCCCCTCCCTTGTGCCCAGGCTTGGTGTTCCCCCGGGGGGCTTTTTGGAGGGGTGGGTTGTGGGGTTGTGGGGTTGCAGCCTTGCTCTGTGGAGGGGTTGAAGGGATTGTCAGTGCTGGTGTGTTGTGGTAGTTTTGCCCTGAGACGGAGCCGTCTCAGATCTTGTCCCCTTCACTATGATGAGTGACATCGTTAGCAGTTGGAAGCTGGAGCAGTTTGTGCTCCAGAAGTGTCTCCCCCCAATTTGGTCAGCAGGCTCTTTCCAGGGCCCAGATGCATACCAGCAGCTGTGCCAGCAGTGGGAGAGCTGGTCAGAGGAGAACAAAAAGCCCAAACCCACTAACAAGTGTAAGAAGCGAGCGGCTTTGCAGGGTTTGCTGATGGTAGGCAGGGAGTTGTCCAAATTGCTGAAGGAGGCCCTTGAGAATGTGCAGACCTTGGAGCAGGCCAAGGAGGAGCTCAAAGTCCAGGTGGACAACCTGCGGGCGGAGGTGCAGGGCTTGTGCGGGGACTCTCTGCGGAGCGCGGTGGAGATTTCCCGGCTGGAAAGCAAGCTGGGCTATGAGAAGATGAAAACGGAGGAGCTGAAGAAGGAGGTTGGCAAGTGGATCGGGGAGACCCACGATGCGCAGAGCGCGGTGCGGGCAGTCCTGCAGGACGCCCAGCGGGACCGGGGCTCTGGCCCCGATCACAAGGTGTGCCATGCCAAGATCCAGGAGCTGGAGGCAGAGCTGGGGGTGTCGAGGGGCATTGTGGCTGCCATTAAAGGCAAGAGGACCCCGATCGGGAATGGTGAGGGGGAGGACTCCCTGGACCTGCACCCACCCCACTATGATTATGAGGATGATGTGTGGGGTGCTAACGGCCCCACCAGGCCATCCCCCTATGCTCCTCTGCGGGAGGAGGTGTGCCAGCTGCAAGCAGGGGAGGTAGAGGCTTCCAAAGAAAAAAAGGTTGCCCACGATGAGCCAGTCAGCCATGTCCCACTCCAGCCCATAGACACCAACAGGGCTGTGCTCTGGTTTACCCCTGAGCAGCTTAAGACAGTGGGGAAGATGCTGGGGCCACTGACAAAGGAAACAGCAATTAACTGGCTGTCCAGGGTGCAGCGTCTGCCCAAATGCCAGAGTGGCAACTTTGTGAGTGACCTGATAGACATTGTGAGAAAGTGCATGAAACCAGATGATTTTGCAGCACTGCCAGGGGATGTGCAGATGGGCAATGTTCAGGACATTGGGGATGTCCAGCTGGCTGTCCTGAAGGTGTTCTTCCCAGAGGTCAACCCCTTAGTGCTTTTCCACCAGGAGAAGCAAAACCCTGAGGAGAGGCCTGATGCCTATGTTAACCGTAAAAAGATGCTTTACCAGATGGCCGGGCTGCCTGGCTCAAAGGACTCCCCCATTGATTTTGACAGGCCTGAATTCAAGGAGCCACTGGTGGTGGGGCTGACACCCCCATTGAGGGTGATTGCTGGTGGGGATGCAGCCAAAAAGCCTCTGTCAGAGCTGGAGCAGATCCTGAACCAGAATTTTGAGCTGCAAAAGCAGGCATTCCCAGGGTACATGTTGGGGGGTAAGAAAGGAAAAACCTTGGCCATGCCTTTCCAAAATGCAGGGATGAGAAAAATGCAAGGAGACAACCGAAAAGATCTTGATGGCAAGGGGGGGCTGGGGAAGGAGAACCAGCAAGGGCTGAGGTTTCAAAAGTCTAACCCTTGGCGGGCTGAGCTGAGGAAGCGCTTGATAAAGTATGAGAAGCAGGAGGACATTGATGGCTTGCCGGATGCGGAGCTCTTCCAAAAACTTGCCCTGCATGAGGCCAAAAAGCACAGCAGCTCCCACCCAATTGACCCGGGGTCTAAGGCTCAGCAATAGGGCTGCCAGGCACCCGCATCGCCCCTTTTTGTGGCACCGATTAAGACCGATTTGTGGGGGCGCCTGATAGTTGATACAACTATTGGAGGAGGGGTGCTTGGACAAGTGATGTTAATTGATACTGGTGCCTCTTATTCGATTCTGAATATGGCTCCCAGCAGAGCTGGGATCTTCCAAACCTCTGAAATTATTGAACTGACAGGCCTGAACGGCCAGAAATCCTCAGTGCCCTTCACAGGGCCCATACCCTTTGAAATTGGGGCTGCCAAAGGGTCTGAAAAATTTGGGAAAATGGAAATGAAAGGAAAGCCAGGAATTTTAGCCATCCCTTCACTGACAAAGATGGGGGTGGTTGTGGACCTGGCAAACCAAGCATTGCTACATTGCCCACAAATTGATTTGCCCGTCATCCCGGCAAGCCACAGGGTGATGTCAGTGAAAGCCCCCGAGATCCTGGTCCACCCTGAGTGGGAGCCCCGGGTGAAACGGGTCACAGAGCAGTTCCCTCAGGTCTGGGCAAGGAACAAGCTGGACTGTGGGCAGATTGATGCTGCTGTGTCAATCAAAGGGCCAGATCCACCTCCTCAGCCTCAGCCCTGGTACCCGGCTGAGGCTGAGGACAGCTTGTGGGACACCGTCAAAGCCTTGCTGGACCAGGGCGTCCTGGTGGAGCAGCAGAGCTCCAGCAATGCCCCAGTGTGGCCCCTGAGGAAAGCTGATGGGAAAACATGGAAGCTGACAGTTGATTTCAGCACCCTGAACCAAGTCACCCCAATGCAGACCTCCACAGTGGTCAAGTACCCCAACATCATGGCAGCCATCTCCCAGGGGTCTGAGTGGTTCTCGGTGCTCAGCCTGACCAGCCCATCATTCGCCATCCCCTTGCACCCCGAGTCCTGGCACAAGTTTGCCTTCACGATTCGAGGGCGGCAATTTGCTTTCACCAGAGTCCCTCCAGGTTTCCACAATGCCCCTGCCATCTGCCATGCCCACATGGTGAGGATGTGGGAGGAGGTCAGCCACCGGGACAGTGTGCTGTCCTGCGCTGGTGACATCCTCATCCACACCCAGACAAAGGAGAGGAACCTGGAGGTGCTGGCAGAGGTGCTGGGGGCTGTCCAGAAAACAGGCTTCAGGATCAGCCCCACAAAGGCCCAGCTGTGCTGGAAGGAGGTCTCCTTTGTGGGGGTGACCCTGGGGGAGGAAGGGTGCTCACTGGAAAAACAGAGGGTTGAGCTAATACAGAAGATATCAGCACCATCTGACGCCACCACCCTGAGGTCCTTCCTGGCTCTCCTGAGGTTGTGCCGTGAGTTCATTGAGGGCTATGCAGAGAAAACAGCCCCCCTTTGCCACCTCCTGAGAAAGAACACCCCCTGGGAATGGGGGCCAGAGCAGGACGAGGCAGTGAAGACCTTAAAGGAGAGTGTGGCACAAGCCCCCATGCTGGCACATCCTCGGGGGGACAGACCCTATGTTCTGCAGCTGGCCAGCACAGGGAGGGGGCTGCAGGCCACCCTGGGCCAGCAACACAGTGCCAACCTGATCCCTGTTGGCCACGCCTCGCGTCTCCTGACGCCAGTCGAGCAACAGTTCAGTGACTACGAGAGGGAGGTTTTAACCTTAACCTGGGCCCTGAAGCACTGGGAGTACCTGGTGGGGTCGGCCCCCGTGCTGCTGAGGACCTCCTGCACCCCGGTGAGGTACCTCTTGCTGGGAAAGGGGGATGATGGTCCCCTGTGCTGCCCCAGGATGGCCAACTGGGTGCTGGCGCTGACCAACAAGGAGGTCCCTGGGGATCCCTCAACTGGTGCCTACAGGGTGGCGATCAGTGCAGAGAGGGATGGGGACGAGTCAGGAGTCTGCCTTGCTGACCCCAAGCCATGGCGGGCACCCCTCTTTGAGAGCAGCCTCAGCCTGGAGGAGGCCAAGGAGAGAGGCTACACTGTGTGGTTCGTAGATGGGTCCAACTACCACGAGGAAGGGGTGCCCTACACGGGCTATGCTGCAGTCAACTGGGGCACCGGGGAGGTGGTGAAGGGGAAGTGCCTGCCTCACTCCATCCAGGCTGCCGAGCTGGTGGCCGTGATGGCTGCGCTGGAAAACACACCATCCGACCAGCCACTGGCCATATTCTCAGACTCAGGCTGGGTGGTGCGTGTGGCCCTGGAGTGGCTGCCCCTCTGGAGGGAGAGGGACATGCAGTCTGCTGATGGCAAGCCTGTCACCTATGCTAAAAAGCTGCTGTACCTTGCAAGGCTGGCAGAGCAGAGGGCATGTCCAGCACAGATCATTAAGGTCAAGGCACACAAGAAGGGGACAGAGGAAGCCAAGTGGAACAAGGAGGCAGATGCCAGAGCCAAGCAAGGTGCCAAAGAAGGGCTGATGTGGAAGGCCAGCAAGATATCAGAGAGTGGCCCAGTGTTGGTGGCTCCCAGCAGGCACTGGGAGAGCGTGGATCTGGTGGGCTTGCAGGCACAGGACCCCAGGCTCTGGGAGTTAGCACAGGGCAGGGAGTACAAAGGGTGCAAGGTGTGGAAAGACATCTCAGGACTGGTCCTGGCACGGAGGGAGGGGGCAGATTTCCCAGTCTGGGTGGTGCCTGAACTGGTCCGGACAGAGCTGGTGGCCCTGGCTCATGAGCAGGGGCATCTGGGGACAGACAAGACCATGGTGAGGCTGCAGGGTGCTGGGTGGTGGCCTGAAATGAGAGAGGATGTGGAGAGGTATGTCAGCAACTGTCTGACATGTGCAGCCAACAATCCTGATGCCAAAACAGCCAAAGTCATCCTGGGCCACCAGAGGGTTTCTGGGCCATGGAGCAAGTTGCAGATGGAGTTTATTGGCCCACTGTCCCAAACAGCCCAAGGCAATAAGTACTGCCTAGTGGTCAGTGATGTCTCCACCAAGTGGGTGGAAGCATTCCCAGCTCGAAATAACTCAGCCAGTGCAACTGCCAAGATCCTGGTAGAGCACATCTTCCCACAGTGGGGCATCCCAAAGGAGATCCACTCAGATCACGGCCAACGCTTCATTGGGGAAGTCACAAAAGGGGTGTGCCAGGCCCTGGGAATCAAGCAAAAGCTTCACATCACAGGGCATTTCCAGAAGCCAACCTCAGCAGAGGGGCCCAACCAACCACTGAAGGCAGCACTGAGGAAGCTTGTGAGCCAGCAAAGGAAAGACTGGGATCATAAGCTCCCACTGACCTTGCTGGCACTGAGGGGCTCTCTGGCATCTCAAACACTGTCTCCCCCAAAATTTCCTCCCGCAAGAGACCTGAAGTCTCTGGAACGCTGGTGGCAAGGAGGGGAGCCCCCTGATGAAATGCAGCCCCGTGTGCTGATGGACAGGTGGGTCCAGGACATGCTGAGGACGGTGTCAGCCACCTACCACCAGCTCGCCTTGGCACAGGAGACCAGCATCCCTAAGATGGATAAGCAGCTGGGAGTGCTACTGCGCCCTGTGGAGTGGAACACTGGGGACCTGGTGATATACCGAGTGGTTAGGGAGAAGAACCAGGTGCTGGAACCCCAGTGGATGGGGCCTGTTAGGGTTGTGAACAAGGCCAGCCCCTCTGTGTACCAGGTAGAAATCAGAAAAGGGGCAAAAAGGCAGGAGAAGTGGTTCCATTCTTCACAATTAAAAGCATGGAAGGGAAACTAACGGGGCTGGAGAGCCCGCCTTGCTTATGTTTTGCAGATAAAGGAAAATGGAAGGCGATTGTGACCAGCGGGAAGGGAGAACTTCGTGGCATCACCAGCCCTGTTTGTGCTGCGGGGAAAATGCTTTCAAATTTGTGATTGCAGGATTTACTTTGCTTTCTGGTATGTGCATAGTGCTGAGCACGCAATGTGTCCAACAAACCCATCAGCACCTTGGACAAAATGTCATTCATTCTCACTTAGGAAGGCACCTTAACACACAGGCCACAGCCCAGCACAGGGTTAGGAGGCACACAAAAATTGGGACCGATTGGCCCTGGTCCCAAGCTTACGTAAAGCATACGGGAATCATGGGATTAAATTCTAACAGAGGCTTAAATTTGTCAACAGTGGTTATGCATGGGGCAGAGGTGTACTTGGAAAATGAGTGGGGCTGGGATAGCACAAACAGACTTCCACAGCTGCTGGGGAAGGTGGGACAGCAAATAAAGGTGGGGTGCAGGGTAATTAATGGATCCACTCAGCAGCGAGTAACTCAAATCTCTGTCACTGAAGTAAAAACTAAGAAGAATCAGAAAAAAATCTGTGCTGTGGAGAAATTGGACTGCTGGTACAATTTTACTTTGGTCCAGCCAGTCTTTGTGGTTTGCCTCTGGGCACACAACAGCGTGGGTCTGTCTTTTAAATTTAAGATCAGCACCACAGCACCCTCCTTTGCTGCCATTAAGATCTCAAAGTGCCATTTTTTGGCCTGGCATGCAGCCCCTTATGTTGAAATTGGCAATCAAGTAAAACTGGAAATTAAATACTCCCAAGAAAGTGTAGCTGACCCAATGCAAATTAATGGCACCACCGTGACTGTCACAGCCCCTAATGGCCACAAGTGGATTATTCCATTGACCTGCCTCTGTGAGACCAAAACACTAGATAGATCTGAATTAGATGCAGAAGCTTCATGGTATAATCAGGATTATGGACGCTGCCCACACCTGATCATAACCCTCCAGGTGTGGTGTCGAGGAAACCTGAGCGTAGAAATGTCCCCCGGGCTTGGAGGAAAGTGGTGGATAGGAGGCCCCGAAGGATTTAAAAAAGAATTTGCCATCACTGCTGTCTTGCCCCCTCTTGTTTCCAAAATAGGTCCTTATGTAGTGAAGAAAAATCACATCCAGGAGCTGTTGACAGGGCCTGTCCGGTCACTAAAGAAGGTGGTGCTGTCTCTGTCCACTGTTAATATTTCCTCTGTCAGACCACACTGTGCCCCCTTCCTGACTACTCTGCACACTGGCTGGCTAGCATGGCTCCACAGCCGCTCCCTCCAGGGCACCCGGGCCAGGAGAGACCTGCTGGCCACAGTGCTGGGAGGAGGAGGTGCTGGCCTGGGAGTCCTCAACAGCATGAATGCTGAGGTCTTAGCAAACAAGCTGGAGACTGTCACCTCAGGAGTGCAGGACCTCCTCAAGCCCCTGAATTCATCCCTGTCCAGTCTTGGAATGGGGCAGTGGCTTGTGTCAGAGGTGCTGCCCACCTGGGAACAAATAAGTGAGAAAGACCATCAGGTGCTGCTGCGAGCCCTGGGCATCGAACAAAGTAACATCTCTCTTGCTCTCAGCTGCATCCAGGCCCAGATGTGGGTGCAGAGTGTCGTTGCAGGCATCCTGAGAGATGGTGACAACGGCGTCCTGCCCACTGAAATCCGAAAGATTGTGTGGGATGCAGCCACAGAGAAGGAGCGGCAGCTCCAAGCCTGGTGGAGGCTAGTCAACTTCACCCACGACCAGACCCTCAACGCAGTCATTGCCCACGTCCTCACCGTGGCAGAGGCTCGCATGGAAAAGGTCTACCCCATCGTGGCCCTGGGGGTAAACACAAACGGGTCCGTGGTCTACCCCCTGGACCACCGCATGTGGGCCAGGGTGTCTGATGGGAAGTGGGAGACGGTAGATTTGGAAGCCTGCATTTTGGAGAGGGGGCTGGGATTCATATGTGAAGATGATGCCCTTAAGGCAAGCGATGTGTGCTTTGACACCAAAGAAGGGGTGTGCCACTTCGAGATCAACCCCCACAGCAGTAACAAAACTGTGTTAGTGTATGTAGGGAAAGGCTGTGTGTGCTTCAGAACAATGTGTAAATACGTGCAAATTAATGAAGCTTATAACCAGACTGTGTTTAGCAACTCAAATATGTGTGCTTGCAATGTAGCTACTATTAGAGGCTGTGATTTTGTGTATAAACCACCTGTGTTTACTAGCCAGTTGCTAATCAGAAACTATACCTTGTATCGTAGTATAACCCCAACCCCCATTGGTATGGATTTATCCCTTGTAAAAGAAATGTTAGAGCATGCAAATCTGCAGCAGCTGCTGGAAAATGCCAAGGCTGAAGCTAAAAAGATCTTAATAACAGTTCACCATGATGGTAAAGTTATAAAACAGGTAATGGAACGAATTAAGAGGGCGGGAGAACACCACTGGTGGGAAGTTTTTTTTGGCTGGTCCCCCACGGCCACTGGCATTTTCAATGCGCTGCTGCACCCCGTTGTAGTTATACTGCTAATGCAAATCTGTGTGTGCTTTGCCATGGTAGCCACTTGTTACCGGATGAGGCAGGTGAAACTCTGCTTTGATAACCAGGTGAAAGGAGCAGGACTGGCCAAGACCCTCATGAAATAGTCAAGGGCAAGACTGGGTTGGCCTCTGTGTCTGCCACCAAGAAGATCATTTGGCTCCGCTGTTGGCTGCAATCCAGTAGGCGTTGAGCGGTGGGGGCACACGCCATGCCAGACCTTGATGAGAGGGATGGCCTTCTCTGTTAGCAGAGGGCCATCCAGGAGGGGAGGACAGGCCAAGCAGCCTGCAGATGGCATGAGCCACAAAATGGTTGAGGTTGGAAGGGACCTCTTGAGAGGTTTCATTCAGTCTTAACCCACCTGCTCAAGCAAGGTCACCTAGAGCAGATTGCCCAGGAGTGTTTTCAGCTGGGCTTTGACCATCTCCACAGATGGAGACTCCACAACCTCTCCGGGCAAACCTGTTTCATTGTTTGATCACTCTCATAGTAAAGAAACAAAAGTTAGCATAAATAATTTGTTTTTTAAATTCTCATCCCCAAATACTAATGTTAAGAAGTTGCTCTTGTGTGATTTAAGAGTCCTTAAGATGCCTGTGAGAGGCTACCTGGAACAGAGGCTAGATAGAGTTAAAGGAAAAAAGTAGGGATTTATTAAAAGGCCTTTGAAGGGTCCACCTTGGGCAGTACAAAAACCTGGCTGTGACTACACCCAAGATGGACCCAAGTAGACCCAAGATAGACATCTGTCCACGAGTTTTCACACTTTTATAAGTTTTGGTCCATTTACATATTGGGGTTAATTGTCCAATTACAGACCAGGTTATGCAGTTCCCATCCTCCCAGATTGCTCTCCTCAATCTACTGTTGTTTGCTCTTCTTGAGCCTAAAGCTGCAACATCTTGGGTTGAAAAAGGATTGTTTTGTCTAACTAAACTGTGAAGAGAACTTGCTAATGCTTTATATGAAGCTCAGTATCGTGTTTTACATCTTTTTTCTCTTCAGTCAGAGTTGGGCTTAAAAGCACGAGAGACGGAATTTTGTGTTCAGACTCAGATGTTTATTAATTCTTATCTATGTTACAGTGAGTGCTACAGCACTTCTAGCTAACAAGCTAAAAATGAAGAAATGGCAATATATCTCTCTGGTTACAAGGTCTTTTAAGGCTTAATTGTCCAATTAAAAACTAACACCTAGATTATTTTTACTTTTGACCCAATGACCAAACACCTGTGACCCGCAGTGCATTTTCTATCCAATTAAATCCCACCTAGAACCATGAAGAAAAAAAGAAACCTCCACCCTAAAACCACCATCTTGCCCTTTATATATTGCTATATTCTAAAATCCTAAATTCTAAATTTTTCACCATGTGATACAACACTTCTACAAACTCCAAACTACACACCAGTGATTCTAGTTCTATTGTTCAATTTTGGAAGTCTTCTCCAAGGCCTCCATGTTCTTTTGGGGGTCAGTATGTATATAAAGTTCAAAACTCCCAGTTTCCAGTGTTCCAACAGTTCAGAATCACGCACTAAGGCAGTAACAGAATCTAAAAAATATAAAAGCTAAAGCTCAAGGCATCATTTAACCACGGAGATGGGGGTAAGGGAAGCCAAGGACAATGCCTTTGGAAGGAAAAGAGAAGGAAACATAACACCTGAGCTTGGAAAAGCACCCATTGAAGACAGCAGGGGTGTGAATAGCCTCAAAGACTTGGAAAGATGGTAAAAGATGAGCAGAAGAGAGGACCTTGTAATCACCATGGACTTTAAGGAGCTGAATCCACATGGACCTTTGCAGCACCACCTCCAGGTTCCCAAGACTCCCTGCCGTCTGGCCAGCGGATTGGTGAGATCTTGTTTTTGGAGCCTGGACATCACTGCTTTGCTTTGTTTTTCTTAGTTGTGCATGTACTTAATAAATCTTTCTGTTAGAGAATGGGCTGTCTGTTCAATCGCTGCCTCTCACTCACTACCCAGGCTTGTACCTTTGGCTACACTGGGAAAGAGATATCCTGGTAAAAAGAAAAAAGTGTGGGTTTTTTTCTTGTATAAGTCCAGATCTCTCGCTTGCTTTTTGTCTGCAGAATATTCAGTCAAACACAAAGATCTCTGCCTTGGGCTGCAGAATGGGGCTCTGAGCTGATGCACAAACTCACTCCCTTCTCTCATGCTGCCTCTTCTCACCTGCATCTCTCCCCTGCCTCTGAATACAGAAAGAGCCTCAAAATACATGTAGGGGTTCTCAAACAATTTTAAAACATGGGCAATTTCAAGAGTAAAATTAACCACCTAATTTCTAGCCCATGTTCAATTTCATCTCAGAGGTGCTGCACTCTCTGAGAATGGGGCAGGGTGTGTGTGTGTGGGGGGGGTTACACAGACAAAAAACCCTTTGCAATTCAGGTTGAAATAAATAAAACCCTTTAGCCCTGCAGAAATCAAGTGAAAAGTGAGAAATGAATTTAAAACCCACTTTTCACAATCACCAGGCTGAGAAGTGCAAAGAAATATCGTGTTGCTGCAGCATAGGTGTTTTAAAGAAATGAAAAACTTTATCATAAAGACACTTCCCCTGAGAAATATACATTATAACTGAGCTCATAAAAAAACAAATAAATAAATCATGGTCTAAACTCACAGAAATCAATTTTTTCCTCTCCAAGAACCACAAATACACGCCCTTCACCCTTGAGACGGGAGGTTGAACTCTCCCTTCACCCCTCCCACCTGGCTGGGAAAGGGCCATTACATGGTCCTCTCTATTCTTTGCTGCTCCCTTCGGTTTCCCCATCACAAAACCTCACAGAAAACACATGGTTATTTTGGTTAAGCACCTTTCTTATTTGTTAACACCTCACATGTTTCATGAGAACTAATTTCCCAGTGCATAATTACCCTCTTATACAAAGCCTTTATCCCTTAAACCTGTTTTGGGACTGTGTAGCACAGAAAAAGAAACCACAGAAAATTCCCATTATCCACTCTTGAATCCCAAAGATGCACTGTGAGTGTGGCCCAGCAGGGATTAGCCCTGGGATGATGGAATAGCCATAGGAAAGGGGCTCCTGCACCTACACACAGGTTTCAGCTGAGCACAGAGCCCTGCACTGCATCCTCTGCAGCTGCACTGAGCTGCTTCCTCTGCACAGCCAGCAGCTGTGTGCACCTGTGCTGGCAAAGTTTCGAGAACTATGAAGTTTCCCCCCCTCTAGTGTCATTTGTTTGTCACCACAAACCAAGGAGAGCTGCTTTCACATAGCAGCACAATTGCTGTGGCTGTGACACACTTGGAGCTGCAGCCTGGGGGCAGAACTTGAGGATTTGTCTGCTTTTCCAGCAGTTTTAGTAGATCCCAGAAAAGATTCTACCCAAACCTGCCTGCTCTTCTGGGACAAATGGGTAACACAACTGGGTTTATTCCCTAGTCTTTTTGTCCCCATCCTCTGTGCTTTGGGACAGAGTAGGCTCTCTGCAGTACAGCGAGGTGTGGTCTGTGGAAGACCCCCATTCATCCACTATGCTCTGGCTTCCCTCAGCTCCAGCTAGGCAGGTCAGAGGTAGTTTTCAGCTCTAGACCAGTCTGGCTGCCTCTGTGTCAGGCTGTGAGCAGGTCACTAGCCCCCCTGACATGGCCCCATGGCAGTAATTCAGTTAAATTCTGAAAATTAGGGGTTAAGGTGCTACTGAGAAACAGTTTTGACTCAACCTGAACAAAGTGACGTAAAAAGAAGACTTGGTGGAACCCCAGACCTGCTGGGGTCCTTTTAAGAGTATAAAAAAATGCCCATTATGGGACAGAAATGTACCAAACACATAATTTAAGACAAGGTAAGTGCTGATCTCTGGGTATACCTCATGAGACTGTAGAGATACTTCTCTGTTATTTCTCTTGTGTACCTGGTGTGGTGGACATTTCCAGCTGCAGCAGAGGATGCTGGTGGTTTCGGTGACTGGCCTGCAGTCACACAGAGGTGCCACAGCAGTTGCTCCATTTGAGCAGACACGGAGTCTCTATCTCCTCCAGAGCACAGGTGAGTGGCTGAGTGGAGATATCTGATCATGGCTGCATGGAGACATCTGCAGAGCCAGCCCTGGGGTAAGGACCTCACAGCTACCCTGAACCTAAACATCCCACACAGGCTCAAATTAAATGCAGAAGGAATTTTTACCTGGGTGTTTCCCTGGCTAGCCTTGTACCTGAGCACGTTGCTCAGAAAAAGCTCAGACTTTGATTTCCCATCCCCAAATAGATTACAGCATTGTATTTTCAGAAAAACATTCAACAAGGCCTGGAGCATTTTTTAGGGGGGTTCTGCCTCTGAAGCCCTAAAGACCATCAAGGTTCATTTTATACCTCTTTGGGCAGGGCCAGCTGGGCAGATTTCTCCGTCAGAGCTGCCTCTCAAACTCATCATCAGCATTTTAACCACAGTCACTCTCTGGTGTAAACTTTGCTTTTCAGACCTGAGGTTTGGCCATGGCTCTTTTTCTAGTCTTTCCTTCTCTCTCTTCCCTCTTTCACATCTCCAACTTTTACACCCCTTCCTGCACCAGCTGTTTCCACCTTCCTTA
Organism: Rhabdornis inornatus; assembly: GCA_013397075.1. NCBI lineage: Eukaryota > Metazoa > Chordata > Aves > Passeriformes > Rhabdornithidae > Rhabdornis > Rhabdornis inornatus. Next base: position 3,169,048 of record VWZS01001249.1, read on the forward strand.
ACACCACTTTTCTTGCTTCTCAAGTTTCACTCCAGAGCATCCTTCAGAAGTGAGAAAGCTCCAGGGACAGTGATAAAACTGCAGTGATATAACCTAGCTGAACACAATTTGTTACTTATGGGCATGATGGGAGAAATGAGCTTTAGGCAGAAGAATAAGGAAGAGCATCAGGACTGAGAGGCAAAATAGGGAGAATTGATTTGAGAGCTAAAATGCTGGGTAGCTCATCTGGCATGTGGAACAGATTATGGTTTGTGTTGATTTTTTTCTCTTTCATAGAGTCTCAGACACATTCTGTGATGTGCCAGCACTCAGCATGAAGAGAGATGCTTGATTTATTCCTCATAACAGCCTCAGAAGTGATCAGATCTACATCAGCCTGGCTGAGAAGGGTCATGAATAACTCAGCAGGGTGTTAGTTTACTCTTAGGAGTGGTGAAATGACTGAAGATGTATCCTGCAGAGGGAATTCCTGTGGGTTCACTCATATTCTTAAAAATAAAACACAACTGAAACAAATTCCAGTTTTGAGAGATATGTATCATTAATGTGACTGTTGAATTTGGCAAGGCTAACAAAAGATTGTAATTAAGTAATTAATGGTAATGTAATTAATGGTAACTAAGAATTAGGCCTTCTACAGCATGGGACAATCAAAATGCCCTCTTTCTTCCAGATGCTCTCAGCATCTTCACTAGTGGATAGGAGTCACAGGTATCTGGAAAGAAAATAGAAAGACATGAAGTTACTTGGAATAGTGCAGGCTAGAAGATATAGGGGGAAAATATCTGCCTGAAAACCCCTTAAGTTATCCTTGCTCTCCCCGAGCAAATGTTGCAGTAAGGCTACAAAGATGCCTGCTTGCCTATGCTTGCCTAAGCAAACGGCATCAGAAAGTCTATAAAAAATTCTTAAAATAAGAGAAAGAAACAAAGGTTCATTTGTTTTAACAGCACACCCACCAATGAACAAGAAAGCACCACCACAACAGCAGTGGTGTGTCCTCACTTCATCAGAAAGCTCATCAGTAATCTTAACCCAGCTAGCTGCCAGAGCAGTAAAATCATAAGCAGAGGTGGTGCAGCTGTGAGATGAGCATTGGAGAGTGGATAAGTGCACAGGGTGAGGTAGAGATGGACACCAGCTTGGGAGGGCTGTCCCAGCCTCCCTCCTTTCACCAGCTGGTGCTTCTCACTGCTTCCAGCACAGTGAGAGATGCAAGGCAGGCTGCGCAGGGGTGTGCATCCCCCTGCTCACAGCTGCAGGGCTGGCTCTGCTGCGGCTGGTAACACAACACCTCCACCACAGACACAGCTCTGGGGTCGGCACCCAGCACCCCTGACTGCCTGTGGTTGGATTTCTTCACTTGTTGAGACAAGGAAAAAAAAAAAGGTAGAAAAAAGAGCTGTAAACAAGCCAGAAGGCAAGCAGTGAACAGCATCACCTTCTCCATCTGGTTTGAGAGGGATTTTTCTGAAAGCAAAGCCACTTCCATAAAATCCCCTCATTTCAAGGGCAATTCTAAGGAAATGAGTCCATCTCCTTCTTTAGACTCTGATATCCTCAGAGAGCGACATGGAATAACTGAGCAGGGAAGAGACATGCATCCCAAGACTTTTCAAAAAATTTCACAGAACTCTAAGTGCTTGAACAGACACAAATGCCAGCAATGCCAGCTGCTGGCCATTCAGAGATGGTCCAAAATGCAGACTTTACATGAGTCTGATGGGATCTGATACTGTTTTGCAGGATACTCTACTATCATGGTGTTGATTTCACATCAGCTTCCCAGTTATCCTTCTGCATGCTGAGAATGACAGCATGGAGCAGGGATGGAGCTCACGTGTGAAGAAACTCAAATTTGAACAGTACACACAATGTAGGTGAAAAAGGTGCCTTCCCAAGGGGTCCTGAGGTCTCTGCATCATGAGCACCACTGACATGAGTTACTGGGCCCAGGGACCTCTGTGCATGCACAGATGTTGCCCCTGAAGGTGAGCCCAGGTGCTGCCTGAGAGAAACCCACAAGAGCTGTGCCCACGGTGCCCTGACCTGGACTTGGAGGAAACTGCAGCACCAAAACTTGTATTGGCCTCTAAGAAGTGGTGAAAAGAGCCACATCTTGCAAGTTGCTGAGAAGTCTCACATTTCAGTGGTCACACACCACTTTGCCCAGAATGAGTGACTCATTTGTCCAGACAGAAATGCAGTTTCCTGGTCTTGCAGCAGCATGAGGAGTGCAAAGCAAGCGAGGGAGCATTACTGGAGTGAAGCTGAACAAGGCAAAGTGATTTGTTGCATTTTTTTTTTAAGCACAGCAGTTGGCTATGCCCCCAGCATAAGAAGGACGTGGATCTGCTGAATGGATGGCCATGAAGATGCTCAGAGGGCGACAGCACCTCTGCTATTGAGACAGGAGGAGAGAGCTGTGATTGTTCAACCTGGAGAAGGCTCCAGGGAGACCTTCCAGCACCTTCCATCACCTAAAGAAGCTACACATATAGACAGATACAATACAGTTCCAAAAAGAAACATTTTGAAGGAAAAAGCTTACCTAAATGCAAGAGGTATCACAACCAATATATTTCTCACACATCATGATATTATTGGTAGCTGTGGTTCAGTTTGTGGAGCTTGAATTTATAATGCAGATGGTTTGGAAACATCTAGCACTTAGCTTTAGGGAAAACAACTTCATTTCAACTGTTTGTTAGGTTAGTGCTCAGAACACTGTTGGGAACTGTTTCATCCTTAATTCTAAGGAATCCTACTTCACTTTAAAGGTGTCTTTTAAATCTCCCCTCTCCCACACAAACAGATTTTCAGTTTTCTCCACAGCTCTCACAGAGAAAAAACCCACAATGTACTACTTCTTTCACAGTTCCCCCAATGAGAATCTAGTTTTATTTCAAACTTTCGTATCTCAAGAACTGAAACAGCAAGGACCTGAGCCTGTCAATGCAGGAAGGAAAGGTCTGTGACCTAAGGATCTGTGGTTTTGCCAGGAGTTGTTAAGCACCAATTCTGCAATGAAGCCCAACTGTGTGACAAGCAGCACCAGTACATTGTGCAAAGTGGGCTCTCACAGGTGTTCAGGACTTGTGGACATGTCAAGTCACCTGTGGAAACTTTGATTTAGGATTTATGCCCACACTCAGTGTTCCACCCTGGAGCAGGAGTGACTCAAAGAAACATGCCAGGAGACCTGCCCCTTTGTAAAGCCTTCATCAAAAGTCAGCTTTGGGTGGGGAACCCAAAGGGCTGCGCACACCGCTGCTGTTCCTGCTGGACGCCGCGAAAGAGGAAGAGCAAAGCTTTGTCCTTCGGCAGAGCTGGGCCTTCGGTTCTCATGGGGTCCATAGGAAAAAAACCTCCTTCATAGTCAACAGGGGTCATGTTGGTCGGGTGCTAACAAGGTCATGGCGACAGAGCAGAGCTGCTCCAGATGGTAAATTCATTCTCTATAGTATTTTCCTGACCTAAGAACACTATTCTTAATTCCAGTTGTTACTTGGACTCGTTGTTTTAGGGGTTTTTAAATCCGAATTTTGTCCCATGAGCACTTGCAGTTTCATATCATTTAAATGGAAAGGGGGGAGGAATGGGGAGGTGGGCGTGGATACCAAGTACAGGTACGGGAACTGGGAAGGGACAAACAACTGGGAGCATTATGGCTGGGCAGGGATACAAGTTAGGTATCAGGAAAGGGAAAGGACAGACAACTGGGAACTTTTACAGTCAACAAGAACATTAACAACAGGGTGACTAATGCATAGATAACTAAACATTGGTAACAGTAACATTAACAAAACTTTTACTTGGGGACTTATTCCCCACAGTTACTGACAGCACACTCCTAGGAGCAAATCTGGGCAGGCAGTTTCCTGCAGCCCTCTGAAATCAAAGAAGGATTTTCCTAAATTCAATACAAATCAACACCTAAACCTTCATTTTGCCAAGAAAAACAAACCAAAACCCAACCTGGTTGAAATAGCACTTCATTGCTTTAAAGTGTAAATTAAGCTCTGGAAGGGAGATGAAGGACACTTAGTGCTCCTTTTCCGAAGCTGTCCCACAGATTTATGGCACTGCCCTTATTTATAGTTTCCTATTCGTTGGGGGTTTTTGTGACTACTTTGTGACACCTGTTTTAGGGTATAATCAAGAACTGCTACAGCTGGTCAGGATTAAAAAGATACCATGCTTGGCTGCTCAACACATTGCTCTGAGAACAGAAGCAGGATGGGAAACAGGAACAGCTGGAGAGACACCAGCAGATTGTGGCAGGGCTCTGACCTCTTCCCTCAGGCCATTTCCACCACTGGATGTCCAGAAGAACCAGCAGCTACAACTTGTTGTGGTTAAAAAAGGCTGCAGCTGGAAGAGCTCATCTGGCACCACACTTGTGGTAAGTTGTAAATCACAGGAGAAGCTTGTGGGAAGAGAATACAAATCCTGTCCTCCTGGTGTTCTGGCAGATAAACACAGCCACCAAGCACTGTCAGCTTCTGTGGTGTGCGATGGCAGTGCTGGTCAGGAGCTCCATGCTGAAAAACGCCCTTAATTTAATTTATTTAAGCTGTAATAGTTCTCTGACTTGCTCAAACAACTGTTTCACACTGTGATCTGGTTCCACAGATAAATGGCATATTTCAGATGCAGCACAAGGCGTTCTATTGGGGTGATTTTAGTGATCTGGGTTGAATGCCTCTCAATCTTTAAGAAAACATGCTTGGGAAAGTTATCAGGTTAGATGTGACAAGGACATGGCTCATAAGCCAACAGTGGGGTTAACTTGGCAGGTGTTGGTGCTCCCTGTGTGCCTCACTGAAACCACAGCCCGAGTTCAGGGCACACGAGGTGATTCAGTCATTCTCCCTTCCTTTGGTGAGAACCTCCCACCGTGGAAACAACTTTTTGCTCACTTCACTCTGAGATGTTCTGTCACTCTGAGATGTTTTCTGTTTCAGTTGTGGACTTTTTCAGGCAGACTGTGAACTAGGATCTTGCCACGAATTATTTACATACTGCAGCCAGTCATGAAACCAATGTATAAAAAGTCATAAATGGGAAAAAGAACTATAAAATAGTGACACTATTTTGCATATGACACCCTTCGCAGGGCAATGAGTGTGACAGCTGTGTTCAGAGATGAGTATCTGGGCTTGTTCATTAAACAAGCAATTCCACTGCTTGCAGGCATTTCCTTTTATTCCTGCTCCCTCAGAAGGATGGTCTTATCTCCCTCCAATGCTGGCTGCCCTTTATGCAGAGTTTCAGCAGATCTATTTGCCTGTGAGGGAGAGCAGCAGACACAGGGACACAAGCATGTCCAAGGAATGGTAACCTTCAGTATAAAGAAAGTGGCAGCAGCAATCTGCTTCAGGGGCACAGCATGGGCAGGAGAATTTGCCAGAATCCCTTTCTGCACCTTTTGTAGCTGAAACAAGAGGCCTTGGAAAAGCTACTTAATCCAGGTGACCTGGTGAACCAGGGACAGAGCCAAAATTGAAATGCAAGTGTCTTCCATTCAAGCTCAGTTTTAAACAGCAGCTCTAACCTTGGTTTTGTGCTCTACATGTACACAGTTTTACCTTGTCCTTTATGTACAGAGCAGTTCTTTCACAAAGCCAAGCAGCACACAAGTTTTCCAGACAAGGAACGGATCTAATTTAGTGCTGCTGGGGCTGCAGAGAGGAGTGCTCACACCTGCCCTGGACATTGTGGTCTCCAAGGGGTGTCCGGGAAGGTCTGAAAGATTTTCTGCTCAGATGTGACAAAGATCTGTAGCTCCATTTGTTTCTCAAATCAGAGTTGTAATGCTTTGGTGGCTTTAGTGGGAGGAACAGATAAGCAGAATTAGATTTCATTGCTGACATTTGCGTCTAAGAAGAGAAAAAAGATGTATTCAAGTAAAGAAAAAATAACATCATCAATCTCTGTGCTTAGTACTTTAAACGTAAAGAACTACTGGCACAAATGTGAAAGGCCAGGAACAAGGAGATCAGGGAACACATGAACAATAATCATTATTTATGACCTTTGAAAATTGGTTATTGCTTACCTGAATTAAAGCTGTAAGTCACTTCTGCATCTGCTATGTCTCATTTGCAACATTTACATCATAGATGCATCATTTTTTAATGGAAAAGTGACAAGAAAACTTCATTTGGGATCTTATTTTTCATGTTTGACACCAAGAACCTTAGTTTAGAACACAGTTTCTGCAACCACTTTCCAGTGGGTGGGAGAGCACAGAGTTTATGTGCACATTTGAGAGTGATCACTGAACAAGCAAAAACTATTTCCTTGTTCTGCCAAATTGTGCCTTTTCAATATTTTCAGAGATGTTAATCTCCTCCTCCTGACTTCCAAAAGTGCAACTCCTTTTTCAAAATTGAGTCAATTGGCACTTACACCCCTACAATTATTGTGTTTATGGTGTACAAGTAGAGTACTACATCATGGCCTTTCTATCTGCTGGGAAATTTTCTAAGTGTTTTTAGACTGACTTCCTAAGAAAAGAAGGTCTATGTGAGCATATGGAGCAAGAGTGCCCTAGTAATAAATGACACTGGCCAAATTTGCACAGCCCTCTGTGACAGAGTGGCAGAAATCCAGAGGAAAGGTCAGATCTGAGTGAGAAAAGAGAGCCACTGAAGAAAGCAGAGGCATTATCAGTCTCAAATAAGGACTGGAGGAGTTTAGGAAGGGGGACTCAAACAAGAACCCCATGTACGCTTCGAACTTAAAACTGAATCCTCATGGACCTTGGGTTGAGGTTCCTGGGACTTCTGACCAATGAATTGTTACTGGCACCTACATGTCCCTGCTCAGCTTTGTTTAGTTAAGTTTGTATGTCAGAGGATTAACTAAACTACTTGACAGCTCAGGTCCTGATTACCCAGATTTATAATTTAGCAGTAGCGGGAAAAATCTAGAGCCAAGATTGCAATCAACCACAAAATACAAATTCAAAAAGAAACCAGAAGGAAAAAGGAGACTACATTATTTTTCATGGCTTTTCAACCTTCCTCTTATACTCACAAAACTAAAAGTAAGAGAAATCAGACAGAATTCAAGGTTTTGAGGGCCCTGGTCTCTACTCTATGCCATAGAACAACAGCCCACAACAGAAAGCTTCAGTTGGGCAGATTTACTGAGCACAGCAGCTCAGCACAGGTGGCTCTTCAAACAGACTCACCCTGGGGAAAGCACAGTTGGAGAGCTGCAAACCAGCTGTGTGATGGCTTTCAGGTCCCACATCAAGGCTTACAGAAGCTTTCCTGCAACCTGAAGACAACGAGAGAGACACTACACAGCCTCTTGTGAAATTACATTTAAAAGATCAGTTTTCAGAACTTCACTGTATTTACTCAGTCCAGCAGCTTTCAGTACGATGTCACACAGGCTTCAGGTCCTCTGCACAAGCCCTGCTCTGAACACTGCAGCACACTATGCAATTCCTCTCTTTCTCTTGTCTTTCCCTGCCTACCCCAGGCTCTGTAGAAGCTGATGTTTCCAATGTCTGTGGCTCGTTGAAGGTCTCACTCATGAGTCCTGGGAGCAGCACAAGAGCTTGAACACATTATGGAATTATAAAATCATAGGATAGTTTGGGTTGGAAGGGACATTTATAGATCTTCTAGTCCAACCCCCTGCCCTAGATCAGGTTGCTCAAAGCCCAAATCCAGCCTGGTCTTGAGCACTTCTAGGCATGCGGCATCCATGGCTTCTTTGAGCAGCCTGTGCCAGGACCTCACCATCCACACAGGGAACAATTTATTGCTAATATCCAATCTAAACTTGCCTTCTTGTTTAAAGCCATTCCCCCTTGTCCTGTCACTCCATGCCTTTGTCCAAAGTCCCTCTCCACCTCTCTTGTAGCCCCTTGAGGCGCTGGAAGGTGCTGGAAAGTCTCCAGGAGCCTTCTCCTCTCCAGGTGAACACCCTCAGCTCTCCCAGCCTGTCTCCACAGCAGAGGTGCTCCAGCCCTCTGAGCATCTCTGTGGCCTCCTCTGGACTTGCTCCAGCAGATTCATGTGCTTCTTATGTTGGGAACCACAGAGCTGGATGCAGTATTTGAGGTGGGGTGTCACTGTTTCTGTAAGGCTGGGGAGCCGTGAAGAAACACAGCAACACAGACTTCTTCCAGAAAGCAGAAGAAGAGATTTATTATAGAAGTAGACACATTTTTATAGACTGGTTCGCTGAACCAAGGATAGAATAAGCTCATTGGTCCAAGGAAGGCAACACCTCTTGTAAACATGCTCTTACCAAAACATCACATTCCTCAAACACTCCTCCTGTCCACAACACCAGGTGCTAAACTTTATTATTAATTCTTTCCCTTCTGTTTTCCTTTGAGTAGCTTGGCAAAACTCAGACTGCTGTTTTCCCTGACTCTCACCAGCATCCACATCTCACCAGGACAGAACAGAGGCAGAATTCCCTCCCTCAGCCTGCCCACCCTGCTGGTGATGCAGCCCAGGACAGGTTTGACTTTCTGGGCTGCAAATGGCCAGGTCATGTCCAGCCTCTCACCCCCCAGCGTCTCCAAGTCCTTCTCAGCAGGGCTGTTCTAATTCTTTAAAAATCAGGAATATGTGAGGAAAATCTCCTAGACAATGCATACGTTACAACCATTTCCATGTTTAATGGACTCATTTTCCACTTAGAACTGGTAGCCAAAAAAGCAAAGCAAACTGAAACCCCAATAGCAAAAAACATCTGGAATAATTTTGTTAAACTGTAGATAGGCTTATAGCAGTTTCCTACACTCCTGTTCAAGGGGATTCTAATTATTTTCTGAACAAATATTTAAAATCACACCAGTTCTATATCAGTCTTCTGTGGTTTTATTATTATTGTGCCTTCACTTTTGATTTTTTAATGGCCAGACTTGATGATCTTAGAAGTCTTTTCCAACCTTAACAATTCTATAAAATGTTTTATCAAAATGGTTAATCTGTAAGCAGTTTTGATATTTAGCCTAGCTGCACAGCACTCTTTAAGAAGTACATCTGAAATCACCAGAAAATCCATTCTGCAGTTAACAGTCAGCAGCCATCTCCTGGGTAGAAGGGAAGCTACAAGAGCTTCCATCCATCCCATAAATATCTTATGCCAAACATAAGATGAATCCTGAAAGCAACACAATTGATGCAGACCTGGCAATTTTCAGGATTAAGGTCGCCTTTGCCTTGTCAAAGGGAATTTTTAAGTTCAGACCACTTCCTTCTAGACTAAGCACTGCAGATGCTGTGCCAAAATAAGTGCTACCCCCAGAGAGTAAAGTAAATGGGAAAACTGCAAAGGTTGAGGGAACTTCCCTGGTCTATGAGAGGTCTAGGACTGAATCTCAGTTTCAGTAGACAGTGCCTCTTAAAACCATTAAACCAAACAACAAAAACCCAATCCAAAACCAAAACAAAAAAATCCCCACAAACTTATTCAAGTCAGTTAACAGCAGTCAACAGGGCTCATGAAAAAGTCTGGAAGTGCAAACTACATAGAAATAGTAACAGAAGACTTACTGATTTACTTAATCTGGTGCTTATTTTGTTCCATGTGAGAATGGAGTATGGAATGGACTAACTGTAGAAGTCAGTGTGATGGTAGAGACAGGGCACAAGTTACAACCAGCCCCAATTGCTGAAAAAAAGGAACCTGTAGGTTAGAGACTGCAAAAGAGGGGCAAAACTCAAAGCACACCATGATCCCATCCCATGCAAGAGTCCTGACACAATGACATAAATAGCATTTATAAATAACCCAGTCTCTGCTGCAGTTTTACACTAGAATTTATGAATTTTACACTAGTGCTTATGAAGGGAGCTGGGAAGGTGCCCAGTTGCAGTGTAACCATGGCTTAAACATTAACAAAGAGTATTTCTGGTGTCTGAAGTGATGCAAGATAATTCCAGCAAATGTTGTCGAGTGCTGATAAGAATAAACCATTCCGAAAAATTAAATAGTATTATAGATACTTGACCCAAAGCAAGCACCAATAGATACTAGTCTAGTCAGTCCAGATTTAATTAAAATAAGATCAGTTTAAATATTGTGAGAGACAGTATCACCCCAGGAGTGCAGCCCCAACAAGGAATGCCAAACTGGTTATCAAAATGCTGCTGATTGGCATGGAGTGCCATTAGTTTCCAATATAGGAATTAATTTTCTAATAAAAGCTTTATTTTTATGACATACAATGGGCTTGGTGGCCCATCTTTTAGAGATTCTGTATGCTGTGGTATAAGCCATCTAAAAAATTCAGTATTCTACTGTTACTGATTCATGCAGCTTAACCCCTTCAAGCAGAAGAGTGAAAGATGGACACAATAACTTGAGCTGATTCACACAAGAAAATCCAATGACTAAGTTCTGACCATTAGGTGAAAGCCCTTCTTGCACCCAAAGTACATGAATTGCCAGTGTTTGTAGCAGAAAAGGCATTTACAGAGGAAAATTGCAGTTTGCTCAAGTGTACTGAACTGTAAAAACAGCTACCTAGAGAAAGATAGATGGAACAGTATTCTCTATTGAAAAACCTCCCACCCAGTTAAAAAAAGGCCAACTGAAGCTAGGCACAAGTCTATGAAATGTTACTGTCATGGGCAGTATGCACTCTATTTAAATTTGCATAACTTCTCACTGGAAAACGTATTTGTTTCAAACACGGAATTCTTCATATGAATTAAAGACAGCACTTTATGTATATTTTCCTTCAATTAGCAGTGAACTGCACTGCCTTCTTGGAAGACATAACCCAACCAAGTGCACACTACAAAAAGCCTTAAAAACTTAATAATGTAAAATTTTAAATGAGGTTTAGTTCACCTTTTTCTTGCTGACCACTGTAGTGAAAAGATTGGATTATAGAGAGTAAAAGTCTGGTTGGCCAAGTAACATCTATTGTGCCTCCTGGAGCCCTCCTGAGCCCTGCTGTGTCCTTGTCCTCAGTATTTTACAGTAGCTGATGAATTGCACGGAAATATATTCTAGGGACAGCTTCAAATATTACTCTCCTTTGTTATTACAAGATCCATTTTCATTCCTTGATGTTGTAAAAAGGCTGACAAGACTTAAGATCCTTTCTTCTTTGTAAATTCATCACATCCTAGTTCTCTTTTAATATTATTGTCTTTTCTCTTGCTCATTAAGTTAATTTCCCACCTCTTAACGATGTAGCCCCTCTGTTTGGGCTCAGTCTTTGTCAATATAAAATTATGCTGCTACAGCTGAATCAGCAGTGATGAATGCAGATCGACAATAACCTCTCACCTCAGTCTAACACTTGTAGTGCTGTTAAACCCAATAATTCATTTGCTCCAAGAGAGAAACAATCTCAAAAACAAAGACACAGAATTCAAAACATTTGTCTGTGTTTCAGAGCCTCAAAGATTCTCTCTGCTCAGGTTTTCTGCATGGTCATAGGATGATGATGAACATATTTGACATGAAACAGGCAGGGCTCCCAAGCAGTAAGTTGGCTGGGGAAGGCAGAGCAGCCTGGCAATGTCACCTGCTTTGATGCAGCTCCTGGCACTCCCCTGCTGTTCCATTAGCAAATAGCACAGGAGCTCAGCTCCAGCTTTGCCAGTGACACAGAGCCAAGCACAGCACAGCCCCACCTGCTTCCTCCAGCCCAAACAAGGCCAGGACACCCTGATCCACAAACGGGCACAGCAGCTGCTGCTGAGCATGGCTGGAAGCACAGCAACTTCAGAAGTGCTGGGTAATCACTTTTAAAAACCATGAACTAGTATAATTTCAGCTTCAAACCAGGTGAAAAAAATGTACAAACACACATAGCATTTTTCTTTTTATTTCTGTGTAGTTACTAGATTTTTAGGCAAATAGATGTTTGTGTATATGTGTGTATATACATATATGTATATATATATAATGCTGGGCAGTTTATACATGGTATAATATTTATATATGGTATAGCATTTATACATAGTATTCTGACAAACTGCATGAAGACAAGCTCAGGAATAAACTGATGTGTCTCTCACTTAAATCCCAACCAGGCAGGGAGCTGTAAATGGCCTTGAGTTTGGTGTGGGACACTGCAGGCTCCTTCCCAAGGCCCCCACACACATCCACAGCCACAAAATGACACATCCCTGCTCACTCCCAGAGAGAGGGGTCAGGAACAAGTCTGCCCTTTCTCCTTCTAACTCTACCTCAAGGCCATTTGTTACACACAAAATTGACAGAGCATGGGGAGAACTATGCTCCCACTGCCTGTGTGCAACCAGTTCTATAGATATTAAGCCAAACTTGAGGTTTTTAGCTTTCAAATTCATAAGACATCTTTCCTAGCAAATAAGAAAAACTTTAAAAGGCTACTTGGCTGTTTCTAACTACACTATCAGAAATTTTGAGGGAATCAATCAAAAGCTGTGGCCCTGCAGAACTGCCAGACTGACACTGCCATTTATATGCCTCCAAAATATTTAATGGTACTGGTGGGAGTGGGTCAAATTTCTGACATTAAGAAATTATTTACTGTAGACCTGACCAACTACTGATTGTTAAAAAGGTTCAGCTCTTTAATAAAAATATTTTGATAAAAATGTTTAAGAAATATGAGATTTTAGGGTTTTTTTTAAAATAAAAGATACAAGCATTCCTAACACATTATGATGCCAACCAATAATTTTCAGTGTTGTTTTCCTTTTATTTTTAGTCTAAACAATTTGTTTGTCAACATCCAAACATCAGAGGGGAAACCAGATTTCTGGACTGGAGACATGAATCCAGCACACATCTCCTATTTACCAGGACCCAATGGCAATATCTTCTCATATGATTCTTAATAAGTCTTATGGTCTGTCCTTGCCACAGGTTCCTCAGCTGTATTTTGGAACTTATGGCACCTGGCAGTGCCACAGACATGCTGTGAGAGTTCATGGCTTGTGAAGTCCACTGACATACCACAGCTACAGCAAATATTAACAGCCGTTTAAGTATCTAAAAGGATGCACAAGTGAAGCAGCAAACATAAGGAGTTTCTGGAAATCAAATTATGAATCTGATCCTACTGAAATGCTAAGAAGAGCTTGGCAAGTGATTTTAGCATAAGATATTTAGTCTCAGATACTCATAAGATCCCATGAAAAGAATTGCAAAGATCCCTCACAGATTTAATTCCACATTAATGGGAAGTGTGGAGCACTGTAACAATTCCCTCTGGCTTCTGGGCTGAGAAATCCCACTGATTTCCCACTGAACAGATTGGTACCTCTGCAGTTATGGCCCTGTTTTCAGTTTCACAACTCACCATCTGCCTCACCTGTACCATTTGCTTTGCCCAAGCACTACAGAAATATTTCTTTTCAGAGGGAACTGGGCTGCTAAAAGTATCTGTCAAAGCTGATTAGACAGAATGGGAAATAAGTGTTCAGGCACCATCCAGGCATAAAGGGAAAATCTAGCAATAAAACTGGCAACATCGTCCTGTTCTGTCATACTTCACTTGTGTGCCCAGAAAGTAAATGTGAAATACAGCCTAGACTTCCATGAATGTACTACCTAAAAGCTGCTCTTTAAACACCTGATATTTATGCCAAGAGAAACAAAATATTACTGTTGTTGGATTGTCAAGGCCAAAGAAAGCAGACCTTGGAGACTACTGCTACCCATAGAGACACAATTCTTTTCACTACCAATTCTCAGCAGCCATACAGTATTTATTTATTGTGATTACTTTGGCTCTTATGATGATTCAAGAACTTAAAGACTAGGACAGAGAATCAGTGCCCAAAAATTGTATATATCAAAATGCCTGCAAAATGCTAAAAAAGCAAAACACGTGCACACAAAAGTCAATCTGTATTCCTTCTTGGGTGTATAACACTACTCGTTTGTAGTCATTTGAGATACTTGGGCATTTTAATAAAGGGCTGTTTTGCAACCAGACTTTTATTCCAAATGTGCTCCAGAGGCTATGAAGCCCTAACAGAGAAGAAAGAAAGAGGTGGGAGGTGAGAAAGAAGAAGGCTAAAAAGTTGGTTTATGCCTCTGCACAGAGACAGGGGAAAAGACTTGGTGAACACCAGGTCTTTAAATTTACATTCTCACCTGTGGGTACTTTTGTATTTAGGCTTTAAGTTTGAAATCTCATTTTCATATCTGTACATCTCTGAATCCTGTAAAGGTAGCACAGGAGAAATGAGTTACTGCAAAGGGATGAGTTAAAACTTAATTCTTAGGAATGGAACTTTGATGGACCTTTCAGTATTACCCTGAACAGCAGAACTGGCATAAGCAGCATCACTTAAAATGACTGTTTTCAGTAAGGGTATGAACAGTCTTTGTTTGTATTCACTGGTTTTATCAGAAAACAGGTGTTTCAAACCAAGTGCTTGACTCCTTTGAGCAAACACAGTCAGTGTATTTGTTTCATCACTGCTCCCTCTGAGTCAATGCTCACCTTAAGTTGCACTTGGAGTTCTGCCTCATAACTTTGCTTTTTACGATACCATTTTGAGACAGAGGTGTGTAAGGTAATAATTTGATTCAATACTAATGTTTTAGTGAGTCAGTCTCAGTCTTACAAGTTCTCCAGCATCAAACAAGCCATGGATCACTGAAAATTTATTAATTACCAAAAACCACTCAAACTTTACAAAGACTGGTGCATGAAGAGCTTCCTAAACACATCCACTTTTGCTATCATAAAAATGACTTCTCATTCTTATCTCCAATGTTACTTAAAAATGGCATGAATAAATAAACTGTTATTAAAGCAGAATAAATCATGACAATAAATGCATGCTTGAAACCCAGCATACTATTTATTAGTGTTATTTTCTGACTTGTGCATTCTGAGAGAAGACACAGCATCTAATACATCAGATGAAGTGAAATTAAAAGCAGTCTAAGATAATAGTGAATAACAGTGAAGAGAGAGAACAACTTCGTTGTTTCAATAATTTCAGACAGAAATTATGGACATTGAGAAGGCAATGGGAACTTCCGGCTCTCTTAACCAAAAACCTGAAGCCTTTTAAATAAATTAAAAGAATGAAAATAACTGAGGTGGATTTTGAAAACCTGAAACCAAACAAGTTGCCTAATAGTAATGAATCAGACTCTTACTGTGTGAATTGAAAGATAATGATTTGCTTACTGTTTCTCTATTCTCCATTGTGATCTTAGAATCACACCCAGCTTTTTCAAAAGTTTTTTTTTCCCTCATTGTCGCAGCAATTCCATCAAGCCACTAAAACCCTGATGTGAGAACACTTAAGAACATTTAAACATTATTATACTTGCATATTTTACCTCTTGAGAGAAGTTTAAGAATGTCTTTCCAACTTTAAACCTTTGCTTTTTTCATACTCATGCTGCATTAATTGCAGAGGACTCTTTGTAGAATTCCATATAGGAAAGGCAGGGAAAAGTGTTCCCTGGGGGAAATATAACCGTGGTAGGAAAAATAGTAACATTAATTAAAATATCAGAAACCAGGTAATTTTAAAAAGTCTGTTCACCCCAGGATTTTCTACCGCTTGATTAAAAAGGAAATGCTCCCAGCTTTAGCCTATTATTAATTTTTCTCTCCCAATTCTTCAGGGCAAACAAGACAGAAAGTAGAATAATGGAGTAAAGAAAATGTCTAGGCTAGACAAACCCCTTAAGGCAAAGGCATAAAGTTTCAGGTTCAAGGTACTAAACCCACAAAATGACATGGCCAAATTGTACCTTCAAATGCCAACGGCAAACACAGCATTTTAATGAGAAGTAGGCGGAGGTACATGAATTAAATCGGGTACAACAAGTGCAGTTCCTCAAGAGCAAATACTGACTCACACCTTTGCTGAGTTTATGAGCCCTTCTACACAGGCACATCCCCCCAAGCCATAGGGTTACACAGCTCACCAGGAGCACCTGCCAGCTCCTCTGTAGCTGTGCATGCTCCAGCCTGTCCCAGCAGCACAGGTTAATGTGTATCACGTGCACCTCATTAATCCACATTAATTTGGGTCACTCTGCAAGCAGCAAAGGCAGGAGTTTGCACGCAGTTGTTGTCTCAGCTGGCTGCTTGCAGCTCTGCATGATGTTAAAGCTCTGTTGCTGGTAATCAGGACATCATATTCCTGCTCCATAAAGGGAGGAAAGATGAACAAAAACTTGGATGCTGAGAGTATCAGGTGTCTCAAACAAAAAAAATCAGGCAAAGAGCAGCACTGAAATCCAGTCCCTTTTGGCCGAAGGGCAGCAGGAAGCATGGTGAGTGCACAGGAAGAGTCAGACAGCAAACTCAGAAATACACTCGGATATCCACAGAAATTCAACTTAGAAAGGGCAGGTAAAGGTAACAGACAGACTTAAAATCCCCTATCAAATACACTGGACTGTGGTGTTACAGCACTGTTTCCCAAGTGAGGAAGAGAGGCTCAACCAGTGAGATTTCCATTTCTGCAGTTAGGTGAAACACTTTTCTCCAAGGAAACAATATTGTAGTAGCATTAAATTTTCATTTTCTCAGTGAGTTTACTCACCACATATATTTTCAGTGATTTTTGTTTTGTTTACAAAGCTCATGGGAATGAAAAAAAATGAAACACTAAACTGGTTTCTGCTTGGAAATGAATGCTGTTAATGCTGGCACTGCATGTTTTCATAATCTAATTTCATCACTCAAACCCTAAGAATTTTCCCCCATAGAATACCATAACAAGAGTTAACTTACAAGCTTTCATATCCATCTTTGAACACTGCATTAGCATTAATTTGGCTACAACACATGACTCAGCCTGTCCTTTGTTTCCTCCTTCCTTTCACACCCATGATGTGCCAGACTGTCAGTGCTGCAGCAGACTGAAATCAGGATTCTGCTTTTATCAGAAAAAAAAGCTGCACTTTTTAAAAGCGTAAATAATTTTTGCTGCAACTAATAGCTCAAGATTTCAGAAAACAAGTATTTTACTTTTTTTGTTTCAGTTTCTGTGAGCATGGTTTGATCCATCTGTGCTTTACTTCTTGAAACACACCATCAACACTTGACTAAGGTGCAGCAGAAAGCTGATTAAGTCTATGCTGAGTGGTTGATTCCTTCCCAAGAGGAATCCTTAGGATAATATACTCCTTTCCCTTTCCATACTAACATGTTTTAATCCTTCTTGTGCCTTAAGAACACAGTAAGAAATGCACCTCCCAATCCTCACTTTGCAGAGTCTCTGGGGCAGGTTAAGACAAGGTGCTTGTCCTCTGCCCAGCTCTTTTCTGACACACAAATGCTCCCATAGGACTGTAAGAGAGCAGTTTGTACAATGTTATTTCCCAGCCAACTCTCACTGCTATTTAAGATGGGTTTGTGGAACACTGGGTGAGAAACATGATCAGTAAATTGGTACCCAAACTCTTTCTCCTCTCCAGTAAGTGAATAAGATGTGCTGAAGAAGGGAGAGGGTGAAATTAGTAATTTATAACATATGAGAGCTATTTACTGAGTCTTGAAAAAGGATGCATGCCTTTAACTACAGATTGACTAAATTCCTACAAGTACCAAGGGGTTTTAGCTTGTTACCACTGAGTCAAAAGAAATTCCTTACACTAAAACAAATGAACAAAAAAAAACCCCAAAGGGAGCATGTGTGGGTTGTGTGATAAAATTATAAAGAATTGTGCCACTGAGTCCTTCCAAAGCTGGAAGTTACTGCTGATTTTGTATTGAAGAAAAGGATACCCTCTGTTCTCACAGATTCTCAGACCAGAAAGTACCCATAATATCCAGTTCCACACCTCTGTTTGGCACAGGTATGAACTGACAAACATAACCAACAATCCCTGCTGTGCCTGGCTTACGACAAAACCTGTACCAGCTCTGCACTAAAAATAAGGCTGTGAGCTACCTCTAAAACACTGAGGATTTAAAAACCACGACCCTCAGACTCTTAAAACTCCCTGAAATTTCTAGGAGGTCTAAGTGATTCTAAAGCTGTTAATGTACCAAAGCAGATTTTGGAGTTCAGAAACATGACAATTCAATTTAGGAAATATGTGTGAAAATTGGAATCTAAACCTAAACATAGGAAGACCATATTTCAACTTTCCCCAAGCATATTCCTCTGAAGAGCTTGCATTCTTTCCCCCAGAAGGCTGTCTGCTTAAAATAGCTGTCAGCTTTCTAAAGGGAGTGATTAATTCCACTGGAGTTATTTCTGCTTCCAAGGGTACTATTAAATTTAACTGACAATGGGGAAAGCTGCTGCTAATGGATGTCTCACATATTTTAAATAAAGCCCACATTTATGTGTTGCTAAGTGTGTGTTTTTTTAGTCTTTTAACTTGATTTTCATTATACAACCTATCAGTCAATGCTTATAAACCACTGACCAAAGCCATTCAACGACTGCTAGTAATTAATTAGTAACTACCTTGTAATTGCCTCAGAGCTAATAGCACCTGTCTAGTAATTCCCAGTAACTACTAGAGCTAGTAAGTGCCTAGTAACTGCTCAGTAACTACAATAAGAGCCTCTCAGTAACTACTAGGAAGGGTCTAACAACATTGCAATAACTGCATGGTAACTGCAGGTAACACCTTAGTGCCTAACAACTGCTAGTAATGACTTTGTAGTTATCTAATATCTGCCTAACAATTACTAAATTACTAATTAGTGCCTTGTAACTGCCTAGTAAATAATAGTTACTGTCTAGTGTCTGCCTAACAGCTCCTAATAGCTACTTAATAGCTGCCTAATAATTACCAGTACCTGCCCTGTAACTGCCTGGTTAATACTAGATAATACCAGCCCTTCCCTTCATGGCCCCACTGACCCACCCTTCTTCAGGGCTGAATTCCCCTCGGCCCCCATTGTTTCCACCTCAAGGAGAAGGAGCAGAGTAATTTCCCCCCAATTTTCCTTGCTGTTGCCCCAAAAAGGGGCTGCACCCAGAACACCGTGTGAGGTGTCACACTGGATGGTTAAAGCTGGAATGCAGTGGCAGGATGAGTCTGGGGAGCTCCTGCATGGCACAGGGATTTTTTTCCTCCTGCTTTTTCCTTTTTTTCTCTCTAATTCATGACTTGTCTGAACTCAAAGCTGCTGCCATTAAATTTGATAAAATCGTGCTTAGGATAATTTTAGAGGGCAGCAGAGGGTGCTGTAAGTTCTCCTGTTGGGAGGATGGGGCCACTCACCCTCCAGCCCAGAATCCAGACAGACCCAAAGCACAGAATATTCTTCTGCTGAGGGGTCAGCCTTGCTCCATGCTCCAAAATTGGTGTTCTTCTCCAGCTGGCTCTGAAATTCAGTGTTTTTTCAAGGGCCTCAAAGTAGGTTCACTGCTCTAAATATGGATTGAAAAAGAAGGAATCCCCAATATCCAGCATGTACTTTGAAAAGATAGATTCTTTGCTGTAATTATATTATTTCCTATTCTATTCTATTCTATTCTATTCTATTCTATTCTATTCTATTCTATTCTATTCTATTCATTATTTGTTATCTGGGAACCAGAAACTGTGCTTTGTGTGATTAATGACTGTATTCAATACAGCCACACTCCAAGTTGTGAGAGTTTGGGAGGAAAAAAACAATCAGCACTGATTTTGAGGTGCTGAAGTCCTTCTGGCAGTTTCTAAAAGATGCCTAGGGCCAAGGGAGTAACTGCTGAATAACAGATGAGACCAGATCGTTCTGACATCACCTATCACATGTAGAGCATTGCAGCTAAAATTGTAATTGCTTGTAGGAGTTAATTGCCTGTAGTGACTTTTCTAGGCTGCACAGGGTGAACTGGGAGGCTTGTGCTGATGGCTCTGGGACAGCTCTGGCTCTCTTCAGGAGCAGTGGAGGTGTCTGGTTGTTTTTCAAGTACTGCTCATAACCACATGAACAGCCAGATCACCCTGAATTTATGGAGCTGTGGATTGATACTGTTTGTGCTTGGCACACACGGGCAGGCTATAAGACAGGGATTTGTTATGATACCAGACTCCATTTGCAGGCAAGGTACACTGCCAGAGGCTTTTAGCAGAAGGTGCTGAGCAGTTCTGGTCTTGAAGAGCCCAATGATGCTTCCCACTGCGTTGGAAATGTAAAGGATTTATTTTACTGCCACAGTATGCACAGGGTTTATTCTATTTCTCTGCATCTCACTTCTGCTGCTAACCAGGCAGATTTTTCTGTGCAGCACAGAGATGTGGGAAGAGGTTTGCAATCACTGTTATCTGCACAGTGCTTAGAGATGGAGGAGGAAACAGCAGCAGGTTTCCTGGGATGGAGGGTGAGATTAGCAGGAACCAGCCCTGTGAAGTGCTATTAAATGATAAAAAAGTGCTGAAGGGCAGTGTGGGCTGGGTTCAGTTTTCACAGTGAGGTTCACTCTCATACATGAGGGCCTTTCCTTGTGTCTCCCTGAGCTTGCACTGGTGCAGAGGGTGAAGCCAGGGCCTCGCTGCTCCTGAGTTTAGTCTCTGTTGGACTCTCCTTTGCCACTCAGGTGGCTCAGATTCTCTGCCACAGCTGAGCACTGGAGGTGGGGACAGCTCTCAGGTGCTGGTTCAAAGGGGTTTATTGCATCCAAGATGGTGAGAGTGTCTGGGATGTCCTACTTGCTCCCACAGCCCGTGCTGGACTGTGGGTGTCCTTCCAGCTCCTTCCACAGTGCTCTGCACACACACTGCCACTGGCATTTGGGAAGTGAATTCTTCTTCTCCTGGTGGTGACAGGATGCTGAGAATGTCAAGGCACATGTTTCTCTGTTATCCCTGCCTTTAAACACGCTGTCCATCTCGTTGAGGGTAAAAAAAAAGCAGCTTTGTTTGATTTCTAGAAAAAGCCAGACGACAGTGCAGGGGTCAGAAATAGGCATCCCAGCCCTCCTCATCCCACTGTCTCAGCTGTTGCTTCCTGAGAGACAGAAGCATGTGGTGGCTAAAAATACCCTGCAAAGAGAATACATGCTCTCTCCCATGGGAGAGTATAAATTAAGCTGAGTTGTAATATATACAACTTCTTGTGGTTGGGAGAAACATTTCCCAACGTCGCTTTTGGAGAGGGTTTTCCTAATGAAGCAGAAATCCCAGCCCTGTCCCGTCCCCGGGTAGTTTGGGCGATATTGTGCAGAGGATCTCCAGCTCCTGCCTCTCCTGCTCCCACCCCCTCTCCCTCCTATGGCAATCCGTGTGGCCAGGGCTGGGGGCAGACCAGCCCTCCTCTTATAAGCGTGGCCTCACAGCAAGTCCAAGCTGACAGGAGTGACTGGAGGCTTGGCTTGTTCTGAGACACCCACCTTCCTTATCCTTGGGGTCCCTGGGATGACCAAAGGAGGAATGGAGTCAGTGGAAGTGTTCACAGCTGAAGGCAAGGGCAGGGGTTTGAAAGCCCAGAAGGAATTCTTGCCTGGGGATGTCATCTTTGCAGAGCCAGCCTACGCAGCCGTGGTTTTTGACAGGTAAGAGAAAAGCACTTGTAAAACTCAGACCAAAAGTGGCATTGCTGCAAAATTTCATCCGGCTGGCTGTATGAAAGTTTGGAGGGGTCTGGATGACACCAGAGAAGGGATTGGAGGGAAATCAGGAGCACTTCTGAAAAGACACATTAACAGCTTGTAGTGAATGTTCTTCCTAGGGCTCAGATCAGCTTTTTCACTTTCAGTATGGTGCAGTTTCTTTCCAGATGTGACCTTGCAAGGTGCTTGGTGTCATAACCTTTTAGAAAAGCAGTGAAAGTTGCATGTATTCAGTGCCTCACAAAGCCAGCCTCATGCTACACTGCAGAGAACTGCCAGAAGTCAGGGTAAGTCAGGTACAAGAATCTCAGACTGACTTTGCTGAAGTCTCTGATGGGTAATACATGATAAAAGTGAGTTCTATTGTGCTGTGCTCACGTGAACCATCCCCAGCTGCACTCCCAGCTTCATCATCCACTGCCCTCGAGCTCAGAGCTGGTGGGGATCAGCGAGTGACACTGTTTCTGTTAAAGAGATTTAATATTTACAGCTGGCTGAGCTAACTGGAGACACACGTCTGCTTTTGCTCTTTCATGAGACTGGTTTTAAATTTATGTTCACACTGATGTAGCGCCAGACTGCTGGTGCAAGGATATTTTTCTTTTCTGCTGCTTGTTTTAATCACAACATTCACTCAACCTGTGCTGCTGGTGTGGCTGGTAGGTGCTCACTTCTGCCCTTTGAATCAGTGGAAGATTCACTTAAATAACCTGGAAGAGAAAAGATGCAAAGAACGAATTTCTATGTTGATCTCCATTGGGCTAAATCTAAAGTAAAGCGTCTGAGACAAATGAAATTTTTTCAGCCTTATAACATGCTAACTGAGAACAGAATGTGGCCCAAATTTTTAAACTGAGGGCTTAGATAGCAGCTGAAGGTTTAATTCTGAGTTTAAGAAAGTTGTGAGTGTTCTTCAAGGGCATCATGGGGAGTCCTGAGACTGAATTTTTAGCCCTGAACAGTCAGTGACTTCAGTAAATACCCTGCACACTAAACAGGGCTGTGAGCAATTCTGCTTAGCTGAGTTTTGTCTGATTAAATTGGCTCTGCTAACGAAGTCTGGGGCGCAAGCAGAGGTCGTGCTGCTGTATTAACCCTGGTCATCTCATAGCTGATCAGTGCCACTGTGCGGTCTGGCAGTAGTAGAGAATTGGATATTAAATGGGCAGAGGAAGAAATAAGTTTTTTTGTGTGTCTTTCATTCACTATTTCTTTGTCCTTTAACTGTCAGTGGGTGAACATGATTATGAATCTTTGCCATAGCAGGAATGCCACCTTTAGTTTTTATTTTAGTATGTCATTGCAAGAGCTCACATTAAAAATGTCATTTTTCGCTTTAAAATGTTGAATTCTTGAAGTCTTAACCCTGAGCTCAATTACAGGAGTTGGTGACAAAATCATTTCTCCTTGATGTGTCCTTTTAGCTCTTCAGTTAGTACTTCAGTTTAACTCGTGTCACTAGCTGGAATTTTGTGGTGATTTGCTTCAGAAGTGCCTATGGACAATTATTTCTCTCATATGCCTTATTAAAAAAACTTATTTTTTTTAAACCACTGAAAACGTTTTGAATTTTGAGGGTGGGTTAAAAATATTTTTTCTTCCATGTGAAAAGTTGCACCATGCATAGAGCAGAGCTGCCCATGATGAAGAGCTGCAACTTTGCTGCATTTTCAAATGTCACTTGTGTGCTGTGAGATAAGGGCAGGAGCTATCATTGCATCAGCTCTTAGACTGCAGACTGTGTCTTAGGCTGAGGATTCCAACAGAAAACCTCAGACGGGGAGAGATGTGTTTCCCTGCTTACCTCCCTTCCTCTGCAATCTGGGTTTGTTCAGCTCCCAGAGGCAGGTCCAGAGGTTGAGCAGCAAGAAGTCAAGATAAACACAGCCCTTCTGTGCAACTGTTGTGCAATAATAATGGATTCTTACCCTCCTGTGGCACATTTCATCTCAAAGCACTGAATATGGGTCACTGGTGAAACGCAATCCCAAAATCTCTGAAGTAGACTAAATGCTTGTTGAGTAGAGCTTGGCAGGATATAGCCTGGCTGTGAGATACAATGGAAACACACATTTTTCTTGTGGAAATTACCCTGATGCTTTTCTTACATACCCAGGGCTTTGGTTTTAAAGGTACCTTCTATTGCTGTCCCAGGGTATTCAGTTGCATCAAACTCCATTGAACTGATTGCTGTCAAAGGAGGGTTGCCTGCATCCTCATATTCTTTATTCCTGTAAGAATAATTCCACACCTGGCCATGGTAGCTGGTTTTACCCTAAAAGAGCTGCTGCTGCCTCTGAATGGATGAAGAGCCCAGTGAAGAGGCATGTGCTTTTCCTTGCCCACAAACACAGGTGTACAGGTCCTAAAATTGCTGTTGGGTCTACACTATTAGAAAAGGGTCTCAATCTGCACAGGGAAACCAAAAATCTAGAGTCCTTCATCCTAATTCAACTCAGTGTCTCCCATGCCTTGCTGAAAGCACTGTGTATGTCTACTATGGAAAAGGGACTCAAATATGAATGATTGCTGGGTTTAAGTTTTTGGCTCAGGCCCTAGCAAATATGTGACCAGATTTTCCAGAGATCTCAGCTTTCTTTGTGCATAAAGATCACACGGATGCACTAGAGTGCAGAGCTGCTCTCTACTTTGCAGCCCTTTGAAGAACTCAGTCCTTTGGGAAGTCTATTCCCGAATATAATATCCCAGTCTGTGGGATATTATTGAGATATATTGAGACCCTGAAATCCTTCCCCTGATTTTGCTGTTGAAAGGTAGATGGAAGGCAGCTGTGGTGCAAAGGCCACACAGGGATCTTCTCTATGGCTGCAAAGGATGTGCAGGTGAAGCAAAGGTCTTTTTGAGATTAGTAGAGGCAGCTCTGCAGAGATACAACACTGTGGTGCTCTCTAGAACACAGCTTGAAATGGAAATCAGACTGGGATATCAGCCACAATTTACCTGGCCAATAACCCCATGGTCAAGTTTAAAGTCAGTAACAAGTTACATGTGGGAGCTTTGACAAGCTGCCAGGCAAATAAATGCCATTCCTGTACTTACCCAGAAAGTCAGGGCTGTTATCACTGCTGGTTGCCTCCTCCAGTGCTGGGAGCTGTTTGGAGGGGCTCTCCCATCAGCCCACCATGGATCCAATCCAGGGCAACTGGGTATCGTAGTACAGACTCCAACCTGACTTATAGATGTACATAGAGACAGATACCTAGAGACAGATACATGTGAGGAGCTGTCAAAGTAATTTGGACCTGAGGCTGTCACCCAACTGCACTTTACTGGTATCTGTATTTCAGTAGGAGGCTGAGTTTGAGGGAGTGTAGAGATTTTGTTTTGCTAGGAAGAAGGAGAAATGTTTGACAAAACTATTGTCAGGTGTCCCTGCAAAGCCTAACACTGGACTTCTGTGTCCAGACAAGTGAATCCAACACTAAATGCTGATATAATCCATGGAACTCTATATATGCAATGAACACAAACATCTACCTTTGAGCTGAATGGATTTCCAGACCCCACTGAGTGTGGTGGTGGAGTCTCAACTCAGACACAGAGGGTACAGATGAGCACATCTAGGTGTCTAAATCGACACACTGCATCCTACCCTGGAAGCCCATGAAGGTCACAGGGACCCTGAAAGCCCCTAAAGTAATTAAGGTTGGTGAGGGCTTGTACTCTTCAGCCCAATGATGGTCATCTGAGCAGCAGTTTTTCACACGGTGCCAGAGACTTTTAATCTAGAAGTACGTAAAACTCAAAGAAAAATGAGGTTCCTATAAACACTAGCCAGCTCATAGTCAGATTTTAAGGCCAAAGTATGACTCACTAGGCTAACCCTGTTCATTGCAGGGGGGTTGGACTAGGACTAGATGACCTTTAAAGGTCCCTTCCAACCCAAACCATTCTGATTTTATGATTCTGTAACTTAGATGCTTAACACAGTGTATACTTAGCATTGACTCCTGTATCAAGCCTGTTACTGCTACCTGAATGAGAG
This sequence comes from Rhabdornis inornatus, assembly GCA_013397075.1. NCBI lineage: Eukaryota > Metazoa > Chordata > Aves > Passeriformes > Rhabdornithidae > Rhabdornis > Rhabdornis inornatus. The sequence continues at coordinate 3,194,530 of VWZS01001249.1, forward strand.
CAGGCTGCTTAAAGAAATGATGAATACTGATGAAAAAGGGGTGCAGAACTCTGTGTGATTCCCAGGATAAAGTGTAGACACAGCCTGATCTCTGATTCAGCCTTGCTGTTACCAGCTGAAATATCACTCAGAAAACACCACTGTCAGGCCTGCTTTACCCTGATTTAGAAGCAGAAAGCTGGAAATGAATCTCCTCAAGGGATTCTTTGCTTTTGTTGGGGTAATTTTTCAATTTGCAAAGGTCCTGAGCCTCTCACTGAAGTTTTCTCTAATCCTTCCTCCCTCTTTGCTTTCTCCTCGAAGATCCCAGGTCTCCTTTCCTCCATCATCTTCATGAGGATGGCATTCCCAGTGCCTGGGCTCAATGTACTGTATGTGACCTTCTCCTCTGACACATCAGCTGGCTCTCAAGCCTGTAAGAGTTTGCATTTCCTATAAGCAAGGGGATGCCTCATATGTCTCTGTCAGCCTTTGCCAAGAGAAGCTTTGCTCTTTAACCAGCCGGATTTGAGGGACAGTAGTCAAGGAAAACAGTGTCATGTGGTGGAAAGCCAAGATCACTTGAAGATGTGCTTGATGAGTGATCTGCAAATTGATAAAAAATTGATCATGCAATTTTTGAATGTCTTTTTGATGTATGAAAGCGGCCGAAAACATTTTCCAAGGAAATGTGGGGAACTCTGTTATTGTAGTTAGGATGACCTAGAGATATAAGAAATCCAAAATTTTCCATGATAGCATGACAGAAAAGATTATGGGAACAAATTATTTGAGTTGATACCAATAAAAACTGAGCGTTAATGAGATTGTATTCACAATCTTTTAAATGTTCTGGGGTTTGATTTTTTTATTACTATCTCATTTGTTCAAAAGTTTTATTAAAACCTGGGAGAAAACCTAGCTTTTTAAAGAAAGCCCCACCCATACCTCTAAGAAGAGGCTGGGAAATCGTGTAATGAAAGACTAAAAATAAAATAGTCAAAAATTAGTCTAAAATAAATCCTCCTCTCAAATCAGAAAAACTAGGATATATTATGCCTGACATTTTAAAGATGAAAGTACTAAGCTCTACCCCCTTTTTAAAGGAGCAAACCCATTCTTATGCTAATAATTCATCTTTTGGTAGCAGGTGCATTTTCTTAGGCTGTTGTCTTCAATGAAGTGTTACAGCCTCTGCTTTGAAAACCAAGGAGACTTTGCCTACATCTTAAGCTGTTCTTATGCTGTTCTCTGGAGCAGACTGAGGAGAGAGCTGCCCTGCTAAGCAATAATAAATAGGATTTAGGTGTAAGGCCATCTGTGTGCATCATCTGTGATGTACAGAATAGCATGGAGCCATGTCAAACAGTTTGTGAGCTACTCACTGTGTCTATCAGCTACTCAATAAAATCCTCCTCTGTTCTTTGCACTAAAGCCATCTCACCTGGCTTTTTCAGGCCAGTGAATGAGATGTTTTGTGTGCTGGAAGGCAGATGTTTGGGCTGTGCATGTCTCAGAGATGAGGTTAATGCATCTCCTGTGACAGTGCTCAACCCTGGCAGGTCCAACAGACCTTAATCTGTCTGAATCCAATCCAAGCAGTCACAAGAGTTATTTGTTTCTTGTGCTTCCACTGCAAGCTGTGCTTGCAGGAGCCATGGTTTAGTTGTCAGTGCATGTTACCTCTTGCATTTGTTGGCTGGCACGTTGGATCACTGTTTTTGTCACTGTAGCTACATTCAGGATTAGTTGTAGTTGTATGTCTCACCTAAGTAACACCAGAGCACGCAAGCCCTTCAGAGCTCAGCTTGCTTGATGCTGAGATGGGAGGCCAAGGAAACCTGAGACACCCCAGAAAGTCATTCAGTGAGTCAGGCAGTGGCATCTGCCCTCTAAGTCAGTCCTAAATCCCTGACCTGACAAGCTTGTGATGGGCTGGAGGCATCACTGTAGTAAAGAGGATCCTGCTTTTGGGCAGGGTGAGAACCAGTTCTCACTATGTGTGGAAGAGGGCAGTGATCACCTCCGAGGCTGTGGTGTGCACAGTCAGAGCAGAAATCTGTTGTGTTGTCTCTGTGATGAAGCAAGGGAAGCTGAGCAGCAAAACCCAGAGGGTTCAAACCTCCAGGGCTCCTTGGTGAGTGCCACAGCAGAAATCACCTCCCCAGGGTTCTCTCCAGGAACTTTAGTGCTGCCTGGCCATGCATGGGTGTGGGCTGCTCTCTGTACTGGAGGGGACATCTGGGATACCTGTAACCTTTTTGGGTTGTGTTAAACACTTTCTAGACCAGATAGAGAAGCTTTTATGATTTCCACAGGCTGAAAGATTAATTTTGATCTCAGGGTGCTCCGCTTGGAGAACCTTCCCATTGCAGAATGGATGAGAGAGGAGGCTGTGAACCACTGCAAGCCTTTGGTGTCCTGGGTGCTGTGTGTCTCCAGGACAGTTGCTGTCAGAATACAAGGGAGAGCCCCACGTTGTCATTCCCTTTTGGGGCATCCAGCTCTGAGCTCCTCTGACAGAGCTGGAGTTTGCACAACTGCCAAGGGGCACCTGGGGGATTTAGGTGCTTGCAGATACTTAAGCAATGTTAGTTGAAGTTTTATGGAGTAGATCTCAAATACTTGTGTCTCTTGATTTTTTTTTTACTAGATTTACTCCTGATTTTTTTTTGCCAAGAGTTGAGCCCAGGCCTCTGGATTCCTGATAACACACAGTATCAATAAATCCAGTCTTCTTTGAAACCATTTTGTGGCACAAAGGATCCCATAATGGTTTTGTAAGAGCTGCAGCATTTCTTACGCTTGCCAGTCAGATTACCTGTGAGTAATTGCCTCTGCAGTTTCAGTATCACAAGGGTTGTTCCTTTCCTTTCTCAGAAAGTCTTGTATAACATTTTTGGTGCATTTCTGCATCTCCTCAGAAATGAGGGATTTACAGAGCTGGTGGTAAGTTCTGCCACCCAGGTTTGCTTTGGAAAATCTTGACTCCCCATATAATAAACAACAAAATGCAAAGTCAGCATATCAGTATTTTTTTTTATTCTCAAGGAGGAAACTGAGGGGAGAGAAGCACCTGTTGGAGGACTTGGATTTTTCTGTACCATATTCCCTTCTCACCTGTCATTCCTCTCTACAAGAATTTTTTTTTTCTTTTCATTCTTTCTTTCTGACTTCTCTTGAAACACCCAGGTAGCAGGAGGGACCCCCATTCTCCATGTGAGATACCTCCCTGTGCTTCCTGGCACTATGTAACCGTGTGGGTTTTATCAGCTCTCCGACTCTGCTTTGCCTTACAAGGAGTGCAATCTCTCTTGCACCTCTCTGACCTGACAGCTGACAGAGCACAGCCTCACATTTCCCACCAGCTCTCAGCTCTTCCATTTGACACAGTGGAGCTGGCTGCATCCCCCTTCCCTGACACATTTCCCCCTGCCCCATCCCAGGTGCTTGCCTTGCACTGGGCTCCTTCCAGCACTGCTCACTTTCCTAAAGCTCATTTTCCAAACCTCATTTTTGCACATGGTTTTGTCTGATGTGGGTCATCCTGCTTTTAAATCCGTGGCCCTTTTTATCCTTCAAGAGTCAAGGCACAGGGTAGATTATGTCAGCAGCTCACATAATATTTTCAGAGAAAAGAAAATGCATATCAAATGTACTGTGACATAGATATAAATATAAATGTGCATATGTATGTGTGTACCTATATATAGGTACAGGTATAATAGAGAGGAAGGACAGTCTTTGGGCTGGATTCTCTGGGGCTGAATCTGATTCTTGCTTGTGGCACATCCTCCTTTACGGGATCATCAATAACTTTTCCCCTGTGACTCAGTTTCCCCACTCTGTGCTGTGCACAATTATAAATGTTCCTTTGATCGTGAAGCCTCTGTGGTCCCTGAGCTTTCTGCAGTGAGGAGAACCTCCCTTCTGGCACCAGCAGTGGCTGAGTGATGGGAATTTAAATTCTCCTGTACTGTCAAGCCTGGCTGGAGGCCCAGATAAAGTGGGCGGTTGCCTGGAGAAGCAGACAGCTGGAGACACCAAATCAGGCAGTGAAAAGTCTTCTCTAGCAGCAAGGGGAAAGTCCCAAAATTTTCTGGACAGGAGACCAAAGTATCTCCCCCTGCTTCTCAGTAAATTAAGTTCTAGGAGCAAAAGCTGGACACGTGAAGGGGCAAATGGGGAAGGTTTCCCCTCAGTCTGGGACCCTGGACACTCTCAGAGGGAGGATGTGAGGTCAGACTTCTTCATCAGTATCCTCTCCCAGCCTTGGTCATAGTTACATGCATACATGTAGGATGCTTCCTGGAAATCCTGTTTTGAATCCCCCAAAGATAAAATCCCCCTTTTGAAGGGGTCCCAGTTATTCCATCACCATTTAACTTACAGCAACAGCACCAGCATACTAACTACAAGAACACAAGGGTTAAGCTGGGTGAGATGTTTCTCAATCTTCCCCAGAAATCTTGAGGGGTTAATTTTTGTGTCTGCGGGCAGCCCAGGGGTACAAAACTTGCAGGATCTTCACTGGGCAGAGCTGGCCCTCACTGACCCAAGGTGTCCTTCTGTCCTTGCAGCCTGACACACGTCATCTGTCACACCTGCTTCAAGCGGCAGGAGCGGCTGCACCGCTGTGGGCAGTGCAAGTTTGCCTATTACTGTGACAGGACCTGCCAGAGAGCAGCCTGGCTCAACCACAAAAATGAGTGCTCTGCCATCAAGAGGCATGGCAAGGCACCCACCGAAAACATCAGGTGAGAGCTGTGACCTGGGAGAGGACAGAGCATCCCATGGCAAGGAAGAGCTGGGTGGCCTGATTTGGGCAAGGTGGAGGTGGGAGAAGGTTTAGGATAGGCCAGGAGCATCCCTGACATAGGGGACGTACGTGGAGGAGCATCAGTGGTGCAAGAGTTGTGTTCCTGTTTGGGTTTTTTTGGTGCTGGGTCCCAATAACCCTGAAAATGGTGAGGCAAACCCACCCTGGATGATTTAAGAGGTGTGGGAAACTGGGAAGTAGGTGGAAAAGTGAAAGAGGAGATGGATTCTTCCCCAGTTTGCCTACAGGATACATTAATTTGTCTTCACATTCTGGCTCCACCATGAAAAAATGAGAGGAATCCTCAAGGAAATGGGAGTAGCTGTGGAGGGCTGGGGACTTGGGGGTATGTAGCACTTCTGCAGATGAGAGCACAGGACAAAACCCTGCATCTCCCTTTCCTTCAGAAGGCTGGGGATGGTGACCACCCATCACCCATCTGGCTCTGAGCCTGTCTCAGTCTGCCTGCCTGCACACCATTCCCCCCAGGAGATGAATTGTGATGGTGCTTTGTTCTCTCCCCGTGGTGCTGGTGCTGTCACACCCGTGGCTGTGCCCTGGCCAGGCTGGCTGCCCGCATCCTGTGGAAGATGGAGAGGGAGGGCAGCGGGCTGTCCGAGGGCTGCCTGGTGGCCATCGATGACCTGCAGAACCACGTGGCCAGCTTTGGCGAGGAGGAGAAGAAGGAGCTGCGTGCTGACGTGGAGAGTTTCCTGGAGTTCTGGCCACCCCACTGCCAGCAGTTCGGGATGCAGTTCATCTCCCACATATTTGGAGTGGTATGTCAGAGGGGTGGGAGTGCAGAGGGGTGAGGGTTTGTAATGCCAGCTTTGGCGAGAAACTCTCCTGCTGGCCTGATGAGAGGATGGCTGACTTCATCCCATTCCCCACCTGCTTTGATTTACTAAAATATGAGTATCGGTCTAATACTGATACTCAACTGTGATGGACAAAAGACTCTCCAACAATTTAAAGTTAGAAAGTGTATGTTTATTCAGTGCTGGGTAACCCCCTAATACACACTGCGAAATTACAGGTGATCACAGACTCTATTTATTGACAAAAGTTTCCATCAATTATATATTCATAATACCAGCACCTCCCATCCTCCACTTCCTATGGTAATTAGCTTGAATGGCTATTAAGCATGTGTGGTTGGCTTCTTGAATTTAGTCTGGGGTCGTTTTTGTGGGGAGGGGTCTTAAAAAGAGGAAGCAAGGCAAGTCTTCCTCACCCTGAACTCTCGACCTTTTCTATAGATGATAATACAAATGACTTCTGGGAGAACTCCAATTTCCCTCCCTTCAAGACTTTGAAATAGTTTCTGGTTGCAATTGTTCGTTTTTCTTTGGATCTACTTACTAGTTTCATCTTTTCCCATTGCAAGCATAGCTGAGCAAACATAAAATGACAGGCAATTAATTATTTAAGTTTCAGATAACTATCTCAAGCTCAGCTTCTTCTAACTTCTAACTTTTAATTATCTTCAGCAAGGCCTATCTATCCATCTGCTTTTTAATTAACTCTAGTGAATAACTCACTTTTAACTAGAATCCTAATTTCTCTAAGATTAGTGTTGCAGCTTCTCCTCTGCACTGACACTGGGAAATTGTGGCATGACAATGGCAAGGGCTGTAATATTTTGTCTGTCTAAATGTGGAGACAAGGGGTTTGCTCAATCATAGGTGCTGCATTTTCATCACAAGTCCCACTGGGCATCTCTCTGCACCCGGGAGAGCTGAGAAAATATATTTTTAGTAAATACACCTAAAATATATTTGAATATAGCAGATCTATTTTAGTAGATACATTAATGTCTATTAATATTGTGTGGATTAAATTTTTTTACAGTGACATAATATATATAATAAAATCAGTAAAAAATGGAAATATATTTAATAATAGCCAATACTAAGTTGTTAACTACAAATTTTTGTTCTCAGTGTAGCAGAGAGGGAAATTCCAGTTCAGGCTGAGCTGCTCTGCTCCCAGCCCTGGGTATCCCTGCACTACCCCCTCAGCTCCCAACACTGCCAAGAGGAGACACAGGCTCTGCTCACCCCTCTGCCAGTGGCTGCTGTGCAAGACAAGCTGGTCTTTGCCACTCCCAGTACAGGGAGAGGACACAGGATGCTTTGGTACCCATATCAGAGAGAAAATCTAGTCCACTGAACACAGGGAGACCCTATGTGCCAGTGACCAGCACAGCTTGTCTGTGGAGAAGCAAGAAAAACTACAGAATCAGGTCACAAAGGAAATGAAACTATTAACAGGGTAAAATAATCAGCAGCTGGGGTAATTATTTCCTTTGGTTTATCTTATCACATTTTCTTGTTGCAGATATTTCCATTATTTATGTTTGTGACTAAAAACTGTTCTGTTCATATGTGACAAAAGTGTATTATATAGAAAAGTGAAATAATTAATTCTTGGAATATATGTCATGCAAAAGTAGTCATTCTTAAAATTCAAATGCAAAGAGTAGTAGCTGTTTTTTATGAGCTTTGAGGGCAACCCAGCAAACATGGCCAGGCTGAATGCAGCAGTCAAGGTTAATTTCTAACTGATACCTGTTTTCATGAGTGTGAACTTTGCTTTCTGCTTGAATTGCCTCAAAATCATTTTCCTGTGACCTTTTTCTGAATTATTTTCAGGAACCAAATACAAGTAAATCAATGCATGGCCAAACCAAGTTTATCTTAGGCATCCCAAGTGAACCCTGGCAGCAAATATTCTGTAACATTGACTCAGCTCTGCCCTGGTCCCTCTGCATGAGTCCTGCATTTCTTCTCTTCTGATGTTTTATCCTGACTGGAGTGTTCCAGCTTTTTCTCCTTTAATGCTTCTTCCTGCCTGTGTTTTGGGACTAGATCAGCTGCAATGGCTTTACCCTCAGTGACCAAAGAGGACTGCAGGCTGTGGGTGTGGGAATCTTCCCCAACCTCTGCCAGGCCAACCATGACTGCTGGCCCAACTGCACTGTCGTCTTCAACAATGGCAAGTGAGTGGATTTCTTTCCTTTGGTGCAGCAGGGATGCATCCTAACAGCCAACTCAGCAGGCTCTGCCACCCCCAGTGTCAGGTCCCTGCCCCAGATTCTTATTTCCTTCTCTAGCTCAGAAAAAAACCCCAAACAGTATTTTCTTGCTAAAGACAAACTGGTTTCTCTCCTTGTTATTTAAAAAATTGTCATCTGATGCACTAACAAATACATAAGATGTGACCCCAAATCCAGCCACCAGTAAAGATTTTTTCCCTGGTTTCTTATGAGTTTTTTAACTAGACTCAAAATAGGTAGCTAAAGTAGTAAGTAGCTGTTTAACTTGCCCCTTTTATTGAAGCCTCATTTTTAGATAGTTGAGGAGTAATTCCACTTAGCAAATTATGAAGGATTATGCTGAGTCCACAGTCCAAGAGTTTCTCGTAACCAAAGCTTGCAATCAGCTGTGTATCACTATCTGCTGGTGTGTTTATAACCATTCCTAACACAACCCCCATCTGGTGAGGGTGTACCATCCCAGTGAATCACTGATTCACTCTGTGGCAACGGGACCTCAGTGACAATTGTGATTGTTATCTGCAAGCAGAGTCACCTGAGAGTGCAGGATGCTCTCAGTCTCTGGGCATTCCCTATTCCCACTCAAGTCCTGTAAGAAAACCTCTGCAGGACGAGAGAGATGGAAAAAGATTCAGTGGAAATGTGGGGATGTTTCACCAGAGCTGGGAGTGGAGGTAGCCCACAGGAGGGATGCTCTGCCCTTCCCAGTTTCCAAGCCATTACAGGTATAAACTGCTGCTGACTCAGAAAGTCGCAGTGTGTGCAAAACATTAACTGTGGGAAATTGCTTGCCAAAAACTGCACAGCCACAGGATTTCCTCTGATCTTTCTGCTACTATTTTACAGCTACCTGTTTTCACTAAAATTTAGTGCTGTAACTTAACCACCCCTCTTTCCCCCAGCCTCTCCTTTTTTTAACTAACACATTGGTTCTGCACTCCAGTTATCACTGCTGGTTTTCCCTGATAAAACTGCACCAGCATTTATCAAGCAGCTGGTAAATGAGCCAAGAGTACAACAAAACTGGATTAGGATGAATACCTTGGTGGGAAATAGGGTCTGATCCAAACTCAGGTTGGAGTCTGTACTATGATACCCAGTTGCCCTGGATTGGATGTATAGTGGGCTGATGGGAGAGCCCCTCCAAACAGCTCCCAGCACTGGAGGAGGCAACCAGCAGTGATAACAGCCCTGACTTTCTGGGTAAGTACAGGAATGGCATTTATTTGCCTGGCAGCTTGTCAAAGCTCCCACATGTAACTTGTTACTGACTTTAAACTTGACCATGGGGTTATTGGCCAGGTAAATTGTGGCTGATATCCCAGTCTGATTTCCATTTCAAGCTGTGTTCTAGAGAGCACTACTGCTGATGTCAGTGGAGACCTTTCTGTGCAGGAGATCCAGTCCCCTTGCTCCTGTCAAATGTCAGGAGCAGGTTTTGCACATTCTCTGACCTAGACCACTCCTAAAATTACAGTGCCAGGGCAGTTCTCCACCAAATCCTCTATGGCCTCATGATGGACAGTTTGGTCCTGGCAGCTGCACATCCAAAGGGAAGCTCTCATGCAGTGCCACATGAGACAGGCACAGGGAACCCCCTTGTCTCCTGCCAGTACAATGTCCACTGCTGTGCCATGTACACATTTTTTTGTTGCTGTTGTACTTGTTCATGTGTAAACTGCAGGTGTTTGTTTTGTCTTTCAGTCATGAGGCTGTAAGATCAATGTTCCACACACAGATGAGGTGGGTCAGTCTTGAAAGCATCATTCTTGCCCATTACCCTGTATCCCTCATGCCCTGTGTTTAATGGAAAAGATGCAAAGACCCCAAGGGGCTCCCTCTGTTTACACCAAATTCCACTTTTCCTGTTTTCTAAACTTCTCTTCCCCCGTGTAAAGCCCCACTAAACCCAAACCTCACTTAACTCTGCATTTTGTAGTAAATTAAAATGATAGTGGTTATACTGTGACTGTCTTTCCCAGGGTGAATTCCCACACTGCCTTCCCACACCCTCTCCCTTGGCTTCCTCCCTGTCAGTATTTCCCCTCTCCACTTCTCATTTCTCCTCCCCTGACCATGGCAAGAGCATGAAAGTCAGAACAAGGTCTCGCTAATCTTGTACAGCCCAAAATAAAACCTTGCATATTAGGAGATGAGAAATGACTGTGTTACTGACATACTAAATACTCCACGTTTCTCCTGCAACAAACTGTGCCTGAGGAATGTGTGCCTATAGTAGCAGTACCATGAGATGTAGGTTTCAATTCCTTTTTTTCATAATCCATAATTAATGTTCCACCTTTTAATGATGCCACTGTTACCTGATCCAAACTAAATAAATTACAAAAATATTTGCAAAATAAAGTCTTTACTTAACTCATGGCATTTGGTATACTATACTCAATGTTCTTAAGGGGACACTGTTGTCTTTAAAATTTAATTTCAACCAGGCATGCATTTTCCTCAAAGAAGATGTGACATACATTTGAAGTGCTCTTCTTCACCACTGAATCTTACTCATTACATTATAGATAGGGCCATAAAAAGGGGGGGGGAAGAGTTTCACCTCTGATTAGAGTTGCTATTTGGGGCAATTTGAGTTTTGAGCTATCAGGCACTCTCTGTGCCTGTGCATGCAGCTATCAAGGTCCCTGCTGCTCGTGGCAGACACTGGGGAGAGCCCTTGACAAGCTCAGTGGTGTGCTCCTGGCTGACAGTGTCTCTTTAACTGCAGTATTTAAAATATGCCATGTGTTTCCTGGCTTACCCCAAAGGCTATCAATCCCCTCCACACAAGGGATGCTGCTTAAAATACTCCTACAGTGCTTGGGCTATCAGGGGCATCATGAAAGTCAGAGGCTTGATTTTGCTTCTCTGGTTGCATGACTCACTGTAACGAGGATCCTGTGAAGTGTGAACAAGAATGTTTATATGTGTAAACTTTTCAGGTAGGAATTGCTCTTTTTCGTGCACTTCCTCCTGGAGTAGCTGGTTGCACCTTTCTCTGCCTGGCATTTTCCTGTGGTTGTGACATAACTAATAGCTGCTTTTTGTGACAATGGCATGTTTGGTGATAAATTTTGTATTAAATATGCTGCTGATATGGCAACACCCAGAGAAGACCAAGACCAGCCTCGGAGAAGAATTTTGACAGCAGCTTTAGCAGGGCTGGAAGACTCAGAGCTACGCCCTTGGTACTGAGAGCCTGTAACAGGAATTCCAAGGGAATTAGAAGAGAATTACAGGAGAATTACAATCCCTTTGCAAAATATCATCACTCAGAATGTCCTCCCCAAAAGGCTTACTTTTAAAGCACCTGGTGATACCTGTGAGTCCTCTGCCACCTCTGCCTTTAATGAGGATTTTGTTGGGTTCCACCTAGAGCACCTCATGTTCAGGTGGGAGCCAGCAGGTCCCCCCCCCCAGGTCCATCTCAGGGCAGACATTAAACACACTGTTGAGCTCACTAGTAGTTGGGAGAGGAGGTGGATGCAAAAGAACCATCTTACAGTTGGTATTTGATGGATTTTTTCCCCATTCTGGCCAAATTGTCTAGCCCCTACAGCTGATAGATGGCCCAGAGTAACTGGGAGATTCAGTAGAGTAAAACAGCAAGGGAATAGTTCTGAATCTTCACATTATTTAAGTCCTTTTACAGGGAATGACATGAGGGAAAGGCATGTACAAAGGTCTGGCTTTCCAGACCCCATCATCAGGGGCTTGCCGTGGATTTCAGTAACTGGCAATTGTATTGTGGTAATAGGCCAAATGAGCTATTTAAAAATAGACTCTCTCCAGATAATTATTTCTAAGCTTTTATGTGGGAATGCATGAACAGGGTGAGGGCATCTCTTATGCAGCACCCAGAGGGAATTTGTCTAAACTTTCCAAAGCAAAAACGATACCGAAGGCAGCAGAACTCAGGATCTGGGAGGGTAGCCAGGGATGTGTGGGTAGCATGCAAAGCAGCACTTAAAAAAAGACCCAAAATCCAAACCCAGCATTTTGATGTATATTTCTGATCTCAGTGTTTTTCCTTCTGGTGAGATCTGCAACAAACTAAAAGTTGATGTCTAGGTTCAGCCCCCATATGGATAAAGTAATGGAGCCATAACCTCTTTATAGCTCAGACCTTCACATATCCCTGCCAGGGCCTTGTACAGGGGCAGGAAAAACTGGTGTGGCTGTGTTCTTGCTCTGTATTCAGTTAACCTGTTAACTGAACAGACTGCTGTTCACCTCTGCACTGCCTCCCTGAAGACTTAAAGCAGTGCCTTAGGGCGAGGGCTCACCTCTGCAAGGCAGGGCAGGAGTTGTCCCTGATGGCTCTGTGGCTGCACTTCTGCTGCTTCTCCAAATGCACACCACATCTCCTCTGCCCCCAGGATCGAGCTGCGGGCCCTGAGCAAGATTTCTGCAGGGGATGAGCTGACTGTTTCCTACGTGGATTTCCTCAGCCTGAGCGAGGAGCGGCGCAAGCAGCTCAAGAAGCAATATTACTTTGATTGCACGTGTGAGCACTGCAAGAAACAGCTCAAGGATGACCTGATGCTGGCAGTGAAAGCAGGGGAAAGCAAGGTATAGTTTGTCCTGTGTAAATGTGGTAACTGCACCGCTTAATTAGTGGCTTGTCTTCATTTTCTTCTGTTTTTACTCAGAGTTAGGATTAAAAACATGAAGGAGATGAATTTTCTCGTGTTCGGACTTGGTTGTTTATTAAATTTTATCTAAAGTACAAAGAGTTCTGCAACACTTCTAGCTACCAGCTAAAAGTGAACAGTTAGCTAGTTACAAGGTTCTTCAAAGCCAAATAGTCCAATAAAGAACCAACACCTACATCACCCATACCTTTGACTCAATAACCAAACTCCTGTGACCCACAGTGCAGCACCAACCATCCAACCAGAAACCACTACCTGAAACCATGAAGAAGAAAGAAGAAGAAGACAGGAAAAGACAACACCTAAAACCCTCCATTCTGTCCCATACCCACCACCACACTCCAAAACCTTCAAATTGAAAACCCTTTACCATATGAAATCACACACTTCCATTCCAATCACATGCCTGTGATTCCAACCCTACCACTCAAATTTGGAAGCCTTCTCCAAGGCCCTAAGTCAAAAGCAGTGTTCTCCTGGGGGTGAGCATCAGAAAGCACAGGAAGCCCAAAACTCCCAGGCTTCTGGGCTCCAACAGTCCTGCAATGTCCAAACCCAGTGGTGGCTGCATCTCCTCTACCAAGGCATCTGTGGGTCTCTAGGACTGTGGTTTCTCAGCATGAGGACACTCTCAATAGGAACAGAGTCAGATTTTGGCAAAAGCATGACTAGTGCCAATGTAAAAAAATGAGAACAGAACTGAATCTTGAACCTTGATTGGGCACAACACCAATTCAAGCCCATCATGCAAGTCCAGCTTAATCCTTATTATGCAAGATAAGCACAGCTTTTAATTTTAAAAAGCCCCCAGAAGTTGCCTTTAACCTAGAAGTCCATCAATAGACAGAATGCAAAAATATTGGAAAATTAGGTCTAGAGCTGAGAAAAATGCTGGGATTTAGATTGTGGTTTTTTGTTTTTGTTTTTTTTTTGTTTTTTTTTTGTTTTTTTTTTGTTTTTTTTTTGTTTTTTTTTTGTTTTTTTTTTGTTTTTTTTTTGTTTTTTTTTTGTTTTTTTTTTGTTTTTTTTTTGTTTTTTTTTTGTTTTTTTTTTTTTTGGGGGGGGGTTTTTTTTGCTTTATTTTGTTTTGTTTTGTTTCATTTTCCTTGAGAAACTGCAAGGGAATATACATTTTGAGTGCAGAAAAAGAAATGTGTTGCAGGTGATCTATGGTGACAGGACTAACAAGTGCTGCTGAAACTCTATGGTTTGTACCATCACACCAGCTCCAGAAATGTGGGAAGCCTGAACTTCCAGTCCCTCTTTGCAAAGGCCTGTCACAAGGAATTTGCACCATCACTTGACATTTTTGCATGCTTGCTGCAGGCAGACTGTCAGGAATTAACATGTTTAACTGCTCATTTTTCAGTAATCTTTCTTTTCCTTGGGGGTCTCACAAGTCACAAGTAGGAGGGTATAAGGCTGTGCCTTGTTGTTGGCAGTGAGATGTGCTGCTTAGTCAGCAGCTCCAGTTTATGAGTGTGCTCGCAGCTCTAAGAGTTCCTTTTTAGTTCCTCTGCCCAAGGATATAATTGTTTGTAGGTTTTGTGCTCTCTGGTAGTGTTAGTTTGGGGATTTCTACTCCTTCAAGCCTTGTAAAGTGTCTAAGGGAAGGCAAGGGAAGGCAAAGCAAGGCAGAGCAATAAGTGTGTGTCATCAAGTCATTGATCTGCAGTGTTGAGCAGTCACACCATGAATCAGATAGTACAGCTCAGGGAATGATGTGCAACAGGTAGGAAATGAAACAGGAAATTTGGGATGAGGAAATGTCACCTCACAGGAGCAGTGCCACCAAGAGAGGCCCTGAGAGATGCCTAGGAAGGAGCACAGAACTCTCAACCTTCCTCTCAGGAGGTGGCAGGAAGCCAAGCTCAGTCCTGTAACTTTTTTCAGAGAGATGGCAGCCAGAAAAAGCTGGATACTGCAGAGTGTAAATCTCTCCTTGTGAAAGGTTTAGAGAAATAGTATTGAGCTGATATAGGGGAGCTCCCTTATGGGAGACAGGAGATGGGACTAGAGGAGACCCTTTTCTTGCTGGGTCAAGCTCCCTCTGGTGCAAAAGATCCTTCTATATAACTCCATTTTAAATTATCAAGCTTCATCTCACAGCTAATCCTGACTACTGTACTTCTCCACTTATAATATAAAGCTGTCCCAGAGCTCAGTTCTCTGATGCAGAAGGATTTTTATCTGGCTTTCTGCAGGAGAATTTTTGAACACATTCTCCAGTAGACAGCATTAAAAAAAATCTCATCCCTCATTCAACACCTGCTATCAAGCCTTGACTGAACAGTGAGACCATGAATCACAGGATCATTTGGCTTGGAAGGGACCTTATTGATCATCTTATTCCACCTACCCTACCATGAGCAGGGACAGCCTTCCACTAGACATGCACCATCCCCTTTTTTTGAATGTTAGAAGTGCTGTGCAGCACACAGCAGGAAAACATGCACTTCTGGGGGAATGTCCTCCACAGTCTGAAATGCTTGTGCAGAAAAAGCCTGTGAGTAAGCAAGGTGCATGTTTTCAGCTATTAAAAATACACCCCATCCACAGACAATAAGTGCCCAGGCTGACCTCACCCTCAGAGCACGTTGGCTGTGTCACATTTCCTGAGTTCAGGCACACTTGCCTGGGAGCAGCAGCACTCACAGCTGCTGGAAAAAGTGCTAGGAATACATGGGAGATAGACAGCTTCCATCCTCAACAGCTGCTCTGACCTCCAGCCCTTCACCCCTTCCAAAGAGCAGCAAAGCTCCCATTGTTTATAGTGACAACTGAGTTAGAAGTCTAGTAAAGGCAAGGAAGGATTTTTATTAGACAAAGCCACCGTGGAAATGCTGTTTAAGGTCTCTATTCTGGGAGCCTTGACTCAGACAGCACAGCAATGTGGTTTGCACTGACGTTATCATTGCCTTTGGATGTGCTCTGTGCCCTGGGACACCCTGTGTGCTGCTCAAACTGCCCAAATCTGACCAGCTACAATAGCTGCAATATAAGATTATAGAATAATAAACCATAACACAAATGCATCTGTAAACAGATAAGGGTAAATGGATCTGAAAACTATGTGTTTTTCCTTCAATATTAAACTTTGAAGAGGGTTTCCCAACTAGATGAATTTCAGATTCCTCAAAAGTCTAATTGACCAGGTGTGGAAAAAAGGCAATAGGACAGTCCTACAGTCCTGACTTCCAGTCATTGTATCCTTCATTGCAATGTTGGGAATCTGCTTTGGATCTACACCCAGAGGTCTTACTTGGCTGCTGGCTCTGCTGTGTGTCTCCGGACCAGGCTCTTCCCAAAAATTCCCAGAGTCATGTGACTGTGGGCTGATTTCAGATTTCCTCATTTATGAAAAGGAACGTCATGATAGCTAGAATAGTTGGGAAATGCAAATTTGAAGGGCTCAGAGAAGCAGAAGATGAATGGTTATGCTGAATATTATGTTATATTTCAGTATTAAAGGAAGAAAGAGGAGGCAGCAAATTATAAGCTCATTAGTGTTTTGCCATGTGTTCCTAGATGTGCTTCATGTCTCTAAATGCATGGTGAAACACAAACTCCTTTGAGGTGTGCAGGAAAACACATTTCCCAATCTGGGTTCAGCTGAAACATGAGCTCGGCCGTCTTAGGGTATTTGGAACTAAAGACAGCATTTCTCAGGGTAGGTGAAATTCAGGGATCTTTCCTATTCCACTGATCTCTCATTCAAGAGCCTCATTTCTCTCTAGGAGCTGCACTGAAAGCACCTGATACTCACCAGCTGGGGGCTTTCACAGCCTCTTTGGTATCTCATGAGACCTCTCAGTTGCAGGGTGAATTCTATCCCTTTTCCAGAAGGAAAGAGTGGTGGGGAGAGTTGAGGAACCTAGTGATGCATGTCAGAGGCACACGGCCACTACCCTGATGGGCAACACTCTCACAGAAGTCAGCAGGACCTTTTGACCTGGAACTGGGACCATTGCAGCCCATTTCAGCCTTGGGCAGGTCTGAGAGGCACACTGGCATTTGCAAACAGCAGTAGGAACTGGTGGTGTGGGAAGCATCCCACTAAGCTGATTTGGACCAAGCGTTATTTCAAGCCATATATTTTGGCATGTGTGAGGCAGCACATTTTCCTCATTGGTTTTCCTGCTGTTGTCCCCAGCCCTCTGCAGACATAGTGAAGGAGGTGATCCAGCTCTCCAAGGACACGCTGGAGAAGATCAACAAGGCTCGCATGGAGGGACATTACCACGAGGTGAGTCCTGGTAATTCTGCTCTCTTGCTGCACACACACTGCCCAGGAAAGGAGGCCTTGTGCCCTCTCTACATCCATAATTTATGGATGAAACAACTACAAAGCACAACAGTGCCTGAGGCATCCCAGACTAACTTCTTTTGTAGTGATGACACAAGGAGATTCAGGTGACTTCCAACACCTCTGACTGACACAGGTGTTGAACCCAGGGTGAAACTCATGAGTCACAGGACATGTGTAAAAAGTCAGCTCTGCCAGGCAGCCTCGTAAAGAGAAGGACAGTGGGTTTGGGAGTGGAACAACACAGTCGGGGGTCTTTGTCCTGATCTCTTCAGTGCCTCGTGCTGCTCATTTGTCAGGGATTTGTTGCTCATTGTTGAGGATAGGCATGTGGTTTGGGTGAACCATGCTTTTGGTGAACCATGTCCTACCTTCAAGCCCAAGCTACAGGGGCAATGGATGAGAGAACTCAAGTAATTTCTTTTTTCTCCCTCTTTTGCTCACCCAGAAAATATTTAGTTGTTCTCCTCAGAGAGCACTCCAGGTTGAGTAATGACCTCTGTCTTTGGGAAAAGGCTGAAGCCCCCTAGAACAGAAATCTGGATGCTGACTCATGGCTAGGTCAGGCATGGAACAGTGCACCTCTGTGTCTCCATCCCCAAGGGGTCTTTAAGAGTATTCCTTGCATTGAATATTTTCAGGAGGCTGGGTGGATGGCATTGGGGTATAAGAGTCCTACAGGCACTTCATATCTGACAATACCCAGCCTCCCAGAGTCTTTCTTCTCCTGAGCACTAGACATCACTTTTTCCTCACCGGTGTTATGAGTTTAACCCTGAGAGAGAAAGCTGTGTGTGCCAATCATTTTCCTAGGCTGATGTTTCTCAACAAATCAAAGCACATCCTCTCTTCCCCAACCTTCACAGAGGCTGATATGGCCTCTGGGACTGGTATGGACTGTGCAAACCACAGGGTCTTGGTGTGGCAGCTTCAGGCCCAAAGGTGCTTGGGCTCACCCTTCCTCTCCCTGCTTCCTCCACACTCAGGTGGTGAAGCTGTGCCGTGACTGCCTGAAGAAGCAGGAGCCTGTGCTGGGGGACACCAACATCTACCTGCTGAGGATCCTCAGCATTGCCTCCGAGGTGCTCTCCTACCTCCAGATGTTTGAGGAAGCAGCTGACTATGCCAAGAGGATGGTGGATGGCTACCTGTGAGTCTGTGCCCTACTTCTGGCAGTTCTCTGTGCTCATGCCATGTTAAGCAGTGTGTTACAGGAATAATTTTCCTAGTCTGCTCCCATCAGGGCAGTGGTGGTGAAATTCATATGGCGACCTTTTTGTACCACCAGACAGAGAAGGATCCCTTCTTAAATGCACAAGGGCTCCCAAACACCTTCATTCACTAAACTGGAACTGGCAAATGGTTTAGGAACATCTTCCACTGGCCTTTTTGTTTTGTCTCATCTCAGGGCTGCCCTGATAGCAAGACAAAGAACCTGGGTGCAGGACAAAGAGGCTGTGACTGCAGCACATGGCCTGTTCCCTGCACCCTGCAGGAAGGAGAGGTCAAAGAGAAACCATGTCAAATGGCCCTCACTCCTGAATAGTACATGGATTTTATCTTGGCTAATCATATAGTCCTGTGGTAAAAGCTGAGTGAGAATAAAGAAATTCACATAGATCCAGGGTAAACCTCACATTAAAAATTATGTGCTTTATTATCACTGTGGTTTTATGACAGGACTGGTGAGTATTTAATAGAAGAAAACAAAAAAGGAGAGAAAAAAAATAATGGAAACTGTGGAGAAGAGAGAAAAGCCTAATTCATCATCTCGTTCACTCTCCTGCTGAGGGCATCTCACACTCATTACTTGTCTTTTTGGTCAGTTCTACCCCAAAAGGCCTGTTATATTTTGTTCTTTTGCAGAGGGGTGACAGAGTAACCTCCCTGGCTTGCAGGCCTGACAAGAAACTTTGTGTTCCAGCCCTGGGGCTGAGCTAATTGACTGAGAGAAAATTCCTTCCCCTCTGTGTTCCTCAGTTTTTCAGACCATGGTGAAGACCTAGGTAGTTTCCTCTCTTGCTTTAAGTGCCAAGTCAA
Organism: Rhabdornis inornatus; assembly: GCA_013397075.1. Classification (NCBI taxonomy): domain Eukaryota; kingdom Metazoa; phylum Chordata; class Aves; order Passeriformes; family Rhabdornithidae; genus Rhabdornis; species Rhabdornis inornatus. The sequence goes on from VWZS01001249.1 coordinate 3,213,393, forward strand.
CATTCCAAAGAAGCCCTTGAGGGCAGGTTTTCAGCTAAGTCCGAACAGCTTCTAACTCTGCTTCATCTTTTAAAGTTGGATGTAGAGGAGAGGTTTCCTTTTTCCCATCTTAGGCACTGAAAATTCCCATATGAAGGGTTGCATCTGCAGAGGGTGAGATGAACATTTCTGGGGTTTCTGGAACCACTTGTTTTTGTTCCTGCTTTGAATAAGAAACTGGTGATTGTTGCATTGTTACCCCACTAAGTGTGTCAAGTTAAGCTGAGCTGTAGGGTCAGATCTATGTTCTGTTTGTGCCAAAATACTGACAGAGCGTGGTGTTGTCTTGGCATGAGATGACAGAGCTTGGTTTTCTCCAAGCCAGGTGTTGAACTTTTCACACCCCACCTTTCACAACTCATGTCCCTGTACAGCTCTGCCCTTGAGTAACATGTCCTGCCCCTTTCTAAGAAGGGCACATTTCAGGGGCACTGACTGCAACAGGCTCTTCACCCAAGTAAACAATCTGCTCTTTGAAAAACATATCATGTCAGTGACACTTTTGGGAACCCAGATTTTTCCTGAACTAAAATTACCCAATGTTTTTCCAGGAAAATTTACCATCCCAACAATGCTCAGCTGGGGATGGCCGTGATGCGGGCAGGAGTGACTCACTGGCACGCTGGCCTCATTGAAGCTGGCCATGGCTTGATCTGTAAAGCCTATGCCATTCTCCTGATAACCCATGGACCTTCCCACCCAATTACCAAAGACCTGGAGGTAGGTGTCATCTCCTGTCTTGTCCCTGCTCTCTATCTGGGAAAGATTACTGTCAAGCTGTAGAAACAACTGTCCATAAGAGCTGAGAGATGTATTAAGTGCTGACTGCTTCTTAGTAGTACTGTGGCTTTATCTAGATTATGTTACATTCTGCTGGGAAATGCATGTCCTTTCTTATTGGAAATTTTCATCCCTGAAAAACATGAGAAATGGCAACTGAGCCCCTGAATCTTCTTTGAAATTGCTGTGCCAAAAGACAGAGCCCCCCCTTCTTCCTACAGGCTGATTTCACTGCTCTCAGATGGATGTCATTGCAATTTGAGTATATCAAATTACATGTGGTGGATGTACCCAGTTTACCACCTGATTTTCTTTATTGGTGTCCATTCTTCTTTATTTACCACTCCCCACTCCTTCTCACCAGCAGTATATTTTTCCTCAGATGACTGATAGGTGGATTTCCTAGCTTAGAGTCAAGAGTGGAGATCCCAGGGAATTACTTCTGTTCAGATGTGAGGAATTATTTCAAATTGCAGCTGGGGATGTATCATTTCTTTAGCCCCTAATTCACTTAATGTGGCCTGTTTGCTTTATAGCATTCTCCTTTATTACCCCCCAAAAATTATAGGATATCAGATGAAATCCTTTATTGATGTCTTAGTCCCCACATAGCAGAGCTATAACCTTCACTGGTGCAATTTCATATCTTCAGAAAAATTAATATCTACTACCTTATGCCAACTTGTTGACTGTTTCTATATGTGTAGCAAAGAATGAGACACAGTGCCTCAATTTCTGTTTCCCTTCACATTTTAGGAAGAAAATGGTGGATATATGGCACATCTCTGTGCTCCTAAACAAAGGGTTGAATAAATGCACAGACAGGTGTAAAAATAGTGTATCCTAGAATCCCTTCTGATCCTCTGCTAGAATGCAGCACAAGGAATGACTGCTGCTGCTGAATCCTGAGGTGCAAAGGGTGCAACTGTGGGACTGAGCAACCCTCTTCTCCCACTTGAGGTGACCCCCACCCTGGTGATGGGCCACCCCAAGGGCCAGGGCCAAGATGTGGATGGGAAGTGCACTCATTTCCTGGCTCTGCACAGCATCACCTCTAGGTTCTGCATCAATTTTGGGAGCATGAGGCTTCCCAGCAGCCTGTGGAAAAGCTGGATGTGGGAAAGGCTGATGCCTTCTTCAGTGCACAGGCAAATGAGAGTGAGAAAGGAGCAGAATATCTGTGTCTAGTCAGCTTTGGTGCCTCAGTCACTGCATGGCCTAGGACATCCCTTGGGGACAGTGCCTGACATTGGCAGTGTGATTCCCTTGCTTTGAGGTCCCCTGTGTCACAGGGTTTGTAACCTGCTGTGTCCCCCAGGTCATGCGTGTCCAGACGGAGATGGAGCTGCGCATGTTCCAGCAGAATGAGTTCATGTATTACAAGATGAGGGAAGCTGCCCTCAAGAACCAGAAGATCCAAGTCATGCCTGAACCCAGCAATGAGAATGCACCAAGCCTCTTCCACAAAAAGGAATAAACCTGGAGCTTGACACCAATTCATGCCTGCAGGGTAACACCACCTGTGGCACTTCCAAACACTGGGAATGTGATACAGCAATGTGATAAATCCACGAGGATTGTTTCCAGTGGCACAGGTCTGACAGCATGGACCTGCTGGGGGAGCATCCTGAAAACTCTTCTGAGGGCCTAAAGCAGAAGAGGTCCTGGCAGAAACAACACTCCTTTTTCTATCACTAAGGCATTAAATAATCAAAGCAAAAAACCCTGTTATAAAATTATTTACATTTTTATTGAAAGCCTGTTTCTCTCAACATCTCTTGATCCTGAATTCCTTTGTTAAATTTTGATTGATTTTTCCTAAGGGCTTCTACCACTTCCTTGGGATGACATAATTTCTTTACAGTGGTGTCCATGGGATAATAGAAGTGGGAAGCCAGTTCCAAGAAGTGTCGTGTACACCTGTGGGCAATGAATGCAAACTGAACAAGACCCACAGATGGTGTTTTGTGTTAAATTATATTTTTCTGGTGAAAAACTGCTGGAAAAATAATTTTGCAGCTGGCATAGGTGCAACATCAAACTGTGGGCCATTTGCAAGTGAGACGAACTGGAATCCCTATGTCAGGATAAGTTAATTGAGATAAATTATTCTCCTTACTTACAAATCAGAAAATGTCTGCAGTGATGGACATGGGCCCGTGCCAGAAGCCAGTTGCTATAGTTTGGTGCACTGGCTGTGTGGATTGTTCTAGCTGGACAAGCAGTTTCCAGGGAGGGGAATCCACACTTGCTGATATTTAGAGTGACTTGGGGGCTCTGATGCCTTAAAACACCTGCCTTTTAACTTAGGTGTTTAATCAATTTTGCACTGAGGAAAAAAGGAATAGTCCATACATCAGCTGCCAGTGGACTGGCAACAGAACTAAGGAGAAGTCTAATGGCTAAAGTTGGATTTCTAGATTAAAAAAAATGTATTTGTTGTCTGCCCATATGTCTCAAAATCCAACTGATTTCCTCTCCTGGCTGCCACTGAAAGTCTGCAGGAAAAGGTTTATTCAAGAATCCCTTATCTGCTCCTCGGCACAATAGCAAGGAAACAAAACCAGCTCCTCTGACATTTCTCAGTGATTTTGCTGATTTTTTATGTTTTTTTCAGATCTGACTTCACTAAAGACTAAGATCTGCTTTTTAGCCACTGTTTAGCTAAGCCCTTCCATTTGTCTGTGAGGTGCCTCTGCTGCCCCGTGTGACAATCCATATTGGTTTAGTTCTTGGTGTGAGGATCAATGTTGATCTGTAATATGAAAACCTTTCCTGGGCAGAGAGGGGTCCTGTCACCAGCCTTGGAAAAGGCAGATAAGAGGGAAGACTTTCCTTTCCTGTGTGCAGCAGAAAACCCCATCTCCATTTGGCCTGAAGTGCCAACCAAGAATACAGGCTATGAGTCTGGTCCTCCCTCTGTCTACACTGTGAACAACCAGCCCATCTGCCAGGAAAGAAAACTTGTATTTCACCCTGGAAGAAGTGTTGAATTCCAGTTCAACCCAATTTATCAGGGCAGCTTGAGGTGAAACACACACTGGATACCTGAAGGCAGTTGTGACTCTCCTGCTGGTGGGGAGGAGATGGGGATGGGGTGGCCAGAGCCTATAGGGCTGGATCCTACTGCAGAGATGTGAAGATGAAGACAGCAGCTGGTAGCCCGTGCTGGTTTCTTACCCAAGGCAGCTTTCCAAACAGGATCATTGGCACTTCCTTGACTCCACCTAAACCACCCCAAGTTCTTTTTCACTCTGATCACTTTGACCATGTCTGTAAGGAAAGGGAACAGAGCCCATTTCCTGCCCAGTGCTCCCCAGCCCAGATCAGCCATGGGTGCAGGACCCACTGGGGCATCCCCAGCAGGGTGCTGGCACCTATCCCCAGGAAAGGGATGGAAGGACACTCATCGGCATGTGTCACTCAGTGGCTCTGAGCCTGCGCCCTGCCTCACCTCCATTCCCCAACATCAGCATACCCTTAGCTCAGTTTGTTACCCAATTTCTACCATTGCTTCCATGGGCTTTTGAGGCTTGTTTCTATTTATAGTAGCAGTGAAGAGGCTGATGACAATGAAGAGGCTTCAGTAAAAATTTTATTTTAATGGACACATTTTACATGGTAAACTGTTAGCATGTGTAAGATTTCTAGATTCTCTTGCTGACTCTCTTCAAGGTGAGGTCACCCATGGTCATTGCCTGAAAAAGAAGTAGAAAGTGTTAGTTTTTTATGAATTTGTAGAATTGTTGAATATCTCAAATTGGAAGGCACACATAAGGATCATCATGGTATTTACCTCCAAACTGTACTTAGGATCTGGTCTTGCAAATCAAAACAGGACTGATCCCCAGTCTGTATCTTATAAACTGAATTTTAAAACTTTCTTCATGAATACCCCAAAGCAGGTAGGGATAAGCTGGCATCCCTCAGCTGCGATCAGTTTGCCTCACCTTTCTTCTCTAAGAGAGCCAAGCCCTGGCACACACCTGCTCCTCTGGATGAGCACATGCCCTCATTACCCAAAACTTTGATCAGCTGTGCCTAAACTGGGATCTGAAAAGGCACTTTCTGGATCATACTCTAATGAACTGAAACTGCCTTCAGTTCCTGGCTGCAGAGCCTGTGTGCAAGCACGTGCTCTGCTCCAGCTCCTCCCAGCACCTCTGTAGCTCCCTAGGGCCAGGCCCCTAAGGCAGCTCTGTTATTCCAGCCATTCCCTTCTACACTTACGTGGGTGATGGTGTCTCCATTGATCTCAGTGACAGATTTCATCCCTTTCATCTGTGTGACCAGTTTGTTGTTACCCTCCATCTGCACAACAACCTGGTGGAAGACAGAAGCATTCATGTTATTGCTGGAGACCACCTCGACCCCTGCATTTTGTCCTTCCCTGCTGTGGCAGGAGGGGACTGCAGAGCCACCTGAGCTGCACGTCTAAAAAGGCTACAGACAGTACCAGCACCCCCAGGGCAGCTGTTACTAATCAACGAAATTAATCAAATAAATAAGACAGCAAAGCCCATTTCTGTTTATTTGTCTTGCCCAGCTATAAGATGTGTTCATTTTCCCTTGAGTTGCTGATGTACGGAGGCTTTTACTCTTCTAATAAATGTTTCCTCATGGTTTATGCCAAAGGGAGTGCAGTGATGCTGGAAATCGTGACACAGCTGGTACAGCTCTCAGAGCCCCATTCACAGGGCATTTCTTTGGTGATCATCCCTCTTGCTTTCAGAAGTCCCTGCAATTCCATCTTCTCCTGAGGCAGAGGTGAGAGGCAGTATTCACCAGTGGTGTTGCCTTGACATTCTATGAACCATTGGAAACTAATGTCCGGGAACAGGAGCTGACCCAAGTTCAAGGGTGGTAACTCCTCTCCTTGCCAAATCATCTCACCGAGGGTAACCTGAAGCAGTGGGAAAGGCTAGCAGAGAAGCTAACAGCTACTGGGACTTAAAAGGAATATTTATTGGTTTATGATTCTTTATCTGATTTTCCTGCACTACCTTTGAGTACAAACAAAATTAAGGCAGAGGTATGTTTTGTGTTGCAACATGACACAAAGTCAATCCTTTTCTACCTCAAATCTTTCAGAACTCTTCCTGTCAAAAAATTTTACCAAAGCACCTTTATCCCCCTTATCCAAATGGGATATTAAAACACTGGCTTCTAGTGTTTTCCAAAGTGACTATTAAAATATATTCAGAAATACAAGACTTCTTCTGCAGGAAGTGCAGTACATTAATTAATACCTGTGGTATGGTCAGTCCCTTTGCTCATATGCAGAGGGAGTGGCTGGAAAGGAAATTTAATGTCCCTGATCCCCAATGGCCCTGGCAGAGGAGAGGCTGCTCACTCACCTTTGCTTTCTCTCCATTCGGCAGCTCAAACTCACTCTCCTCCCCAATGGTGAACTCGTTTTTCACCACTTTGGAGCCAGTAGTCACAGTAACCTTGAACTTTTTTCCATCCTGAACAATTTCTGTGATGCTTTTGAGGTCCTTGCCCTTCTGGATCTCTTCCTCAGGGAGCCCTGACCAGGAACAAGAGCCATTGAGTGAATGGTGGAGCCATCTGTGGGCAGATTGCTGCCGCTGAACAAATCAATGTAGCAGGATTTGGGGACATACAGTTGGGAAAATTTCTGTTCCAGTGTGGAAAGACCTTACAATGATGATACTTCCCCAAGAGCCATATGTCCCTGAGTCTTCTTGGGAGGAAGATTAATACTGTCATCCAGAATTTTGTGTGGGAACTAGACACGTCCCGTGTCTTGCTGACCTGACTGGGAGCACAAACATCACCTCTCTGTCTAAAAATCCTGTTTTCCTTCCTTCACTGACAGGCAAGGAAAAATGGATTAAATAAAGACAGAATAAAGGAACAAAGTATTTTTTTTATAAGATTCAGGGTTCCTCAGAACCAGCTTATAAAGTCTTCTCCCAAAGCCTGAAGGTGATCTGACAGGTAGAGCTCTTCTGGCACATAACTGTGCAGAAATAGTGCCAAGCCCTTGGATCCCTGCAGGACCACATTCCCTGCCACAGATACAAGTGGAAATCTATCAGACACATTCATCATTTAGCATTTAAACAACACCAACTATTTTTCTGATGAACAGTGGGATGTGATGCTTCGCAGTATCACAGCACAGTGGCTGAGCAATGTCCTGCTTGCCCTCAAACTTCACAGCCTGATGGAGCAGATCTGCAGTGGCCCTAAGCCACCAAGGTCCTGCTGGCTTATCACGTGTGCAGCACTCAGCCACACTGGTCAGTGGCTGCAGGACCTGCCAGGACTGACTTCCTGCCAGCCATAAAACTTCACCCATCATCTCTTGAGCCCCAGCCCCAGACAGAGAGATGCTTTCTCTTCTATTTTGAGATCACATCTCCACACAAATACATTTAAAATCCCAATAATTACAAGGTGACAGATAGAAATAGGAAATCTCAGAGAGGTTCAATCTACATCATCAGCACAGGTGGCTTCCAAAAATCAGTGGGATCTGAGGAGGCAAAGCAGCACATAGCTCATGCAGGCACTTACCAAAGGCTCTCATAAAGGGCTCAAAGTTTTCCTGGGACTGGAGCTCGTATTTTCCAGTGAAGCTCATGGTGGAAATGCTCTCTGTGCTCCTAACACAAGAGAAGGTGCCTTGCTGGTAAGCAGAGCTTGGTTTTATATCATCCTTCTGCCTTAAAAGTTGGCCAGAGGTAAGATGATGTAATTGGTTTATGGGCATGTTCAAACATTAACATAAAACTGGGCAATGGTCAGTGATAAATTGCTCTACATTTTACAGACCATGGTTTACAACTTGGGGGCAGGGAAAACCCCATAAAATACATTTTATGGAGGTGGCAATGTGGCATCCATAAACAAATGATTAAAAAAATATGATTGTGCAAAGAGGCTCATTATCAGAGGAACAAGCCAAATCATTTAATGAGTTTGCTCTCTGGAAGCATGTGTCCTGAGGAGGAGAATGTGGTGACTGTGTCCCCCCTGGAGCTGACACTGGAGGGGTTTCTGCTCACTGGTGGGTCTTTAGCACTGGCAGAATAGTGGCTGCACACTGCCAGGGACTGCTTCACTCACAGACCTGTGCTGGTGAGCTTTGGTGTAACCCAGATGTAGCAGCAGCACAAACCCACTGATGTCCTCTAAGGAAAATACTCCAAATCAATTTCTGGCCTTGCACTGGCCCACCTGAAGATTGCAGTTTGAATCAGGCTCCACCTCTATGGTCCTGTGTGGACAGAGATCTGGTGCCATTAGTAATCCACCAAAATGCTTTCATCTCTTTTTCCTATAGGAGCCACAGTCACTCATGTACTGAAGAAGCATTCCAGCCCTTGGAGCTGCAATTCTCCCAAGTGCCATATCAGAAGAAGGGCCAGCAGCAGCCTCCAAGCTGATTCCTCCCTCCAAAGTAGGACTCAGAGCTGGGCTCCTCTTCCAGCCCTGTCCCAGATTGCTTTGTAGCATCTGAGCATCCATCCTCTGGGTGTGCACTCCCAGGCTGGGCTTCTTGTCTCAATGAATTCCTCCTCCCTCACAAAGTCAGCTCACATCTTTGTCCTTGGCTGGGAAGGGGGAAAATTCTTAGGGACATCATCCATGGAGGCACCATGGAGGGAGTCAGGCAGGTTCAGAGAGCATTCATGGAGGGGTGGATTGACTCAGCAATTTCTCCAAAAAAGATTTTTGGGTTTTTTTCCATTTTATCCCCTCAGGAATGATGTCACATCAGGAACTGAATTTCATTTTTAAGCCTGCCTCAGGTGCGTAGCCCAGTGTCACATGGGGCTGTGCTGACATGTCCCTTTTCAGTATCCTCTTCATGGGGACAGCAGTGACTGATCTCTTTTGCTGTCTCCTGGCAGCAGCCTGAGCTGGTAGATCCTTGCCTCCTGTCAGCCAAGTTCTCTGGCCACGGGCCACCTGGAAGCACATGTGTGCCTCCCACATTTTTGTGTCCTGGACCTCTGGCTGTTCCTTCAGGCAATTCAGGTTCCCTCTCTTTGTGTGGTGGGAAGAGAGATTAGGCTTAAAAAAACCAGAGTTCCCAGTCCCACAGAGTCCATGGAGATGAAGCTCCTAAGGGCTGGATGTCACTCATCAAATGTTAAAAGAGGAATATAATTGTCCAGGACTCTCTTGGTGACTGGGCAGAAATTTTTCCATTCACAGAAATGGACAGCTCATGAGAGAATTCACCCTATTTAGAACCCAAGTTGTTTTCTGTAGGTATCCTCTCCTCCTCTGCTTACTGTGAATAGCTATAACATATTTGAGCTCCTGATTTGCTATTGTTGAAGTGGGGACTATGGATCACTGTTAGAAAATATGGAAATGTGACCAACTGATTTTTGATCAATGAACAAAAATAAAACCTCTTTGTGTTCTGATGGGCTCAACACTCTTTTATTTTCTTTAGCAAAGAAATGCAGTTCATATTAAAGAAAGGAGAAACACTTACTGAATGAAATTTGGCCAAGGTAATTATTATCAAGCCAGGCCTGCTGAGCAAATGGCAGGTGAGATAAACTTAATCTGAATAGCAAAGTTCAGACTAGTTGTACATCTCCCCAACAGGATACAGCATCTTTTAAAATATTATATCGTTTTAACTTTCCAGAGCCAAGAAAATGCACCTGATTTGCCATGACAATTGATAATTTGATTAAAGTAAATCCATACCCTAAAACCTGAATCTGGTTTGTATAAAGAGAAAAGGCATGGATAATTTTCAAAAATTATTGAGGAAGCTACATCTTGAGGGAAGCCAGCAGGTACTTCTGTCTTTAAGTTGCTTTGAAAATAAAGCAGAGGATTTTAGAAGTTTGTCAGAAAAAAAGATCAAAGTATCTTATTTCTGCTTTTTGCACCTGAATTGAAGACAGGGACATGCAGAACTTCTCAGGCAAGAATATCACCAGTGGATCAGCCATGGTTTTGGCAAAATTTTAAACCACACCTCCTCTGTCTCCCTGGCCACTCATCCTGGGTCTCCAAGACCCACCTCTTGAAGGAGAGGTGCTCAACCCAAACCTCCCAAATTGCAATTTGTGGCTGGTGCCTCATGTTATAACATCTTCCATAATCAAGAAGTTTGGCTCTGTCACATCTGTAGCTGCCTGTGGAGCAGTTGCATCCTTTTATGACATCCCCTCAACTCTTCCCTGGGATTCCTGAGCTCAGCTCTCACTTTCACTCAGTGTCTGGGAAGCCACCCTCCTACCTGCACTCCTTCTTGTTGAGTTGGACATTATGTCCAGATTTTAAGGTTTAAGGCTCCTACAGAAAAAAATATATCTCCACCTCCTCCAGTTCAAGCTGAAACTCTTAATTACATTCTGAACTACAAAAATAACTTTACAGCCAAAGCAGTGTATGGGGAGAGGCACTTTTCTGTAGCCAAGGGGAGGATCCCTGGCAGCCTTGTGGAGGTCTGGGAATGTCTTCATGCATCTCTCCTCTATCACCTTGCTTCTCTTATCTATCCCACCAGTGACTCCCCAGACTTCAGTGGGCCCAGCATCTCAGTGCTTTGGGAAACTGGTGCTGGGCTCTACACTGGGATTGTCTTGGCCCAAATGTGGAGGGCTAGAAGCCAGGACCTTTGATGATTCAGTCCTGGATTTTTCTAGTGCAATTCCAGTTGAATGCCCCAAAACCCCTAGCCACTTTTTTTAAAAGCTTGGACTCAAGCTTGCCAATCACAAATCCCCAGGTGGGCTCTGTCTTAACCTATAGCAGTGTTGTGTAATTCTATTTCTGCTGCCCTTGAACCTGGGAACTTGGTCTACTGCCAGGTTTTCACATCTCTGGTATGATTATTTTGAACCTTGAGGAACAAAGGTTTCCTCATCAGGCCACATGGCTGCATTGCTTCAAAAGGTTGGATAGGATGGAGAAGATGCTTCTGCTGCTTTGAGCTCTCCATCCCTCTTGCTTTTTTTTGTGCTGTGCAACCAAGACAGCACTGAGATTAAATACAGCACCTCTCCCAGATTTTTCTCTTTCTAAAATGGCTTTGGCAGTCTGCTGAGATTCCTGCCTCCAAGCTGTAACTTCCAAGCTGCAGACATGCAAGCGCCATTTCCTATAGGTTTAGATTAGATATGTCATTATCAGAGTCCTGATAAGAGTGCCAAAAGCAGTAGCTTATGCAGAGAGCTGCTGCTCGATAAAGCTTTCCATTGATTCTGATATTCAAGAAGGGCAGCCTTCAGCCCTTGTCATCTTATTGCAAAGGTACCAAAGGTACCAAAGGGTTGGTATTGCTTCTTCAAGGTCGAGGCAGCTCTATCATCAATAGCAGAAGAGTCTTAGGTCTACTTATCAATGATCCCCTGAGGACCAGAACTTGCAGAAGAGTTGGACTTTGCTGCTGGGATCTTGCTTTAGAGTAGGAATAAAGCTGCTGGCTCAGCCACCCACTTCCCATTCTCTTGCCTCCAACATTTGTGGTGTAGTGCTGTGGCCTCTCTCCAGGCATGAGGACCCTCTGTTTATGCCCTCAGAGGATGCATATTGTCCTTGCAGCTTGGCCTTCAGTGGGATGAGGCTGGCCTCCATCCCACCCGAGCTCGTGGAGTCAGGGTAAAGGACTGAAAATGGTGCTTATTGCTTATGGAACTAGTTTGTGCCAGGGCAAGGAAAGAAAATGTTGGGAAAGGAATGGAGCCATTAACAGTCAATATTCTTGAGTGAGGAAGGTCTGGAAAAGGCCCCCAAAGCAGAGCCAGTGAAGATTTAACCAATGATGCATCTGACCCCACCACCCATCTGCAGTGCAAACGTCTCACTCTGATCCAGGCATATGAAGAGCCCCTGAGGCACAGTGGGGTAAGGAAACCATCTGAGCGAGTGCAGGAGACTGGTGTGTTGGCATGGAAAGGGCAGCAGCCTCCAAGTGCCCACAAATGGTCAGAAGAACTCCAGTCCTGGAGGGACACCTGGCTGTCGCTGTGGGCCAGTACTCACCTGCCCAGCTGTGCTCCCCTTCATGCTGATTTATCAAGCACATGGCTCACTCAGCACTCCTCACAGAGGGTTGCAGGTGATTAGTCAAGGAGAGCATCTCAGGGCCAGACAAACATGGGGTGGCAGCCTGTTCCTGTCTCTCCCTGAGGCAAATATATAACCAGAATCTATGTATAAAATGCAGGAAAGTCCAAGCAATAACTCCCAAGACCTTCCCTAGCAGGCAGTGCTCCTTGGCTGGGGAAAACAATGAGTTTTGCACCAGCCAGAGGGTCCATGCTGAAGCAGGACACACCTGCAACGAGGGCAGAGATTTGCATGGAGTCTGACACCAACTAAGTTTTCACCAGGTTCAGGGCCACAGAGGTGCTTCATGGGGAACAACCGTAGTGCCAGCAGGACCAGAGCTGTGGCCAAAGCCCAGGATTGCCATTGTCCACAGCCCAGGATTGCCATTGTCCACGTCCCACTTGGTCCTGTTGTTTTTTTAGTTAAAGTGCCTCCCTGAGCACAGGTATGCCCATTTTGCACATTATGGAGCCCGACTTTCCCAAAGTCACCTGGAGAAACTGATCAAGCATCTTCCTTGTCCAGTCCCTAACTGGGGGTTGTAGAGCCCATATGCTATGGGATTGCAGATTTTGATAAAAAATGTGGCTATGGGGTATAATGTAAACTTCAGCATAGAAGAACCAGGCTGCACAACCTTCTCCACATAACAGCTTCTCCAATATCCCACCAGGGGCACCAGGATTGCACAATTCCTTGAGCTTTGTTTCTGCTCTGCCTTTATGAGTGGGTCCTGCACCCTGGCTTACAAGAACCAAACCACAACACAGATGTCCTTGACCTGGTTGTGAAACACCTTGCTCTGAGGAAAGAGATTTGCACCCAGATCTGGGGAAAGGGCTGATGTGCTGGCAGCTTCTTGCCCTGCGAAATCAACAGAGGTGGAAAAGTCTGTATGGGCACATTTGCAGACGAGAGGAGGTGATCCATATGGAAGTTCTACCTCACATCAGCTGAGATACTGGCAATTTAGATCAGATTTAGAAAGTGGGGGAAAGAGCCGCCTTTGCTGTAACAAAGATGCAGCTGTGTACAGTTTAATTTATTTACAGTCATACATTTCTGTCTTATATGTCCTTGATATGAGGCTCAAATAAAGAATTCTGGGTGCATATTTGCCTGTGCAGCTGCAGACGTTCTGCAAACTTCCTTAGCCCCCTTCCTGGTGTAGATGCTGAGCCTGACTAAGGTGTGGGTCTGCCTCTGAGAAGGCAGAACTGAAATACTTTGATTTCTGGCCACAACCTTGCAGTTTTTACCTAGAATCTTCCTGTTTTCTCTGTGAATGTTGACACTTCCGTACATGAGAGGGCAAGGGACACATTACTTCAACAGCACACAGTGATAAGCTCCTATAATTTTTCTTAGCCAATGTAACATACTTCCCACTGGAAGATACTCTGTACAGGGTAGTAAATGGCATTGCAAAATCCCAAATGTCCTGGTCACTGCCTTTCTGGACCTACCTGCCTGGTGTTGTCTGGGTCATAAACGTGTCTGAAAACTTTTGTTTCTGTGCAGTTTTCAGACCCCAGACAGCTTGTGGGCAGAGACAAGACTGGGAGATATGGGGACATTTTTGTGCTGCTCAGGGTTATGTGATTTTTTTAATTAAATTTTGTGCTTTTTGGACCTGGATGAGAGCTGGGGTCCTTTTTGTGTGCCCTTTTCTGAGTCTCTCACTGGGTACAGGAGATCTCTTGCTGAAAAGAAAGTAATAAAACCCCAGGAAGGGATTCTTTGGGGAGAAGATAGGTGAACACGAAGATCCTCCTTCCCATCCCGATGAGCTCTTGCATCAGCTTTGTATCCAACCTTCCTGCCGCAGGACACCACCCGTACTTCCTTTTCCTCAGCTCCAAAACTTTGGAGGGGTGTTTCCCTCTTTTGTTGGGATAGCGTCCTTAACCCGAAGGGTGGAGGGACCTGTGGGAGGGTGTGAAAGGCTGGGTGGGATGAGGGAAAGGGATGTGTATCTTCTCCAGGATGCCTGGACACAAGGCACTGCCGCCATCTAGTGACTTGGGATTCGCTGGTGGCTCCGACAGAGCCGCTGGTCCACGGCGCTCGTGGGGATGCTGTGCAGGGGAAATGGGGCGGGACCCCCGACCCAACGTGCCGCTTGTGCTTGGGACATGTAGAGGGGCCCACTTTGCTGGAGAGGATGGAAAACTGCTCAGCAAACACGAAGCTGAGAGTTTCGCTGTGCTTGTCTTTGAGTGCTGCAGTGCTCGGGGCTAAGACATATTTTAAGGGGATTTGTAAAGGAAAAAAATTGAATTTTTGCTGTTATACATATCTTTCTGCTTCCTCAGTCCTCATCACGCTTTGGGATGCCTTTATGCCTTTGGAAGGTGGAGAGGCTGAGGAAGTTCCCCTGGAGGCTGGAGGGATGAAAAATGATGCATTCAAAAGAAGAAAAAAAAAGTGTTTGCAAATGCAGCAGGTGATTTGCGTTCAGAGATCACGAACTACCATGAACTGCTCAGGAAGGGGCAAGGTCCAAAGTAGAATTGTAAATCCCAGCAGGAATATGGAGGCAGTGAGTAACGCCAGGTTAATTAGAGGCTATTACATTTTCCAGCTCTTCATCTGTTGCTGCAGTGGATGAGTCCTGACAGGTAGCATGGGCACACTCCTTCCCTCCTTTTTTTAAAAATTCAAAATAATATTAAAGAATTGTAGAATGAATCATGGAATCATAGAATGGTTTGGGTTGGAAGGGACCTTAAAGATCATCTGGTTCCAACTCCCCTGCCATAGGCAGGGACACCTTTCACTAGACCAGGTTGCTCAGAGCTCCACCCAAAATGAAACGCCACTCTAAACTTGAGTGCATGGAAATTGTAGAGCTGAGTACGGGAAAATCTCTCCAAGTAGATGACAATGCCATCCTGGTTTGTGTCCCAGGCTGTGTTCTGTGCTCACCTGTGACTGCCACATCAGCAGTTCCTGCACCCCAGCATTAACCACTGACCTTGTTAATGGGGGTTATCACTGCTGATAGACCCAGAGCAGAGCTGTGGCAACAGCCTCTTTGCAGATGCAGAGCAGCATGTATCCTGGTGTAATCATTTTTTTTTTTTGCAGGGCTCTTGCATCCCAGAGGCATGTAATGCTGAAGGAACCATCAATCTTATTGTAAGCTCTTCACTTGGAAAAAAAAAATTGGATGCATTAATGAAGACATTTCACCCAGTTAAACACCCATTAAAAGAATTAGACATATGGTAAGTGAATGCCCAGAGGCATAAGGTCCCATGCTGGTGGCAATAAGTGAGGTCTCATTGAAGTGTGCTGGATGACTCTTGCAAAGATGTATATTGGTGATATTAAGTACTTGCATTCATAATAAAAACTATCAGCCTGTGCAGTTCTTCCTATGGATTTGATCCTGTCCTTGTTCTAGCCTGAATTTGAGCTGAGCTCTAAGTGTGCTTTACCCCTGCATGGGCAAGGAAGGAAAATCCTCAATTCACCTTGGCACACCATCATAGGAAAGGGGAGAATAGAGGATGCAAATCACATATCCTGCATCTTTGCTATTTCCTTTATTTCTAATATTTCACAGTTTTGTCCAAAGATACTACTTGCAGTTTTTGTGTCAGCTACCACTGGAGCATGCTGAGGAGCTGAGACTCTGTTTTGGAGATATCAGCCACTCCCCTTAGCATCCAAGTAAGCCTAGGAGCTTCCAGTGACTCCAGGGATGGTGATGGGGAGGTTTCACCATTGATTTAAGCCTGACCAATCCCTGAAGAACGAGGTCCAGCCTTGCTGTTTTATCCAGAACCTTCTGAAAAGACCTGGATCCACATCTGGAATGGGGACAGACATCTATTACAGGGTGAGCACCCTACAGCATGCTAGTGTGCAAAGAGGATCTGGTGACTACAGGTACAGGGAGGACTGTAGGGCCACAGCAGGTTTGGGTGGCTCAGGCTTCATCTTTGCAACATCATGAGGAATACTGAGCACAGAGATGGTGGGGGGATGCAGGCTGGTTGGTGATATAATTTGTATAATTATAGATAAGTACCTCCCTTCCTAGCTGTTTTCCTAGAGGTATGCTCTGCTCTGTCCCCCTGATAAATTATTAAAATGCTTCTGGTTTGCTTCCTGCTCTGCTACAGCTGCCATGTTCAACCTTGAGCAACATCATCACAGGCAGCTCTGTCTAGAGCCTGAAATTTAC
This sequence comes from Rhabdornis inornatus, assembly GCA_013397075.1. Lineage (NCBI taxonomy): Eukaryota > Metazoa > Chordata > Aves > Passeriformes > Rhabdornithidae > Rhabdornis > Rhabdornis inornatus. The sequence goes on from VWZS01001249.1 coordinate 3,229,468, forward strand.
CTACTGCCTCTACCTGAAGACCCTGCAGAAAGAGTCCTTTAGGATGCTGGGTGTAGAAAAGTTGTTTTCCACACCAGTGCCCAGGGCAGTGACTAGACCACTCTCTACCAGAGATTTTTCTCATTGCTCCGGTTAGAACCATAAGAATAAAGTGAGAGAAGCAATGTATTTAGGGTCAGACTCCAGTGCTTTGGCAGGTGGTATGTCTCTTGCAGCAGATGTGAGCTCCGTGGCTCATAGCAGGCTGTTATCAGCCACTCTTTGTACCGCTGATCCTGCCTGCCTGGGCTGAAGTCCTTTTGCTTTCTCCAGCACTGAGCTGCTGGGTTTGTGCAGCCACTGCTCCTGTGCTGACCTTGCCCTTCAAAAAGCACTGGTTATATTAAAATAAAGTGCAGCAAAGGGATGCACAGCCCTTCCCTGTGAAGAACTGGATTTTTTTGCACAACCCCTCCCATGTCTCCTCTCTCTCCTGTGCCTCAGTTTCCCCGTTGATGTGACAGGGCTGTTGGCAGGCTGAGCAGAGCTGAGTTCCAGACTGATTCTGCTTGTAAGAGACTTCTGGGGTTTCCTGACCCAAACCCTTCTTTAAGCAGCTTCAATCTCAAATTTAAATCCAATCTCACGGTTTAATCAGGTGTCTCCATGTTTCCCCAGTCAAAATTGGAATGTGTCCAGGGTTAAACAAGAGACCACAAGATCTCCATGCCCTGTGCCTGATCACTGAGAGTTAAAAACTCTCTCCTAATATTTAACCAGATTTCCCCCTAGCTGCAGCTCGCACCTGCTGCTCTTTGTCCGGACTCCTGGCACCAGCAGAAGCAGCTGAACTCTGTCTCTCCCCCATATTCCCATTCCCAGGCCTGCTGCAGGCTGTCTGTGCCGCTGTGCACTGGGAACATTGGCAGCTGGCACTGGGGACGAATTTTCCATGAGCACAAGTGCGAAGGGTGGCCGGGCTGGAAGCGGAGGCCGCAGCTTAGTTTATTTACGGTCACTTGTTTGGCCACTTCCGTGCTGTGTTGAGCCGCGCTGAGGGGCTGCAGTGCTGGCCTGAGGCCTGAGGTGGGCATGGCTGAGGGGCTCAGGCTCAGGGGGTTGAGGGGCTGCAGTGCTGGCCCGAGGCCGGAGGTGGGCATGGCTGAGGGGCTCCCAGGCTCAGGGGGATGAGGGGCTGCAGTGCTGGCCCAGGGCTGAGGTGGGCATGGCTGAGGGGGCTCAGGCTCAGGGGGATGAGGGGCTGCAGTGCTGGCCCAGGGCTGAGGTGGGTATGGCTGAGGGGCTCACAGGCTCAGGGGGACACAGGGCCTCTCCCAGCAGTGCTCGGTGGGATTTGTGCCAATCCGGAGGCTTTAGCTCAGCCCTTCCCACACTGTGTCAAATCCTGCCCTAAGTTTAACTCCTTTGAACAAAATCACCCTGCTCTAAAAACATAGCGATTTCTTTTTCTTTTTTTTTTTCAATTTGAAGCTCCACCTTTCGAAGACAGCCCACAAAGGGACATGACGTGCTTCTGCAGCGACTTCTGTGCTGTCGGGGCTTTTCCTCAGGCAGGAAGTGTCTCCCTGGGCAGGGTGGAGGGAAAGCAGGACAAGGAGGCTCCAATCTTGGCACAAACCCCAGGCAGCCTTTCCGAGTACCCTGCACTGACCCTGGCTGCTCCGGCTTGCTGTGGGAGGAGGTGGTTTGTTCCCTGGGGAGTTCTGTCTGCCCCCAGGGGAGGTTTTGGAGGGAGCTGTTTTGGGATGAGGGCCTGTTCCTGGTGTGGGGGTGCTTTGGGTTGCCATCAGTGATTGTGGTGCCTCCCCAGCAGCCATGGAGTACGTCAGCACACGGGGGGGCACGAGGGCCGTGGACTTCGAGGGAGCCCTTTTCTCTGGCTATGCACCTGATGGGGGCCTCTTCATGCCCCAGCGCATCCCCTCACTGGACAGGGACACCCTACAAAGGTGGAGCAGCCTCTCCTACCCTGAGCTGGTGAAGGAGCTGTGCTCCCTCTTCATCCCGGCCACGCTGGTCCCACGGAGTGTGCTTGACGGTGAGCCGAGTGTGGAGCTGCTCGCAGGGATGTGCACAAGGATTTGGGGGGTTCCGATGCACCTGCCTGCCTTTCCTCCATCCTCTTCACAGCCCCCAGGAGGAAGGAGCCTGCTGTACCATTGCCTGCTCCTTTCTGTAGCCTGTTCTCCCGTGTCACCTTGCTGGCACTAGTGGAAGAGGTGTACCCTGTGTATAAATAGGGGTTCTGGTGACAGCAACAAGCAGATGCTGTGGTCCTGCTCACTGCTGGGGCTCCCTCCAGGGCTTTTTACTGCTTCACGCTTGCCTTGACATCTTTCTTAAGATGTTTTTAACAATTATGAGCTATATTTTCCACCAGAGGGCAGCTGCAACCTCTGTCTCAAGAGCACATTGATATAAAACTGAGGTTTCCTGTATTTTATGTTTGAATACAGTTTTCTGATTGTGTGGTGTGTTTCCTGGGATTACTTAGCACAGAGTTATCAAACACCATGAAGCTGGGCTGGTTCATTCCTAATAACCACAAATAACTTGTTGGAGCTCTGTCACAGCAACTGAGAGCTTTGGTTGTTCAGAAAGGTACCCGGTAGCATAAAGAGCACAGATGCAGGAAATCATGGGTCAGAAAAACACTCCTCTAATTTAACAGGCCGTTTAACCATTTTCCCTCTAGAGCTAATCGACAGGGCCTTCAGCAGATTCAGACACAAGAACGTTGTGCATCTGTCCAGGCTGAAAGATGGGTTGAACATTTTGGAGCTCTGGCATGGTGTCACATATGCATTTAAGGACCTGTCCTTGTCCTGCACAGGACAGTTTTTACAGTACTTCTTGGAGAAAAAGCAGAAGCATGTCAATATTCTGGTGGGTGAGTATGTCTCCTTGGAGGTAAGGTTCTTGGGCAGGCCTCTACCTTGAGAGCCATCATCCTACAGCCCTCCCCAAAGATGCCCCAGGATGGTATTGCCTCATAATCTCCAGGCAATGTCAAGGTGGCTGCTCTGGCCAAAAACATCTCATGGAGCATCTCTGCATCTTTTTCTTAAAGTGTGGTGATGCAGGTTTGATTGACGAAGTGATTTTTTTGCTTTTCTTGGTGCTTCCTCTCTTTGAAACAGGGACTTCAGGGGACACGGGGAGCTCGGCCATCGAGAGTGTGAGAGGGCAGAAGAACGTGGACATCTTCGTTCTGCTGCCCGAGGGGCTCTGCACCCAGATACAGGAACTTCAGATGACCACTGTCATTGAAGACAACGTTCATGTCTTTGCTGGTTGGCACTGCTATTTGGACTGTCCACTTTATGGCCCTGGTGCATCAAAACCTTATCCTAAAAGTCTGAGGGGGCTGCTCAGTGGGATTTGAAGCTTTAGCAGCTGCAGCTAGCTGGGTCATTGCTATCCCCATGCCCAGACATCTGGCTAATGGGAGACAGCATCCTCCAGTTTGAAAACCAAGCAGTTTAAGGCTTCCTTTTCTCCTGGCAGTAGATCAGAGTTGCCGCCATGCAGGTGGTTGGTGTTTGGCTGTACTAAATTCAGCACCATTTTTTGTCACTAAAAGGATTTAGAGTCACCCCTTCCCTTTGCCCTCTTGCCTTTGTGGGTGATCCACCGCCTACCACCATGTCATCCTCATGGACTGGCATCACCACTGGGTACTTGAGCTGCTTGAGTTCCCATAGACTCCTCTGCTCAGCCAGGTCTCACCTTGGCATCTCGCAAGGGGATGCAGCAGTTGCCTTCCTGACAAGTTTATATTTGGTAGAAGCAAGAGCCCAGAGTGCTGTGTCTGCAGGAACCAGCTGACATCCACAGGGTGCCACTCAGGCTGTGGTTCACACAGCTCCCAGGGCGGACGGGCAACTTGGGACACTCTTGGCCACAGCAAACCCCAGGGCTTGAGACCAACCCTATTTCTGAGCAGAAATACCTCGTGCCTGATGCACTGCTTCTGGCAGATCTAATCTTCCCTTTTTCTCCTTTTGACAGCTCATGGGAACAGCGATGAAATCGATGAGCCGATCAAGGAACTGTTTGCTGATGTTGATTTTGCTGGAAAATACAACCTGATGAGCTTGAATTCTGTCAATTGGTCCAGGATTATGGTGCAGACTGCTCACTACTTCTATGCTTACTTTCAGTGTGCCCCATCCCTGGATACCAGCCCTCTGCCAATGGTGGAAATTGTTGTGCCAACAGGAGGAGGAGGAAATATCACGGGTAAAGGGAAAAAAAGATGGGTTAGATAAGAGAGAGAGAATGCTGTGATCTATGGACCAAAAGCACTTTACAGATACTGGGTATTGCTATTTATTAAAACACCCACTCTCTGGTAGGATTTCTTCAGAACCACTTATATTTTATTACTCACATATGGTTATTACTCAATTTAGGTGTCACTGATAATTTGCAAGGTGCAGAAAAACCCAAACCACCCTTTGATGATGGCTGTAACTATCTTGAGGATGGGCACATTAGGAGAGGACAGAATGCGTTTGATGCAGAAAAGAGGGAAAATGCTGTGGCTCTGATTTCTTAAGTGAGACATTAACAGAGGTGTGGAGTCCTGCCTGGTCCTCTCTGTTTTGCATGGTAATGCATGGTCAGGAGAACCACTCTTAATTGCATAATCTGGCCTTCTAAATGGGAGTTCTTGATTGCCTCAGTCCCAAAATAGGTGTAGAACTGTCTTATGAAAGCAATAAAGGATTTTACATATTCACTGCTCTTCCAGGCTGCCCATCAGAGAGGCAAAAGTCCCAAATCTCATCTCTCCTGCTTGCCTGAACTCTGGGTCCCGTGCTTATCCACCAGCTGGAGTGGAAATGAGCAAGGGTCTGTTTTCAATGGCAGGTGGGGTGTTGTATCCCTGGCTTTTATAATCTGTGCTCTACCAAACCACTGAAGTCAGATATCTCGGAGTCCACTAGGGAATATCATTTGTATGTGCTTCTGAACTAGATGCTCAATCAATTTGTACGATGACTTCTTTGCTAAATCTCCTTCAAATGTTTCTTTGTCTAGCATTCATGCATTTTTTTTCACTTTTTTTCCCTAGCTGGCTGTATTGCCCAGGAAATGGGTCTCCCAATTCGACTTGTTACAGTGGTGAACAGCAATGACATCATTCATAGGACTGTTCAAAATGGAGATTTCTCACTGGCAGAGAGTGTGAAGGCTACATTAGCATCAGCCATGGATATCCAGGTATGTAGTGAAGTAGCCAAAATGCAAACCCAGAAAATATTGTTTTGTTTTTGTTTTGGTTTTGGTTTTTTTGTGTTTTCTTTGGGTTTTGGTTTTTTGTTGTTTTTTTTTAATCTTGTACTCTGTTCTACCCGTAAAATTCTGCCACTCGATGATGCATTAGGAGGTGTGAGTCATATTGACCATTTCTGCTACAGACTGCTGAGCTGAGATAGATCAAACACCTTCTCCCTCACTTTTCAGGGCTTGACCTTCTGATCTTTGTTTTTGAGTGCTGGGTTTCCGGGGATTTGCTCTATGCAAGCTTAGCAAGACAGGGACACTTCCACAACATGTGACAACTAGAGAACTAAAAATGCCATCATGTTTCAAGGATTTTGTTGATGCTTCTGAAAAGCCCCACAAAGAGCAAGAAGAGAGACTAGGAAAGAGGTACAGAAGTCCAGAATAAATGCCTCGTTCGTGACTGCCTGCAGCTTGCTCAGAGCAAAACAAGTCCCAGCAGGTAGGGAAAGGCCTCAGAAATAAAAGTCATGGAGGTAAAGAAACCAAACACCTGGAAGCACATACCTCCCCTTTCATTCCCACCCTGGGATCCCCAGGGACTAGATCTGCTTCCAAACATGTGATCAAAGTGGGAAATCCTTGGTGTTGTATCTCTGTGGCCTTAAGGTACCTGGATTTTCCAAAAGTTGTTCAAACACACTGGGAGGATCTGGGAGTCTGGAGGGAGTGCCATGCTTTGCAGTCACTAAATCCCTATGCCTCTATCACCAGGCTATGCTCTTCAGCTTGGCTTTCCTCCTGAGCCAGGAACTTGTGGGGCTCCTCAGAGCTCCAAGAGTAACTGGGCTCCTCTCTCATCCCATCTCCCTTCAGTAGCACTGGTCAGCAAGTGTCAGACTTTGGGATCTTGGGGGCAGAGAGTCAGGTGAGGAGATTTCCTGAGATTCCTGAGGAGCTGGATGAATGAATCCCTCTGCACATGCCTCTCCATGGCTGCACAGGATGTCCTTGCTCAGCTCACATCTGAAGCATCCATGCAAATATTTCTGTAGCTAAAGAGAGCATTTGTTCTGGAGGGGAATTCAGAAGGTCTCTGTTTGGGACTTGTTTAAAGCAGGTTCAGCCTTAAGGTCAGAAGGTGGGATTGCTCAGGACCTTGTCTATTTGGGTGTTGCAGACCTTCAAAGATGGAGAGTGCACAGCCTCTTTAGGTTGCTGGTTCTGCAAACTGAGGTAAAATAGAAAACATCCCTGGTAGATGCTGCCTGAAGAGTTGACGGTGAAGCAGGAAGTTTTGTGTGGATGAGCCTTGTAAGGAGCAATCCCAGGACAATCCCAGCAGATGCTGTGTCTTTGCAGCCAAGCAGGGGCTGTTCTCTGTCCCTGAGGTCAGGAAGAACCACACGGTTCATATCCACACTCCAAAACTTTGTCCCCAGCATGACCTGGCCTCCAAACTGCTCCCAGCATTCTCCTGGAGAACTCTGGTGGTATGGGACAGAAGCAAAAGCCTTACTTAGATGGAAAGGCTGGTACTTGCACCAGTGCCCTGGCCCAGTTCTACTTCCTGGTGTCAACATAGTGTTCTGTAATGGAAACCAGAAGGCTGCTGGGAATGGAGGGTGAAGGGGAAATGTGGGAAGGATGTGGGAACAGCAGAAAGAAGGACAGGAGGAAGGGTATCAGGAGCACAATATTGGAGGCACCTCCAGGTGCAGATCATGGAAGTCCAGGCTCGCTGACCTGTATCTTTTTAGGACAGCCTGAAACAGAGGACACCCTAGAGCAAAGGGCAGGCTATACCCAGACTAGATTGGATTAGAGGCTGGGAGGCTTTGGGAGATGATGGTGGGAAGATGAAGAACAGAACTGGGGCCATAAGACATCCAGATAAGGACACAAAAGGCTGAGTAAGTCCTGATGACTTGACAAGGTAGGACAGCATGGAGTGGCAAAAGGTCACAGGTGTTGTCAGCTGCTAAAAGTTATGAAGGGTTTATCCAAACCCAGCACTTGAACCCAGGAGGTGAGAAGGAGACTCAGTAAGTTGGTGCCCCTTGTCCTGTCTATCTCTACAAGGTATCTTGGCCAAATGACCTGGAAGAATATTTCTTGTGCTTATAAATGTGCAGGAATGAGGCAGGGCAGAGAAATTGGTTTTGGACCCTCCTGTATGGTCTTGCACAGAGTTCTACTGCAGTGTTGCAATGCTGATTGCTACACAGCCATATAGGCCAGTCGGGCTCTATATGTGCCCTGTAAATTCATGGAGATTATCAGCCAGCCCTGCAGCAAGCTGGGTGTCTCATTAAGTAACGCAGGAGCTGGATGACTCACAGCAGCATCTGCAACACTGAGTAAACAGCTGGATATTTCTGGTTCTCCAATACACAGTGTGTTATTAGCCTGGGCTCCTCACAGCGATGGTACAGATGTGGTCACACTGTTGATTCATCAGTCATCCCTTCATTTTCTGTTTTAATCTGATGGTCACTGTCAGACTACTCTGACAGGTCAGAGTTCAAAAGACATTGTGTTCCCAAAGACTTGTCTTGGGATGCAGGTGAGCAAAGGGAAGACAAAAAGCCCACCCTGGCTTCCACCAAGAAAAAACCCTGTGGTAGGACCTCAGCCCTAATGAGACATCAGAGAATCCACAGGGATGCTTCCCCCACTGTTTGAGTTTCCTCACCTATTGCCTTGTTATCCCAGGAGCCTTACAATGTGGAGAGGATCCTCTGGCTGCTCTCGGGCTCTGACAGCAGCCTGATAAAAACTCTGATGGAACAATTCAACATCTCAAAAAGGCTGAAGCTGCCAGGGGATTTGCACAGAAAGGTCAGTTCCTCACCCACACAACACTGTGCCTGTGTGTGTGCATAAGGAGATTATTGCTACCAGAGATTTCCAATTCATTTTCAGAATAAAAAAAATCATAGTTGAGAATATGCAACCAAAAATTTAAGCGTGAGGCCATAACAGATGTTTTATATCAATGCGTTTGCATGGAGATACTAAAAACCCCCTTTTTAAAATTATTTTAAATTTTCTTTAAAAGAATGTTCTTTTTTCTTCACGAAACTAACTTAAAAATTTCCCGCAGTTATTTAGGTAGCATATGAAATTGGCCCATCCTTGGCCATGCACTGAGGCATCATACAGTGGATGCTGGCACAAATTGAGTGTTTGGGAGTGGGTCTACTGAGTTTGGTGCAATTCAGTCTTGCTGTTACAGTGAAGGGGAGCACAAACACAAAGCAGAGAGAGATACAAAAGAAAGCCAGATTTGAGTGAGAGGGCCAGGTGCAAAATCCTGCCTCTTCCTGTCCGGTTTCTGATGTGTTCTCCACAAAGCAGCCTTTGCCCAGTGCCCACTCCTGCTTGTGCTACAGAAAGATAAATACTCAACAATTTTATTATTAAAAGCAAAAAGAGCTGTTACACTGAGGTGGATTTTACAAGTCCTCAGAAACTCCCTCAGAGCATGGAATTAGCAGTGCAGAGGCGAGGAGCTGAGTCCTGGCTCATGCCCACCCACACTTGCAGCACCTGTGGGTGGAAACCCCTTGCCCACACTCGATCCCTGTGTTTTTTTCCAGCAGTGCCTCATCCCCTAGCTGCAGCAGCAACCCCTTTTCCTTCAGTCTCTGGGAGAACCCATCCTCCAGCCTCCCTATTTCCACCTGCTTTGCTGAGTGTCTGTGGCACAAATCCAGCTGGGAACATGTTGGGTGGTGGTGCCCTGTGCAAAGCTCCCTGTTTCCCCACAGCTCTCTGAGACCCTGGGATCATGCTCAGCCTCTGACCAGGACATTGTGGGAGCCATGAGGCGCTGCTGGGAGGAGAACCAGTACCTGCTGTGCCCCCACACTGCTGTGGCTGTTCACTACCACTATTCACAGCCACACAGGTAGGGAGAGCCATGGTCAGGAGCATAAGGGACAGGAGCATCACTGTCCCCTTGCTCCTGCAGCATCTCCAGCTCCCAGCTTGCTTGCACCATAAGTTTTCTTTGCTTGTCTTTCCAGCATCCCCCAGTGTTGCTTGGCTCCAGCCTCTGCAGCCAAATTTCAGGATGCCCTTCTCCGAGCTGGCCTGGTTCCCCAGATCCCCCCTGAAATCACTGCCCTGACAGCAATGGAGACCAGGTCCACTTCCCTGGAGCGGGGACAGGACTGGGCACAGGTGCTCCGGGACCAGATTGAAGCTATGACACAGCACTGGGAGGCACAGGCGGGTCAGTCTGCACCCCAGGGCAGGGGGGGATCACTGGGCAGGTAGTCACACAGACCAGACTACTGGGCACAGCTGGAAAATTCCTCCCAAGGCTCATTCTCTACTCCCAGAAAAGCCCTGACTTATGCTGGGAGTCTCCATGCAATGATTTATTATCAAGAATGCACTTCCTTGTTGAATTACATGGACTATCTCATAACGTTTCCAGTAAAGAGTTGAATTACATGGACAATTTCATAACATTTTTCAGTAAAGAGCACTTCAATTGTATCCCCTTTTTTCTAATAAATCATAAAAAGTGATTGAAACTGAGTAAACCTGGCTGTTCCATCATTACTGGCTGCTTCAGAAAGCTGTCTTAGCAATACCCCCAGTTGCCTACTTCTTGAGCATTATCCAGTGATTCTGACTCTGTGCTGGGATGTTCAGCCCAGCAATCTCAATAGCACCCAAGATGCTCAATAGGAAACAGATGCAAGACTGGAGAGGATCTACTTTACCCATTCCTGTCGTTTAAGCAGTGCCAGGGATCATTCCCAGGCATTGAAACTTGCTCTGTGATAGTGTTAAATAGCTGATATTTCCCTGGACAAGCTTATCTTAAAGAGCTACTTTCCAGTCCTGTATCTCACAGCTTTGGTCCTAGTCCTGCTTCAGACTCTTCCCAGGCAACTTCCACTGTAACTAGTAGGAAATGGGAAATTCCCTTTATCTTCTGCCTGAAACTTCAGGTCTTTCAATACCACATTCTCATCATATACATATAAATATATAAATACCTTGTGTGGGAGCTGCCTCCACAAGTCATGCATCTGGCAGGAATCTCTTGTGCCTAGAAAAGGGGGAAGAAAAATAGGAATAATTATACCAAGGGGGAAAAAATCCCCCTTTGCCATCAAAAAAATTCCCCCTTTGACATCAAAGGAAGTCCTGTAATGGGAAGATTAATTTGAAGGTTTAGTGGCATTTAACAGGGTAAAAGTAAATTCTGTGAAGTGATTCAGCTTGGGATGTTGCAGAAGGTGCGGGAAGAGTGGGAAGCTTGGCCTGGCTGCAAGCTGCCTTGCTGGCACCCAGGCAGCCTTTTCCTTGACTCCCTCCAGCACAGCTGGCCCTGAGCCACCTCCTTCCATCCCACCGAAACCCTGCAGGAGAGGAGGGACCTCTGCCTCCTCCAGGGCGGGGGCTGAGGCTGCCCCATCCCTGTTAACGAGGATGAGGGAAACAGCTTAACTGAGAATGATGTAAAAACCACAACACTTGGATGTTTTTGATGCAAACAGCACTACTTGCATGGATTGAGTGGCTGGGAGGTGGGGTCCAGGAATGATATTTCAGGAGGCCATCATTCACCCTTCTTTAAGAGCCAAACCAGCAAAATACCTATTATTTAAGCAACATCTTCATCCTCACAAATAACCCTTCCCTAAAAGATGGCTTTGCACTGGGGGTGGTGCAGGACATCTCTGGGGGTGGCAATAAGACACTTCCTGATCCAATTTGACCCCCATGATCAGCTTCCCCTTTCATTGATGCAGATGTTTTGCTCATTGGACCCCACTGCCCTTAACAGCTGCCTCCCCAAATCTTGCGATTCTCAGCCAGGGATGGTTGCCCAGTTGCAATTTAGCCCTTAATCATAGCTTAAGACACCCTGTGAGAGGGGAAAGGCCCAAAATTGCACCCAGTTCTGCACCCAAGCGAGAGGTTGCAAACCTGACTGGCAAGACCCCAACCCATCAGTGGGGAGCACTGTGAAGGATGGGGTGAGTGGGGCTGGCTTGCAGCCCGCCAAAATCCTGGTGTGTTTTGCAAGCAGAAAGCGTGACGAATACATTCCATGATCCCATCCCAGTGCCCTCAAGCAGTAGGATGAGTAAAGGGTCCAGCCTCATTGCAGGGTGGAAAGGAGTTTAATTCTAAACCATCCCTGAGGATATCCTTATGGTGTGAGGATGCTATGTCTCCCCCAGCCCAAATCAGACATTTTTTGGGGCAGGACACTATGAAATTTTCTCTGCGATCTCTGGAGCAGAAGAACAGCAGGAAAAGCTTGTTCCATGCCTGGAGCCAAGGCAGAGGGAGCACAGACAAGCTCCCACAGAGGGCAATGCACAGCCACACATGCCAGCCCGGTGCCTGGGATGTGGGAATGAACCTGGCCCCATGGGCATGCTGTGTCCCACCACCTGCTCAGGGACCATGGCATCCGTGGCCACTCTCACACTGGGAGTTCCCACTCTGTCCCAGAACTGGTGCTTGTGGCTCTGCTTGCTCATCCTTGGGTCTCTGGCTGAGAGGGAAGGTCAGCCTGGTTTGATGGAAAGATGCAAGATGGAGGGACAGAAGTCACGCAAAAAGTGACACCTCCTCACCCAGCGCTGGTGGGTGGCTGCAGGCTCTGGCAGCTTCACATGTTCCTGGGGTTAATGATATTTTAGCCCTGTACCTTCCAGAGCTGATCACAAACCCAGGACAGGCTTGTCAAATAATTAATCTCATACATCGACTGCTCTTGTTTTTCTCCAGCAAAAATTCCAGTTTCAGGTCCCTGACTCCAAGCATGTCTGACACCTGATCCAGGAGATAGTGATGGCGACAAACTGGTGACCATACTCCATGGGAACACTATATTCCCCCACTGAGGGACATGGCTGGAACATGTTCCCAACTGCTACCTCAAGGAGAAAGTAATGTCTTGGGATGGAGATGCAATGTGTTGAGATAGAGGAATAGGGTCATGGCTCATCTGGAATTTCTACTCAATAACTCACACACATCAAAGCAACTTGCTGTCCTGAGCCAAACTCACTTGTAGGTGGTGTGTCCAGCAAGGGATTTGGGCGCCTGTCCTGATGTGGTTTGGGATCTATTGGACTACATGTGGAGTCTACCCTCTAATCCACCTGCCTCTGTGCCCCATGTGGACTTTATCCACCAGCAGAGCCATGCTGTGGTTCAACACTCAAATCATTAATAGTGCCACTAAGAGATCTATTTGCTAAAGAGAGACGTAGGATGACTGGTTGGCTGCTGCTCTGGCTGAGATAAAATTGTGAGGAATATAAAATCCTGAAGGAACTGTGGGGGAGGATGCTCTTTCCCATGAGCAGAGCAGTCCAGCCTTCCCCTGTGCTTTGTCACAATGTCCATACACATCTTCCAGCTCGTGGCCACCCAAGGAATTGATCTTTGGGCAATTACTCCACTGACTGGGCTGTCACATCCTTCTACTCCATTTATGAGCTGGGAGGAGCCCACAACGTGGTGAATTGTAAGCCAATGCTTTAAAACCGTGTTCTGAAGGTTTGGGAGCTGAATTATTATTTATAATGCCTTGGGGGCCCCATGTAATTTATGGACAGGTATGAAGACAAGTAGGTGCTCAGACATGGGGATGAGCTCGGTGTAAATGCTGAGATAGAAAGATAGATAGATGGATGGATGAAGATAAGCTTCTTGGCCAAGAGAGCTGGAGATTGAAAAACTGGAGATGGAGAAGGCTGCTCTTAGGCATCTCTGCTCTCCTAGGGTAGTACCTACTATCCCACTACTCTCACTCTAAAATGTCATCTCAAATGTGGTGCAAATAATTTGTTTACTCTTATTTTTTGAATTTATCCAAAGTGCAAGGAAAAAAAGTAAAAAGGAATTGCTTTGTTGTTGCAATTTGCTGCTAGGCATTCCTATGTGTGCTAATGATAAGTATTAATTAAATAGCTTTCTGTTGTCTTTTAAATGCAGTTCTTTTAGGCTGTAATTAAAAACAGACACCCAGCCCTTTCTGTCTGCATAGAAAGAGGCAGGTAGGCCTCTGGAGCTCGGCACTTCTTTCCTTGTAACAGGAGAGAAGTGGAAAATGAGGCAAAACCAGTTTCCATTGAAAACTCACCACCCTGTGCATGTCCTTCACAGGGAAGGCAACCAGCTCAAGGAAATTAAAGGAATGTGACTTCCAAGATCCCAGTCCTGCAATCAAAGTAAGTTTATTTGCCCTTAAGATCTTTCGGCTTCATACATTTTAAAGGCAGAGGAGATCACTTTGTTTGATCTCTGGGATACACAAGCTGCTGAACATTCCTCTGATGCATTCATCATGCCCAGAAGAAACTTGTTGTCTTATGAACATTTTGATCTGAGTAGCTGGAGATAGGATTCCATGCCTCTCACTTTTTTCTTGTTTTCCCCAATTTTTTTCACTCTTGCTGTGAAAAACCAGGCACTGCTGTAAATCCCCATCCCCGTGCTGCTCCCCTGGCCAGTATTAATCTCCCAGTTCAGGGTGTGCTGCTCAGAGAAATTGGAGCTCCCACCAGCCCTGCTGCCCTCTCCCTTTCCCAGCTTAAAATAGACCAAAGCCCTCTAGAAATGCAAATAAAATGTCAGATGCTCACATGATGGAAAGCAGCCACCAAATAAAATTTCCCATTTGCCCACAACACTGAATGACACTTAAGCCCAAACTTTTTCTGCCCTTAAGGGCAACTGGGCTTCACTTGTCTGAAATGCTGCTGTTAATCAATAAATACATGGAAAGATGTATGGCTGTCTGCTGCACAGCTTATGAGAGTGGTGGGGGAAGATGCAGTTCACTCAGAGGATGCCTTGGTCAGAGATGGCCCATGAGAGAAAAGTTTATGTGTTCAACAACTGCATATACTTTTTTTTTTTGTGAATGGAAATATTTAATTATGCATTTGAGTAATTTATAACCTGAGATGTGTAGAATTTGTGTAATAAATACACAGAGAATATAGGACAGACACATTGCCTGTGAGGGGATCCTTGATTTGGGGCAGTGCAGCATTTTGGTCACCCAGTGTGATGCTCCTGTGCCTTGATAACTCCTCACACAGTTCATAAAACAGCCAGAGCCCTTTTGGGGTCCTATCAATCCAAGGCTGGATTTGCTGTGGGTTTTTCTATCTCCCTCAGCCCCATGGCTGTGTCTGTGCTGTGTGTTTGCTGCAGCTGGATGGGTATCCACACGGAGTTGGGAGTACAAGAAGGGGGACACTCTGGGACACTCTGCAGGCTCCTTTCCTGGTGAGGGGTGCACGGGGCTGGGAGCATCTTTGGGGCTGTTGGTGGCAGCAGCAACAGAAGTGGCTCAGAAGGGAATTTTTTCTCAATTATTTGCATTTCAGAAATGAGAAAGGGGGAGAAATGGGATGGAAAAAGCAGGGAAAAAAAGAGAAAGTAAGCATTCAGAAATTAAATACTTAATTAAAAAGGAGTTTGAATTTGTTTGAATTGAATCAAAAGATTTTTTCTTTTTGGCAAACATGAGCTTCTTTTGAGCAGAAACTAAAATAAATTTAAAAAAAAAGAAAAAGAAAAAGAGCCTTAAAAAGGTACTTTAAAGGCAAAATTACTCACTTTTAGTCTAAATGGTTAAAATTATGTTCCAGTTTTGGGAAAAAGAAGAAAATGTAGAAATCTTTCAAATTCTAGGAATAATTCAAACACCATATCACAAAAAAGGTGTTATGGGGGAGATGAAAAGCAGAACAAGAGGGCTGGAAAAGAGAGCAGCCAGCAACTGCCCTGTGTGGCTCTGTCCTTGCCCTGACACTCCTGAGATCACCCCGAGCACTTTAAGATCACGAGATACTGAGAACAAAGAGTTTGTGTTCTCTTTTTTGCTCTGTAGTTCCCTGCATTTTCAGGCTCCCAAAGCTGGTTCAGCACTTTTAGGGCAGGTTAGAAACCAATTCTTGAATAAAGCAGAGCAGAAAATCGTATATAATGTGGCTCCAGGAGGGTGATGCTTTCAGAAAAATAACAAAACTAATGATTCCTGGACAACGAATAAATTAAAAAGTGATGAGCACAGGTCAGTGGTATTTAGTGCAATTCCTAACTCTTAATCTCATTGCTCTTGCCTTGGGACTCCTGAAGCAGAGCATCACAGATATTTGCAGAACCTTTTGCTCACTAAAATAAGGGTGATGCTTGCAGTAAAAGAAGCAGGAAGGGGAGAAGGGGCTGTGTCTGAACATGGCTTTATTTTGGTATCTGACATAGGGAATGGAGCAGGACTCACTGTGCTAAGTCCTGGACTGACATGGGAAAAGGAAGATGAAATATTTTGGTCTTGAAGTTTGCAGTCAGAGTTTAAACAACAGGTTTTGAGGATAAGGTCTTTCTGTCACTGACTTTCCGTGTGACCCTGGGAAGGTTTGAGAGGAGGTGAGGAGCAGAGGGACCCTCCTGCAGCTCCCCCAGCCTGGTCACTGCCACCTGGGTGACTCCTGGGGTCCCACACTGCCTGGGGACCAGGCTGCTGCCACCTCCTCACCCTGAGCCTGATGCCCTGCAGCGCCACTTGGTCCCTACCTGCCCAGCAAAGCAGCAGCACCCTGGGAACTCCTTGCTTCCGCTCCTCCGGGATGCTTGTGGGGATTAGCCAAGCTATGCTCCCTAAACCCATCACATGTGTTTCAATAGTTTTAATTGTTGCCTTTAAGATAATTACAGGCTGGAGAGCACGGACAGGAAGAGCCCTGTGGATTTGCACCGGGGCTCGGGAGCACCGTTGTGTATGGAATGGGATATCTGCCACTTGGAAGTGTTTTTCCTGCCTGGGAGAGTGGTTTGTATGCCACAAGCAGAGAAGGCCACAGATCCCCGCTTCCCATGGCTGGAACAACTGGAACAAAGTATCCCCCTGCCCCCCACTCCACCTGCCCTGGGGAAAGAATCCCCCAGCACCTGGCTCAGCAGTTACTGACCCTTGCTCATTTAAGCTGCAGCTTTTCCCTCCTTCCCACGTCTGTTCAGAAGGGAATGAGGACCTGAAGTGAGCAGGATGTTGAAAATCAGGCTCACAGTGGGGCAGGGAGAATCCAGGGCATACCTTGCATAGAGATGAGCCGAAGCAGCCAGCCCCAGCACACTCCTTGGCTCTTAGTGAGGTGCACCATACTTGGCTTTTTTAGTATGTTATGGTTTGCCCTGGTTCCTTGCTGGCTATCCAGCCCTCATCACTGGAGAAAACACTTTCCTGATTTTAAAGGGAGATATCTCTGTCCCTTCCATAGCCTAGAGTAATTCAATATTGGGTGAGAGGATTGCAGTCACTGCTTTTCTTCTGTTTGCACCTTTCTTGTAATTATTTTGTTGGAGCTCCCTGCTGGAGAGCAGGGTAGGCAGCTCTCAGGAATAACACAATTTCCTGGATGCTGCCTCACCACAGAAGAGCTGGGACAGCACTGAGGACCCTTTTTGGGGCACAGACCTTCCCCAGGGTTCACCACACAGCACAGGATTTCTCCTCCAGCCCATTGTGTCATCACGAAACCCAGCAGGGGGTTCTTGCCTTTGCATTTGCAGTAACCTTTTTATCACTGATGCTTTTAAAAATGAAAACAAGATTTCATCTACATCCAAGAGTTTGCTCCAGTCCAGCCCCCTGGATGCAGGATGTCTCATGGCTGGTGTGGATCCGGAGGATCTGGCTGGTTGCTCCCAGACATTGAAACTCGCAGTTACTGGAGGGGTGATGTGGGGCCTGGAACACGGAGGGTGAGATTTGTTTTAGCATTCAATCCAGAGAAATACATTTAATAACACTTCCCTTAAAGTGCTTCCCTTCTTCCACCTAAACTCCTAAAATGGAAATCATGGCAGGGAAAAAATTTGGAACAACTCAGATATTAAAATGCAGTGAAGGTGAACTGGCTCCTGGGTGGAGGGGACAGGGATGGGCCCCATCACTGCTGCCAAGGTGAGTTTTGGGGACCTGTTCAAACCTACATCTGCTGGCAGTGGATTAGAAGTGAAACCCACCTGAAATCCAGAACTAAGCATCCTGAGGGGCTCCTCGAGGATGGGATATTCCCCTCCATGAGCTGCCGACTTTGCCTCAACAATCCTTCACATCCCATCCCTCTTCTCCCTCTCCCCTTTTCCCTTCCCTTCCCCTGTGATATGACGCATTGGCAGAGGAATAAAATAATCAGCTATTGCTTTATTACTTTTTCCACCCCTGCTTCCCTCACGGGCAACTGTATTTCGGCAAATGTTTTTAATATTTGCTAATAAAAGCAGCTCCAGTAATGACATGCTCCCTCCCCAAGACAAAATTACCGGGACTGGCGTTATCTAACAAACTCGTTTTGGCACAAGCGCGTCTGCGTTCGAGCCATTTCTGCCCATTCACAGGATTATCAGCCATCTCTGCAGCCAGCCCCAGCCCTCCTCTCTCATTCCTAGTTAATTGGTGTGAAATTGGAGCAAGTTCTCAGGTGATAATGTGTTTGCATTTACTGCTTCACTGAACCACCCTAGCCACTCAATCCCAGCTTCATTAAAGCCTCAATCTCAGCTTTTGCTCCTGGCTGTGAGCTTCAAACCCTATTTCCTGCGTGGCAGACATACAGCCTAACACATGTCAGGAAGACAGCTTGAGCAGAGCTGCTGGGAACAAGCACAGCTACTGCCCGGGCGCCGCTCCGGGAAAATCACGTTCGCGGTGGGAAAGATGCTTGGAGTCCCCACGACGGCTTCACGCTGCGCTGGTTGGCTCCCTGCTCTGGAAGAAGGCATATTTTGTACCCTTTAATTATACTTGATTAATGAATTAATTTTAATTTTTTTTTTCTGCAGCACTTTGAAGATGAAAACCCCTTCGTCTGAATTCTGTGATTAGTATTTAAAGACTCAAGTGGAATATTTGTAGGCAGAAAAACCTAACCGAGGAATGCCTGTGTTCAAGCATTCAATAGGGCCTATTCACAGGATAGATTCCAGGGTTATTATTAGCAATAAGGTTATCTTTGGCATAATCTTTTTATGCACAACATGCTATTGGATTCCACCCTCCCTTTTTGCTCAGGCCCTAGGGCAGAAGGTAGACAAACCAGAGCTGGTTCAAGCCTTGCAAATGTTTTTCATGCAGGTGGAGCTGAAGCCTGGCAAAGTCTGCCACGGTTATATTTAGGACAAACCATAAAGTTTTTTTGGTGCAAGATGCACACCCCAGAATGCTTCTGCATGGAGTGAAAAGTGTGCTGCCCCTGGTGTATCTCCAGCCCTGCCAGCACATGCTGTAGAGGACCTGCTGCACACTGGGGACATCTGTGACACCCTGTAGGGGGTGACCCTTCAGTCTGAATGGAGAGGGATGGGTTGGGCTGGTTCTGTGCCCACAGGTCATGGGCGCAGCTCGAGCATCCCCCGGGCGTGTGAGATTTCTCTGGTCTGGACACAGCTCTGGGCTCGGACAGGTCTGGACACAGCCAGGGAGAGAAGCCCTGCCAGCCACACCACTGGGTGAATCTCTTTTGGGGATCTGGAGTTGGTTCTCTGCTGGGTTGGATGTGTCCCAGGGGTCCCACCTGCCCCCAGCCCCAGCCAGGAGGGCTGACACGAGTGGGGCTGCAGGCCCGCAGCAATGGCTTGATCTGGGCACGAAAGGAGAGAGCAGCTGTCACCTGCATGCCTCTTAATTTGGTGGTATTTCTAGCTCTCATAAAGCTAAATGTAGGAGGTGGGGTTTTGTAGTTGTTGGTGGTGCTTTTTGGTGTTTTGTTGTGTTTTTTTTAATGGGTGGTGGGTGTGATTTTTTTCAAACGCGTTCCCTTTGGCACGTCTGTGCCAGCAGCGTTGGTGAGAGCCCCAGGATACCTCTGCTGGAGCCCAGGAACACCTTCCTTTGAAACTTGTGTCTCCCCAAACCCACCACTGAGCACTGGGGGTGGGAGGAGGTGAGGCCACCTTTGGCTGTGGTCCTTTACCCTGAACAGCTCAGCTGCTGCACAGGGTCCCCAAATCACCCCAAAACTAGCTCCAAAAATTGATCAGGGCTGCTCCTCCATGGCCAAGCTCCCCAGCTGGGATGCAGACAGAGCCAAAACACATAGAGGCACATTAAAGGATGGCTGGTGTGGCTTTGAAACAGCACGGCAATCCCCTGTAGCCTAGTTTTTAGAGAAAGTATTTTGTAGCTGGTTTTTCTCTTTGTGACTAAACGTGGTTATTAGGCCCCAAGTGCATCATTAAACCTGTTATTAAAAGTAAACATGTTAAGGAGCATATACTCCTGTGAAGCAAGCTCATCCAGGGCACTGGACCCTCTGGAAAAGCCATGAACATTTGTATTTAAAGTGAACCTAGTTAAGAACATATTGGACTAATTCAGGGCCTTAGAGCTATTAAAATGACTACCATTAAAAATAAATATGTTAGGCAGAATATGTTGCATAATTAAAATTATTATAGTGTTTACTCTGTTTTTTGTGCTGGCATCTAGTTTAAGAGGTTATTTGTATGTATATAAAATATATGTGTTTTTTATATTTATACATACACAGTAATATGTCTAGCTATATATATTTGGTTATCTATTGTCTTAAAATGACTCTGTAGGATAAATTTGATTTCCTTGTTGCAGGATGAGACAGAGCCCCAGTGGGATGAAGTCTTGATTAAAACCATGGGGGAATAATAAATAAGTCTTGGCTATATGTAACTTTTGTGGCCGCAGTCCAGTGGCTGTTGAGTTCAGTGGGAATCTTTCCTTGACTCTGCCATGCTGGGTCAGACCTCAGGAATGTGTCTCTTGCTTTGATGGTTTTGCTATTGGTAGGTCAGCCTGGAAAATCAGCAAATCAGCAGCTTTGCTTTCCACGGGCCATTCCCAGGCCGAGCTCCAGCAGGTTCTGAATCCCACCTGGTCCCCTGCAGCTCAGGTGTCCTTGGGGAGGTGGCAGGGTGGGACCATCTCCCTGTCACACGGTTCTTCCCACCTGGGGGTCTTGCTAAGTGGAAAAAGGTGCTCCCAGGGAAGAGTTTCTCCCAGCAGTTTTGGACATGAGCAGTGTCCTTTGCATTGCCAGTGCCTGAGACCAGTGGCATCTCCTGCCACAGTCCTGGTGTAACATAGATCCGATCCATATAATGTATATAAATGCAGTATAGATACAGAGAACAGTCCAGGTTGGAAAGGACCTTTCAAAGTCGTCTGGCCCAAACTCTCCTGCATCTTCAATTAGACCAGGGTGCTCAGACCTCTGCCCAACCTGACCTGAATATCTACATGGATGGGACATCCACCACCTCTCTGGACAGCCTGTGCCAGTGCCTCACCACTCTCCTTGTAAAAAAAAAATCTCTTCTTTATATCTGGTCTGGAACTCAAGCAGAGGCTATCACACTAAATGCAGTTGCCTCCCAGGGACTTGTATGGGAGCTGAGGCTTTTGTGATTCTGGGAGTGTTCATTTAGGAAAAAAAATAAATCTGAGTGCTCACTGTACCAGTCAAGGGCTGTTTTCCAGTAATTCCTCTGGGAGTCCCAGTAACTCCAGCACTCCACAGGATCAGAGGTGACAGGATCACAGATTAGGGTGGAAAAGGCTGCACTAAGGAATTGCATGGGATGGGAGATGTCCCTTGAACACCAGCCTGTTGGAGGGGTATCACTGTGTTCATTCGTCACAGTGAAGGGAATAAGAGGTTAATTAAACCCTGTTGGGTGGCAGTGACCAGCACCTTCCCCTCCATCTCTTCTCGCAGGAGTGCTTGGGCTCTGCATTCCCAGTAGCCGCAGGGCCACCCTGGGTGTCTGTGGGGGTCTCAGGCAGCACAGCCAGCCCAATGGGCCACCTGCGGGGATGTCCCACCTGCACAGCCCTATGAGGGTGTTTCTCAGGCTGGCACGACCCCAAACCCCGATCACAGTGGGGAGATCAGCACCAGCCCCTGGCTCCCGAGGAGCGGAGCGGGAATGTCAGCAGATGGCACTATTTCTTCTGCGATAGGAGCTGCTGGCTCCCACCAGGGCTCTGAGCCATGCGCTGGAACAGGGTAAGCTCCGGGCTCAGAGCAAGGCGCTTTCCATCAGCGCTGGGAGCCTGCCCTGGGCTCCACAGGGGATGCGACCGCCGGGAGCCAGGTACGGAGTTCACAGGGACCCTCCCCATGGAGACCTGTCCTCCTGGAAGTGCCTTCCCATAGGGTTCGGTGCCTCACAGTGACTCAGTGATCGCCAGCACAAACCTCAGGCCGTGCTGCCAAACCACTGCGCTGCTTGTTCCGTATCGGCTCTTTCGTAGGGTTGAAATTCGGATTTTTGCTGCTGACTCTCCAGGTGGAAAGGGAGGAGAAGACAGTTTTTGTGCCCCTCCCTGCTCCCCTTCACCTGCACCCCACTCCAGGTGATACTGCCGTGACCAGTGTCCCCAGATGCTGCCAGCTTGGAGAGATGCCCACAGCCGGGGATTTCAGTCGGACGAGTCCCAAGGGGGATCCCACCACCCTGACCGGCCCTATAAGCTTCTTATATCAGCTGAAAACCCTCTTGCCCAGCTCTGCCCCGGCACTCCGGGGGCTGCAGGACCCTGGGGCTGCTGTCTTCTGCCCCATCCTTGATTTCACCAGCACCAGGGCTGCTCCTGTGGCTCCCGGCTGTACCTGTGCTGCAGCAGTGCCGGCCGGTGGCCAGCCGGGGGGTCATTTTCCACCGCACTGAATTAAACTTCATCTCCGAGAGGTGCTACCCAGCACAACTGAATATTTAAATAATAAAACGAAACCGTGCTGGTGGGAGTACAGCTGCTATTACACTTATTAGTTAATTGTGGCGGTGTTTCAGAGCCCTAGGCATGCACCTGGACCCCTCGTGCTAGGTGCTGTACAAACAGGACGGAGGAGAAGACTTTGGCGTTTAAAGGCACTGAGTCATTCCTTCGCCCTCTCATCTGAAACCTCAGCTTTGTGTAAAACCTTTAGGATTTTGTTTAATGGGCGCAGCTAATGGTGAGGTAATCAGGGAGCCTTTCGACACAAAACCCAGCGATCAGTGGGTTGGATGTCTTTTGATCTCTCTGCGGAGCAAAGCCATTGAGAGGAGAAGCTGCGCGGTGGGGTAGCGGGAGATGCTCTGCGAGTGGGCGGCAGAGACCGGCCCGGGGCAGCATCTCCTACACTAAGCCCTTTGTGTTAGGATCCATCTAGGGACCATCACCCTCATGCCATGTCCTGGTGCACACTGGGACCTCGTGGGCACATCACATCCCAGACACTGCTTAGATGTTACCCAAGAGAAGATGGGGACCACTAGGGGTGATTGTCCCTCCCTGCCTCCTGCAGAAAGATGTCGGTTCAAGACTTCTGCTTGCAGAACACGAGTTTTGACCTGTGGTCTCTGAAGGCACCCAAACTGAGCAGTGGGTGGAAGCCATGCCCTTCCCAGGCTCCTGGATGTCCTGCTTCTGTCTGGCCATCTCTATAGCATTGCTTCCCAGAGGAAACCATGGAAAAGGAAAAGGTCCCCAGCAAGTTCCTGCAGCAGATTGATGGCTGATGGATGCTCACAGGGTGGATGGGCTCTGCTGGTTGGTTACCTGGGGAGCCCAGGGTCTCCCTCCTGTGGCCGTGTGTACAATGCACAGCCAGGATGGAGCAGAAGTCCTCTTGGCTGTTCCTCTCCTGGGGTGACTTCACCCAAAACCTTTGGTGTGTGGCAACATCTGGCTGGGGCTTGAGCAGGGGCGATGATGTGGCTGGCAGAGGTCCCAGGGGAAACCCGTGGAGCTGTACTCATGGGTACATTATTTCACACTGATCTTGGCCTGGCAAGCTGGTACAAGCTACACCTACCGGACTCCTTTCCCTTTCTGCTGGTGTAAGCGAGGTCTGACTCTGGAGATCCACCTCAGGGTGGTGCTGCTCTTCTCCCATCACCTGGCACCTTGGCACATTGGGTGCACAGGTCGGCTTGTAGCCCCCCAAGATCCCAGCCTTATAGAAACAACCTTTTTCGACTCAGCTGGGACCAAACTTTGCCAGGTTAGTGTTCAGCAGCATGAGCCACTGCATGGTCACAAGGAAGGGGGAAAGGGATATATGGATAGAGTAAGGGATGGTTTTGGGTTAAGCACACAACTTCCTTCTCAGGGCTAATGCTAAGGCAATATCCTTTGAAAGAATCTTGCAAGAGTGTGTTTAGAGGTGCTACAGTAGGAATAGCAGCACTGCGGGTCTCATTTTCAGTGGCAGCCAGATCATGGGATGGGGAAAGAAGATTGATGGAGATGCAGCTGTTCCTGCTGGTGGCAGGTTAGGATGTGCCAGTCTGTTTAGGATGTGCAATGTAAAGAATAACCTCCTCTACAGTTATCACACCTGACAGGTGAACCAAGAATAAATAATATGGAAAAATGATCATTTAATTATAATTTCTCCATCATAAGGAAACTGAATGAACAGGATAATGGAGAAGGTAATACAACCAGATATCACAGCTAAAGCTGTAGCCTTAGCACAAAGTGATCCTATTCAGCACTGGAAGGAAAGGTTTTCTGCTCTGCTTTACATTAAATGTCATGTGTCTGAAACACAGGGATGTCAGGCTGGGAAAGCAGGCCCCTCACAAAAGTGCTTCTCCAGCAAATGTCGTGATAGACAAACAACATCTCCCTTGGGCTGGCAGCACTGAGGTGGGTTGGGTTGGTGCAGTGGTAGGTCAGTTTGGTCAAGCTAAAGCCAGAGATGGTCTGTCTCACTGCATCACTGCATGGCAGTGCTGGGAGCCCAGGGGGTGCCACTCACCCCACATGGTGGCTTTAGGTGGCACTAAACACCCATTCTGTCCTAGGAGCTGGCATCTGCCACTGGGGTCTTCTCTGCCCTGAGCTGTCACCAGCACAGATCCTGTCCAAGCAGGGACATCTCTGTGGGGCAGAGATTTCTTCACCCAGAAGCCCATTTTGCTGATCTTCCTCCTCATTCCAGCCATGGGGGCCTCACCTACCCTGGCTATGCTCCACCCATGCAAATCCTTATCTCGACCAGCTTCAGTCACCAGGGCTGGGAACTGTATCACTAAATGCAGACAGGTAAAAGTCCCAGAGGTCTTGCTCTGTTCTTTTCATAGTTGATGGAGATTTAATCTGCACAGCCAGGGGAACTGAGGGTGCAGTTCATCTTGTCTTGAAGCAGTTGCAAGTAGGCTGGGTGAATTTTACCTCCAGAGGGCCTTTGGTGACTACAAAGGGAGCTGAGGTACCTGCTGTGCTCCAAGTCGGTGCTGCAGAGACTGACTGTCAAGTGATGCAAATGTCACTCCAGTGACACTTGGCTCTGGGCTCTCTCAGAAGAGAGTGCAGAAAAATACCCCCAGGGCAATTCAGCCTACCTGCCCCAGACGTCTCCAAAGATGGAGAAGGATTGACCCCTGGGGCATCCTGTCACTTGCTGTGGACAGTAGATGTTTTAGGTGGTTAAAAGGTGTTAGAGGTGGGTTCTAGAGGGTAACTTAGGAGATGAGCATCCTCCTTACCTTTAGTCTAAGATAACTGCCTCTCACCAGGCTGCAGAAGAGCTCATGGGTGCAAACCCAACACTGCAACAGGATGACTGCAGGGCAGAGAGCCCAGAGCTGTGTGCTGCCTCCCTCACTGCAGGGCAACCCTGAGTCCTGCCAGCACATCCAATGAGACCCAAATGAGGCTAGAGCCCTGCACTGAAAGGCTGTGAGCCCTGGGAGAGCCCATCTGCAGAATGAAGCCTGTGGCTTGGAGAAGGATGTGAGTGTGAACGGAAACCCTAATTTGTGAGGAGAGGACACTGTCAGGGTCCAACAAATAACCCTGGGGACCTGCCTATATGTGCAAAAGACATCTTGTAGCTTTCCTCCCACGTTTCCCTTCCTGAATCCAAACAGGTGACACTTTGAGAGTTTCTGGGACCTATCATCACCCTCTGTATCCATGACCATGTGGCCAGGGGTGTGGTGTCCAGACATGGGACCTGCCAGACCACTGACCTCATCCTTGGTTTTCGTTGATAGCCAGGGACTTTGGGCCAGCTCTCAATAACATGACAAAGAAGAGACCTGCAGACTATCCCAGCGAGAGAGAAGGGCAAGTGACACAATGTGACTGGAGCTGGGTAGTGGGATGCTGGTCCCAACATCCTGCATTTCCCCTGGTTTCAGCAGCTCAGCTGAGGGTGAGGTGTCACACAAATGTCCCAGGGCCAGAGCTCTGCTCTCTCTCTCCTCCCTTTATCTGCAGATCGTGCTATGCTAACAAGGCACACGTACAATGTTTGTGTGTGCATGTGAGACAGAGTGCTGATTCTGGGCCAAGTGAGAAAAATCATTAGTTACAGGCTCTGCAGGACTGAACTTGACGAGGAACTTTGGGCTTTGCCCCAACAGCGCTCGGCGCTGGTGCATTATTCAGTTTGTGGCTATGTTGATTTGCAGATCTAATCATTCCAACAACACATACAGAAAATTAATTTGGACGTGGGCCTGGTTTCTAGAGAAAGTTGGACCTAAAGGCAGGAGGTTGGTTGTATGGCTCAGGCAAAAGCCCAGGCTGGGGAATATCCTGTTTCCAGCTCTTGAGCCTCACAAAGGAGATGGGATGGGGATGGAGTGGCAAGTAGGAGTGGTGTTGAGTGGTACTGGAGCATGGGATAAATAGGATTTCATCCCCACTGAGTCTTTCAAAATCAAAGCCCTAACCACTCAGCCCTGGCTTGTGATCATACCTCTTGCATTCATGGGAGATGAGTTGGATGAAGGGGGAGATGCTCTCCTTTCCCCAGCCAAGGGATGGCCCCCAAGAGGTGCTGATTCAACAGATTGATTCAACACATTTCTAAAAATATATCTGGTTGGAAAAACATTGTTACTGAGAGTCAGACCAGATACATTATTCTTGGACTGCCCAAGCCTTCAGACCCTTTCCTCTTCCTCACCTTGCTGATGGTGCCTGCCCCCATCAGCAAACAGCGTCTCAATGGAGACACAGGTGATCCCAAAATCCAGAGATTCCTCCATGGAGAAGAATCCATGGGTTTGGATTGCTTCCAGCTGTGAGGGATGCTGCCTGCCCTCCTGCCCAGCCTGTGTGAGCTGGTGCTGTGAGAGCTGGTAGCAGCACACAAATCCCTGCATCTTGAATTACCTGGTGAGCACTCTCCCTCCTTTTGATTGCAGACCCCTTAACTTTGTCTTCAGCCAGGGCTGTCTCAGCCCTGGATGTGCTGAATGGTCCCCTTTTAAAAAGGGATTTAAGAGGGCATTAAGGACTAATTATGTCTAATGAACAGCAGTGGCTGTTTTAGACCTGGTGCTTCCAGTTGACATCAAAGGGTGAAGGGGATTGGGTGAAGCCAGAGGAAGTGTTATCAGCAGCAGGAAAGATTTAGACCCTGCAAAATCACCCCCCTGCAGGGGGGTTTGTGTTCCTAATCCCTCTGTGCCTGTCAGGCAGGGAGGTGGCGTGGGCCAGTCCCATTGGAGGCAGGTGGGATGGAGAAATCCTGGTGGGAGCCCATCATCACTATAGCTGCTTCCTCTGCCATCCCTCACCATGAATGGCTGCCATGGATTTGGGTGATCTGGGGACACTCTAAAATGTGGATCGGGTTCCCAAGGGAGGAGGTGAGGAACAAGGTGGGAACAAGAGAAAGGAGGTGGAAGAGGACACAGGGACACATTCAGAACCGGGAGAAGAAGGGAGGCAGCTATTTGCCTCTCCTGGGAGCTTCCTCAAGTGCAGGCAGGGGTGAGTCAGGGCTGCTCATACACAAGCTGCTCATTAGCACTGCCGATGCAGGACCCTGAGCCAGGCAGGGTTTATGTGCCCAGGGTGCAGCAATAGCAGCTGAGTCATGCACCCCACCCAAAACATTCAAGCCTCTCACCATCTTCTGCATGTCAGAGGGACCTTTTATTGTGAGGGCCTGCATTGTCTGAACGCCACGAGCGGTCTGAGGGCACAGGCACTGTGCAGAGCCAGCGGTACCTGCCTCCCATCCAAAGCACCACCAGTTATCTCCTGGCATGACTCGGGTGGTTTCGCCACTGCTGGGAAGTCAGGGGTCAGGCCCAGCACCACGGCAGCAGTTTCCTGCCCTCTGCCAAAGCCGGCAGTCCAGGATGAGAGAGATGGAGTTTGCCAACAGCAATTCTTCCCGTGGTGCAGTTTACATGGCAGTATTGAACAGTGGTTTGGTTGGGGGGGGTGTTAAAGATATCAAATCCTTTCACTGGAAAGTCAGATCTCGGCAGACGGCATTTTGGAGAGCGCAGGGAAAACAACAACTATTTACGGCTGTTGTTTAGGGTTATGGACGCAAATGCCCTTGAATGATACAAACCGTCTTAAGGGGAATTTTTGCGGCTGATTAAGTGTAACCACAAAGCTTCAAGAAAACATGTGTTTATTTTAAGTAAGTAATGTTGATTACTAATGAGAATACTTAGTAGATATGATCAAAGGTAGCTGAAGTGCCGTCATGATATCAAAGACTGGGATGGAACGCTTAATTTAGATGTTGAAAAGCCAATCTAAGGTGAGCGTCTTGAAAGTAAATATCATTAACAGTATCTAGATTAGACCAAGGTATAAAAAGAGTTGGAGGTAACAGCTTTCAAATCTCCCGTATAAACAGGCAGGTGATGCTGTAACTGGGGGAGGCGAGTCAGACACAGAGCCCAGGGTAGGGGATGGATCGTGCATCTGGTGCACGCAGCCCCTGGCCGCGCTCCCGGCTCTGCCCATCAGCATCTCGAGGCAGCCGGCTCTCGGGAGCCAGCGTGGCTCCTTTCTGCTCCAGCTTACCCAGGGCAAAGGGATGGGAATGAATCCCCTGCTCCCACTATCTTCTGCTTGAGCCCTAGTGCAGGGCTCTGGCTGAGGAGGGAAGGCTTGTGAGGGACTCTGAGCAGGAACAGGGTGTCCTCTCTGCCAGCTGACCCAGGAGGTCAGGCAGACTGATGGAGGGATGAGTCTGACAGTGCAGCCCAGTGCTCAACATCCAGGTATCTGCATCCATCCTGCTTCTGAAGCTTGTTTCTCTCTACAACCCCTGTCTTGCTCTATTAGCCAAAAAGTGCTTGGGAAAGGGCTCCACATGTCCCCACTATCACCAGCCCTGCTCCTGGATGTAACATCCCTGCAGTGAAACACTGATGGGATTTGGGACAGGCAAGACCTTATATCCCCTTCTCTGGCCAATTGTGTCATGTAAGAGGGAATATGTTACTCATTTACCCCATATCCATCTCAAGTTTCCAGGTCAGAAAAACAGGCAGTATTAATTGAAAAAATTTAGATGTGGCTGAGCCATGATCCACAGTGTCTTCTGCTAAAAACCTGTGCCAAGATCCACAGGCTGGCGACCTCTGTGTCCTCTGTCCTCCCTGCTGTCTCCCCAGGACCATTGCAATCAATCCCCTCTCCATCTCAGGTTAGCAGGCACCCTCTTATCCCAAATGCCCTGATGATGGCCAGCACCCCCGTGTCACTCCCACGCTCCCCAAGAGCCACCTCGGGGTGCGCTCGGCTCCGCACGTTCCCCTGGCCCGAGCCCCTTTGATGGAGCCCTGCGGGGCAGTGAGTGGTGCCAGACTCCTGCCCTGCCTTGCGTAGGCTGGGAGAGTTCTCCCTTTCCATTTGGGGCCCAGGGAGTGCCCGTATCACTGGCTCTGCTGGGCACCCTGGCCACACGTGGGCCCAACAGGCTGTTGCTGCATGAATCATCCCCCCTTCCCCAGCTGCACTGGTGGTCCCACATGGTGCCTGGGATGCTGGAGACAGGGAGGCGGGTTTTCCAGGGATAAGCCTCAGAAGGGTTAAAGGAGGATGGCTTTGCAGGCAGGAGTGCCTGCTGGGCGAGGGCAGATACCATTCAAAGAGCTGGAAGGGCTGGATGCTGGTCCTGCACAGGCTGATGCTTTATTACGTCGTTTTAAAAGGTGCTTTTCAGAAAAATAAACTTGAAGTGACTGTGAGCTACTTTCAAACGTGGATTCAAACCCCAGCTTTGCAAAAGTAAGGGACACTGAAGCTTCTCAAAGCCATGGTGTCCCCGTGCCCTGGCTGGATACCCTGCAGAGCCTACGTGTGGCTCAGGAACTGCTGGACACTGCAGGTCCAACATCTCAGCCAGGGCTGGAGCATCTCATCTGCAGTGAGTGGTGACAGTGCCATGTCAAGCTCTTACCACAAGTATCTTTGCTCCCAAGTGTTTTGCAGGCTCTTGAGTTGTAACAACAATAACAACAGAAAAGTACAAAAGCTGGTGATTTAAGTAGCTTGAGAACAAATCACTCCCCTGTTTGCTTGAGTGTCACCTGCTCAGTATCTGCTTCATGATATGGATGCACAGTTTTCTCTTGGGCAATGAAAATCTGCATTTCTAATACATTAGAAAAGAAAATAAATAAAATCTAACATGAACAAAGTGATTTCTGGCCCTCTTTGCATATTACAAAGGAGCAAGATGGGCACAGACCCAATTCCTTTGTTCTTTTCAGATCTCTGCTACTGCGAGCAATATTTGTCAAGAGATTTGAAGCTACAGATGAAAAGTGCTACCTACGGACTGAGTATTATTACTGCTTTAGACTCACACCCTTCAAACCAGCTGGCTGTCCCTGTTTAAAGGGAGGTGTGTGGCCAAACAGGTAGGACAGACATCGGCTGCCAGGATGCTCTGGGTCCTTGGCTCATCCTCACTGCCAAGGCTGTGGACACATTCCACGTGCAGTCCAGCACAGACTCTCACTGTTGGTAGCACTGGGGTGGCAGCAAAGAATGCAAACCTGGGGTAGGGAGTTGCTCAAGAGCATTTTTAAGACCCAGATTTTGAGATGGAGCTGAACAAGCCCCTTCAGTGTCAACCCTGCTGGGTTTAACACCAGAAGGTGAATGCATGGTGGGATTTGGTGATGTGGAGGTTGGTGTACAGCCTCGGGTGGACATGCAGGGAAGCAGAGTCTCTCCTGTCACAGCATCATTTCTTGGGAAAACTTGTCTGCACTTACTGCAACTTTCCATGACCAAATTGCAAAGTGTATGAGGAGGAGAGATTGGATTTTATTTTTGGGTGATAAATCTATGCTAACAAAATTTTGTTGCACAGGAGGAACTGGGAGATGCCCTGCCACATCTGTTCTCTGTGAGCAGGGAGCCATCCTGGCATCCCCAGGACCAACAAAGAGAAATCCATCCATGACATTAAGTTTTGCTCAACAGCAGCTCAGATTAAGAAAGGTTTTCTTGTGCTGGAAACTCCATGAATAAGAATGTTAGGAATTGGCTTAAACCACCAGTGACATAATTAGAAGGCTTTTGATATGCCAATTTGGCTGATCTCAGTTACTTCCCCCTGGTGCTGGGGAGTGTCAGCAGAGGGATTAGCCTCCAGTCACTTCCTGACACTCTGCTAAATCTTCTCCCTCTTTGTTCTTCATCCAAAACAGGGGAAAAAAGGAAAAACAGGGAAGCAGCTCAGGAGATACTGAAGTGAAGCAGCGTGCGCTGCATCCCTGACCTGCCTTCAGTTTACACTACAGGCTCTCCTTAGGGGTGTAATGCAATTACGGCTATAACTGGGTGCTATACATTTTAATCCCATTAGAAACAGCCTTTTAACAGCTCCTGACTGACTATAATATGTAATCTCATTAGAGACACTACCTTTATACCTTGTACAAGAACATCCAAGCAGAAATCAAAGGCTGGGATAAGGCTAGCATGGCTTTCTTCTTTTAAAACATTATCTGCTTTCTTGCTTGTATTTGGGGTGCTGGTGCACAGGCACAAAGGCACAAAGGGTTTAGTGGGGTCAGGCTGGATGAGGTTTGGGGGCCACCCCTGGTTTTTCTCTTATACTCCTTCCAGCACCCATCATGCCCTCCCAGGGATGGGGTCCTGCTGTGTGCAGCCCATGTGCCTGGTGCAGGTCTGCTGCCCTGGCACACACAGGGATGTGGAATCCTGGTCACCCTTGAGGCTGGCTCTGTGCAAACTCAAGACAAATATTGACCGAGGCTGGGCCAAAGCTGGAAGGATTTCTCCTGCCAGA
The DNA here is from genome assembly GCA_013397075.1 of Rhabdornis inornatus. Taxonomy (NCBI): domain Eukaryota; kingdom Metazoa; phylum Chordata; class Aves; order Passeriformes; family Rhabdornithidae; genus Rhabdornis; species Rhabdornis inornatus. Next base: position 3,260,775 of record VWZS01001249.1, read on the forward strand.
GCGTGTTCACAGCGCTGCCTCCCACGGTACCACACTACACTGACCAAAACCCTTGGTGCGGGTGCAGCTGTGTCTACACCATGTCTGCGTGTTTTGCTCTGCCAAAGGGGGGGAGGAGAAAGGGAGGGGTGATTTTTATTTTTTTTTAAATCTGTTTTCCTCAAGGATTTATCAGCGCTCAAGCGCCTGCTTTTGTAGCAATCTTTGAAACTTTGGGTAAACTTCAGGCAAATTTTCTGGGGGAAGGCAGACTTGAAGATGTTCAGTTCCTACATCTGATACTAAAATAGACTCCTGAGCAGTTTTCAGCTAGATTTGAGCTCGTTAGAGAGCAGTGCCCACATGGGATGGGGACAGTGTGGATGTCCCAACCATGGGCCAAGCTTGGCGGAGTTGTGCTCCCTATCTGAGAATCCAAATTCTCAGACAAGCACCTGGCCACAGCTGGATGGGGGTCCACTTGTCACTCCCATCCCAATGCAGCTCAGATGGTGTTGAAATAGCAGCTCAGCCCAAAACAATGGGATGGAGGGCACAAGGCTCAGACAGAGCAGCAAAGGTCAGGGAGGGAGGACAGCAGGACAGGACAGACCTGTCGCGTGGGGACAGCAGGGCGGCCCCCTCTCCATGCCGAAAAACCGAGATACTGCTGCCAAGGGCAGCCAGGACCCAGTCCTGGTCTCTTTCTGAAGGGAGAGTAGCTGATCCTGACTTAATCTGAACTGTGGTATGAGTCGTCATGGACCCGGATGGCAACCAATTACTTGGGCATAAATCTGTTAAAAAGAGGGGAAAAGGGCAATGTTGAGCTGAGCCACACATCAGTCCAGTGTTGGGGGCCACTGTGGCTGTCCTTCTGATGAGGCTTAAGAGATCTTCATCTTTGGGATCTTTAAAGACTGCAAAGACACTTATTTTTGCAAGAGGGGTGTTAATCCAAGCAGATTCAAAGGGGTGATAAAGCACTTTGTTTCTTGCTCTACAGTAATTGCAACTTCTGACAACTCTGATAAACTAAAACGAGGTTCTCGAAAGCATCCACCCAAGGCTTTGTGGGGCTCCAGTCAGGGTTGTATTTAAATGCCCCTAATGAGTACCTAGAGCAAATGGGAAAGACATGCAAATCAGATGTCTAATTGAATGGGCCTTTGAAGGAATATCCCAAGCCGCTGGGTAATTGATGGGTTATCTTTCCACTGGCTTGCCTTGATTGCATCTTCTTCCGCATTGCTCTTTCCTAGGAGTCTGGTTTAACAGGAAAAGTGGTGCACTAGGATTAGATGCAGCTGCTCTTTGCAGACTGAACAAGGACATTTGCTGCCCAAGAGTACGACCCTTCTGCAAGGCAGTCATAATTAAAATCTCTCTAGACTGGTGTTTCTTCCAGGCATGGAAGTGCATTATCATATTGCATCTGAGCACTGCACTCAGTAAACTGCCTCACGACCTGCTCTCCCAAGTGAAGGCATGAAGATGAAATAGCTTTCCCATCAGGTTTCTTGGGCCCACTTCTCCAGCAGGAGTAAATTGATGTGACTGCCTTCATTTGGATGTAGCAAAGCTGATTTGTTCCGTGTGGAAATGTGACCTGTCTGATCCATTGGCTCCGCTGGTGTCTCATGAGGATTTATCACTGTTGCATATATGAATTTTGCTTTGCTTAAGAGCCTTGTGTTATGTTTGTGCAAGAGCCAATTGCCAGCAGCTTCCGTTATGGCGAAGCAACTTGCAGCTCAGCAATGAGCAGGAAAAAGATTCCCCAGCTGGAACTCTGTTTAGACTCAAAACTGTGTCATAAATCCCTAAATTTGGGGGTGTGTCTATACCAGAGTTATCTGGGCCATATGAGCTCTCTCCAGCACCTCTAAGCAGCTCTGATGACCACATTTTGTCAAACACATGTGGCCCCTGAGGACATTTAAAAGGTGCTGGGGTATCTGAGACATCCTCAAGGGCTGGTTTATGTATCCATGGGAGACTGGAGCAGCAGCTGGGGGCTGGAGAGGGTGGATAGTCAAGTACATCTCTAAGGCAACAGATTTTTAGCCAAAGAATCTGCTTCTCATCTGAGTTTAAAATTACTTTCCTCTAGTCCCTGTTGATGACAAGAGGGGCAAATTTTAGCCATAGCTTCTATTTCCCTCACTGGGGGGAAATTCCTTCCAGAGCAGAGTCTCAGGGATGATGGGCCAGGATTGTCCTTGACACTGAGCCCATTGCAGTTTATCTTCCATCCTTACAGGTGCAGAAACCCCCAGTTCAAGTCCCCACACCCCAACACCATCCCAGGCTCCCCATAGAAAACCAGAATAGGATCCTGGCTGTATCTTGTGTTTAAAGGGCACAAACACATTTGCCAGCATGCCAGCTCAGCCTGGATTTGCTTTGCATCTCTCTTTCTGCCACTCAGTTCCAGATCCACAGCTCTTTCCTGCCTTTAACTGCCTTTGTAAGTTCTCATAGCAAAGCAAATTTGCTTTGCTATGAGAAATTTGTGTCCTGTTCCTGGCCACATTCTTGCCTGCTATTTACTATTTCTTTCTTTAATACATGCCTAAATACCATGCTTTGCTCTTCATCTTTAATTTTCCAGCCCAAACTTAGGTATTGATACCAATAACCTTGCAGAATTGCTGGATTCAGACTGCACATTAGCAGTTCTGCCTTTCTGCCTTTCTGCCTTCCCCCTCCCAGTGCTTTCATACTCTCTGGGTAATCCTGTGATGGGTCTGGTTTGCAAAGCCCCTGCTTTGGGCAGCAGACAGAGCATGGCCCTGCTCTTGCTGGCATTGGATGCTCTGAGTGTCTTTCCCACTGTTGGGTTTGTCCCAGTGCCAGTGTGGGTTGGTGTTGCCAGAGATCCACATCCAGGGGGAGCAACACAAGGGCTTGGCTGGATCTTTATGCAGGATGTCAGTTCTGGTTCCTGCCCACTGGTGCTGGACCACTTTTGTCCTGGTCAGTTCACTCACCAGTGTTTGCCACCTGGCTCCACGGCAGCCTTTGCACTGCTGGCCCCTTTCCTGAGGAGCTTCCCACGCAGCTGTGAGTGTTCCACCAAAGCCTTGGCCCAGACTGTCCACACAAAGCCCTGAGAGCCAGGGCTAATGCATGGTGTGAACCTGGCCCTGTGCCTGCCCTGGGCATATGGGTTACAGCCTGGGTTTCGCTTCAAAGCAGGCTTTGACCTGCCTACTGTGCTGCAAGGATGGAGTTAAAACCTGGAGAGAATTCTGATTTGGGTAGCTGGCCAATGGCTGCCACAGTTCACTGGGATGGTATTTCTGACCTCTGCTTCTATTGCTTTGCTTCCCAGAGATCAGAAATTGCTTGCTGTTTGCTGCTGTGAGCCCAAGACTCTTGCTGGAGACAGGTCTCAGCATGGACAGATGCATGTGGTGGACACCACACCACAGAGATCTCTCCCAGCATCTCTGCTCTTACAAGAGGGTATCTCCAGCTGGTCCTCCAGGTCAGAACCAAGGTGACCTTGCTACAGATGCCTTGAGCTGGGCTTCATTTCACTTTCTGTTGATCTTTTTGTACCCCACAGGAAAAACATGGGCATCTGGGTGGAAAAGAAGGGAAATATCATCCTTTCACTATTAATACTGGCTTTGGTTGAAGTCCTGGCTGGTACAGATGAAGTAGAAACTACAGTATTACATGAGGTGCAAAGGCGTTGGAAGAGTCCTTCCCTGCTCCAGAACTGCCAAGGAAGAAATACTCCTCAGACATTACAGCAGCAATGGTATGAGGCCTGAGGATGGATTATCACCACTCTGTCCCAACTAGACTCGATGGTGAAAATCAAAATCCCATGCCATGATTTGGAGATGTGCCAGCATCCAACCCCAAGCTGGTCAGCCATCTCCTGCCACACTGAGGTAGCCAGCTCCTGGCTGTACTGCTGTGGTGTCCTGCACTTCCATGGCCCAGGGCTGGCCACACTGTTGTGTGACCAACTCTTCCCAGGCAGATGTGGCTGAGACACTGGCAATGTCCTTGGAGCTCCATGTCACTGTCACTGCCCCCTGTCATCTACCCTTGCATCATCTGTGCCTCTCCATGGGGAAAACCTCATATGAGAGCAAACACAGTTTTTTTCTTTCTACACAAGTTTGCATGATGTTCTCATACACTGTGTGTGTGGCTACAGTTATTATTGCTACTTCCTACTGGAAAACTTAATTTTTGGACCTGTGTTTCTTTCCAATTACAGAGTGATTTGGACTGTTTTCAGATGGCCAGTGCAAGGTCACATGAATGCCATCCTGAGTGTGCCACCTTGCCTTCTGTGCTCTTCAATGCCACCATATTTCTGGTGCTATTGTTCATGTATTTTTCCAGACTAGTTATGCCTTTTTTTCCTCCTCCATTTTTTGAGATCAGCTGATTTATCGACATGGTGTCCCTTTTTGTGCTGAAGTCAGTGGGGAAGATGTGAGATGGTTTCCAGGACTGATCCTCAGGGAGTCCCATCAGTGATCTACCTCCCCTTCAGTGGATGTTTCATGCATAGGGCAGTGCTTCTTTGCTCCCAGCAGCACCAACCATCTCCAGAGACGTGCCCTGTGTGCCACTCCAGAGTCTTGCAGCAGTTTTCAAATCTCAAAACCTTTGCACTGTCCCTCCTGGTGTTTGGGAGGTGTTCTGGCATTCTCCATGCTGTTGATCCCGGGTCAGAGAGTTTAGCTGGGCAGACCACTTCCCTCTCTTTCCAAATATAGGGAGCCTGGGCTGTTCTTCAGTTGGAGATGGTCTTCACTTGTGCCTTCCCCAACCTGACTGCTATTGCAGGATGAGATAATGGGGTTCCCTGGACTTGAGCATCTCAACCCACTTCCTTTGCCTTGACCACTTTATCCTCCAGACTTTCTTTTCTCCATGCTTGTGGGGTTTGAAACAGATATAACAGGATTCCTCAGGATGACTTTAACTAACTTCCCTTTACCTGTATCTCACTTCAGGCCTTATTTTCCCTTTTATTTTTTAATTTAAACAGGTAAAAAGACCCCCAAAATTTTTACTGGTTTTTATCTTTCCAGTGCCTCTCATCTTTTTTGGACAACTTTTTCTTTTTGTTCCTTTGTAACTTTCTTTGTCAACTTTGCTCCTTTTTCTTCCTGTTCCTTCCTGTCTCCACTTAGTATCCCATTTCTCCTAAGGTACCTGACACCTGCCCATGGGTTCCTGGGGAGGCGCAGCATCGAGCCTGCTTTTGTTTGAAGGTGAAATGAAGCACCGTTTCACCAATAAAAAGTTCTGACTGTCAAGCAGTGTGTTATTCAGGGCTGATGAATAACTTAGAGGAGATCAAAAGATATTAAGCTAAAAGAATTATTATACAGGAGCCTACGGGACCACACAGATCTCCCGTTCCAGCTAAAAAAGTCCCAAATTAACCCCCCACACCTCTCCCCCTTTAAAAAAAAAAAAAAAAGCGTGTGTGGTCTTGAACAGCCAAAGAAGCAAGCCATTATTTGTAAGTCTGCTATATAAAGCATAATTATTATCCTTTTTATCATCCAAGTTATGGGGCAGGCTTTTCCATCTTTACTCACGCCAAGTAGCACCTCGTGTCAGAAATAGCCTCGCTGGTTTGAAGGGGATGAGTCATCCCACAATCAGGTAGGAGGAGAACAAAGATAGACATGACTTCCCGGACTGGATCTCTCTCTCTTTCTCTCTCTCTTTCTGCCCCGATGCACGATCTCTCCTCTCCTCCACGGCACCTATCAAAGCGCGACCGCCGGGAGCGTTGGTGCGGGCGCGCCTTCCCGAGGCCTGCAGGCTGCAGACAGCCCACCAGAGCAATGCATCTGGTCTGCACTCCCTCCTTCCCGCTGGCCTTCCCAACAGCTCCTCAGATGTGGGCAGGAGCAGGCTGTGGGCACTATGAACTCCGCTGGCAGCTGGCGGCCGCACTCCCACTCGCCTCCTTTCCCATAGCCCCAAAACCTGCCGTGTGACCAACACGCACTGCTAGGGCTCCAGCTGGGGTGCTTGGCAAAGACGCTCCTCGCCGGTCATTGGGGGGCTCTGATGTCATCCCACCGTGCCTGAGAGCAAGGTGAAAATAAACAGCAATACCATTACTCAAAAAATGTAATATACAAAGGAAAAAACTCCTCCAATAGCCACGGGGTTCTCCAGACCAAGAGCCTGCTTTTCTCAAGAGCCCAGTTTTGCTCCAGCTGAGACTTTGCCCAAACCCTCTAGAACCAGAATTTAGATTTTCACCACTTTTTCCCCCCTTTTCTTAATTATCAAAGAAATTCCAAGAGGGAAAAGGCTGGTTGTTTCCTCTTGCTCGCCCTCGCTGTTACAATTTGAAACCCACACCTGGCATTTGGAGTGTTGAGAACAACTCAGAGCCAATGTATTGGGGCTGATGAACCGCCCTGGGTTTCGGGGGAATTAGCTGTTTGCCCAGATGCTCTGGGGGAGCTCTTTAATATCCCAGTGGGAATAACACTACTATAAAAGGAAAACCCATTAGTACACGTCTGCTCTTGCAGAGGCTCCTCTGCTCCTGTGAGGGTGAGACCTTTACAGAAGGCTTCTGTGTTGTTACAGGTATCACCTCAGATGGCTCTCACAATGAGCAATTTTAGGGCAATTTTTTCTCCCAGCTGCCCCAAATCATCTCCCCACCTCTCGCAGTCACTACCATTGTTGATTAGAAGTGCCTTTAATTGAATCAACCGGTCTGTTCACTGTGGCGAGCGCAGCACTTTGAAGATGCATTAGAGCACACGTAGGGAAGCACTGAGTAATGCAGGGAGATAAGCAGCTGTGTTTGAAGCTGGGGATCCAAGAAGCCATGGAGGAGCACAAAAGGCACATGAAAAAGGTGGCGTCACCCCAGCTCCCCACAGGAGTCCTGAGGGCCAAGATCTTTGCCCTTAGGTAGGTTGGTTGCTTCATGCTCAGCATCCAGCCCTGATGTTACATGCAGCGGCTTTTGTCGCTCTCTCCAGCCCTCCTCTCTTTTGATGCTCCTCTGCTCCATGGCAGACACCATTTGATCTCATGGCCAGTTTGGGTGGAGGGAGGGCTGAGAGCAAGCAGATCTGGTTGTCTCTCTCAAATAGTCCCTGTCTCTCCTTGCTAGTTTGGGTTCATCTCCTGGTGACAAGAACTTTGTTAATGCAAAGCCAACAGCAGAGCAAGGCCGCTCTATGGGAAGAAAAAAGGTGAACATCCAAACCCTTGGATCTGCAGCTGGGAGCTCAGACACTTGTCAGAGACTCTTGGATCCTATAGGGATGAAAATCAGTGCAGGAAACCTGACAGACTACCCAAAAGTCACGCCTTAACCCAACGACTGGAGTATAGGGAAAATGGGAAGAGCTCTATATACCCCTCTAGAATGGGGGTTACCACCATGTGATCTTCAGGAATTATGTGGTACTTGGGGTCGTTTTATGGTCTCTGGTGGACATGGGCAGCTGGGAACAAGCAGTTGTTGAAAACAAGATTGGAAGGAAGACTGGCAAGCAAGACGGACTCAGATTTTTAGAACATATTGTTGCTGAAACCCTATCTTAGGGCAAGATGGAAAGCAGAATTTGGGATTTATGGATCTAAGGATGGCAAGGTTTTCAGCTTCTTTCCATTAGCCCTCTTTTTCAGCTGCAAAATACAGCACCAGACCACCCCGAAAAGTGAATTATTATCTTCATCTAGAGACAGTCAGCACCATTTTGTCTTGCAGCATGTCCCAGAGCTCCCATAGGACCAATGACCAGTTGTCCCAAAACAGGCAGCAAGAAGACTTCTCAATGGAATAAACATCCCCAAACTCATGAAAGGCAAATTGCCTCCTCTAATACCTGTGTGCTTTTTCCATGTGAGCAGGTGCAGATGTTTTTTGGCTTGTGCCTGCCACTGGGCGTAGGTTCTGCAGGGCTGTTATCTCTCTCATCAGATGATACAAGTTCGCAGGCTCATCTCCTTCCAAGAATGCAACTGACTTAAAAAGAGTTCAAAAGAAGATTAGGTTTCAAGGTAACTGGAAGCTATTCAGTCAAAGCCAAGCTGCATAAAGCGAGGGGAATCCTCCTTCTACCTCCATGGCTGTGCAAGGCAAGTGGGAACATGAGAAAGGAGCTGAGAAAGTGTGTGTCTTCACAGACACAAACAGGACTGCAAATTGGAGACAACCGCTACAAATTTAGCTAAAGATGCTTTAGAAATTGCATCTTGCCAATGTTTTGCTTATCAAGTTAGAATGTTTGCTAGCAATTACCTCAGCAAAGCGAGCACAAACAAAAACACATGGGATCTCATCAGCAGTGCTCCCTTGTCAGCAGGGAGGTTGGCACTATGGCACACAGAGGCCTCAGCAATGGGAGCTCTTGGGTGCTCAGTTGGTGAAAAGCCCCAGCCCGCAGCTGCAGGGTGTGGGTTGGGGTATCCCCTCCACTGGCAGCTCTCTCTGCCTGTCCCTGTGCCTGTCATCCATCCAGAAGCAGCAGGAGCAGCCACCTCCGCTCTCCCAGCTGCACTGCCATCATCCTGCCCTGTCCCTCCCCTTCCCACAGCAGGAACACACAGTCTCAACCCACCTTATCCTCTGGACAGCTTTAGTTGCTCAGCTGAGGTGCTGTGAGCCAGCCTCAGAAATAGTTTGGGGTAAGAGCGAGAATGCTTGGAAATAGACACCCAGAGGTGGGCATGGCCACGGCTGCAGCCTGGTTTGGAGGACAGGTGCTTCATGGACAGGCTGCAGGGACATCTGTGTGGTGACTCCTGGCTCAGCTGGGCAAGCTCAGGTTATAGTGGCACCAGGCTCCTATGCCTGGAGACACAACGGTGCCTAATTCCTGATGAAAGCCTATTCATGGATCTGGGCATCAACTCTCTCACACTTCTATCATGCAATGTCTGTTTTACAACAGGATCCTGTTGGACTGGCTGGGACAAAGGTGTCATTACATCCAGAGACAGTGTGACCCAAGCTCTGTCTGGGGGAGTTTTGGATATGTCTTCATTACAGAGCAACATGTAATGTGCATCTAGCTGGTCGTGCAATCACAGGGAAACTCCTGACATCATGGGATCATTCAGGTGGAAAGAGACCTCTGGAGTTTGTGTAGTCCAACCCCAGCTCTCCAAGGCTTGACAGCCAGCCCTGGTGCAGCCTGACCCAAAGCTTTGTCATTTAGAGACATGCAAAGGATGGCTTTGCCCTGCACTGCAGGAGAGTTGTGGCCCTTGAGGAGCCTTCCAGACTCAGCCACCATGAGGGAACCTGCAGCTGATTTCATCGCCACACAGGCTCCCACCACTGAGGGCCAAGGACACACAGCACAGGTTTGGGCAAGCCAGACCCTTCTAGAACATGACTGCCAGAGAGGTGTTCACACCCTGGGTTATTTTAAAGCTCTCTCACCACCATCACCAGCGTCTCCAAGCCCTGCCCCAACCACAGAGCACCTGGCAAAGGAAAGTTTAATCCCACAGGGATGGACAGGAGGAGGAAGTGCACTTGGTGGCTGAAAGCCAAGAGGTGATGCAAGGCTGCTGGTCCAGCACTGCCACCCCACCCACCAGGTCCTGCTGGATCCCACAGAGCTGGTCCACACCTTTCTCTGAGCACAGGGCTCTGATGGCTGCTGGACATCCCTGACCATAGGCAGGTCTCATCCTGCTTTTGTGGCCAGGCATGCTTTGCTTCTCTCCTCCAGTGCCTGATGTGAGGGGTGCTGGCTGGCCAAAGCCAAAGCTCTGGTAGGTCTGAAAGCCATGAGAAATGTCACAGAGCTGTCCCATAGCTGAAAGGGTCACCCACAGGAGACCTTCTACACATCCCAGACAGCAGCTGTCAGTGCTCCTGTCCCTGCTTTTTCAGCTGCAGGATGCTCAGCACACTGGCTGGGCACCCTTTGCTCTCCCCAGGGACAGATGCTGCTCTGCCCAGCTCCACATTCCCCGTCCCTAAGACGAGGCCTTTTTCTTTCCTTCTATCTTCCTCTGCCCACCCAGTCTGGGGAAAACCTTTACTTCTTCCCCACTGCAGTTCACTAAGGATTGTTTTTGGGGTCCTACGTGCAGGACCCCCTGACAGTCTTTGTAAAACCCGCAGCCATAAGAGGAAGCTGCAGCCTGGTACTCGCAGCAGTAACTCTTATACTCACTAAACCTGTCATCCCAGTCTGGATTTTCTTTTAATAATCAGACAGAAGTGAATGATTCACTTGTTGCTCATCTGAAGTTTGCTTTTTTCCTCCTGGAAAGCATTTATTTGGGAGAGATGGACCTGAATTGCCCGTTTCCCAGTACTCCTCAGCACTGACCATGCCAGCAGAGAAGCCAGATGTGCCTGGGCATGGGATGGCAGGAGCAAATCCATCATCACCTTCGTGTGCGTTCTCTGAAAACCTGCTGATTAAAATGAAGTCCTGCTGTTTCACTGTTTCAAACCTGCTTGTCCCATTTTTTTCCCAGTTTATTTCAAAGGACCCCCTTCCACTGCCACCCAATAAACCAGAAGAGAGGGATTTTTTTGCTGTTGCACTTGGGCATGGCACCTCTGGAGCTGCCAGTCTTTCCCAGAAGAGTGGAACATGAGGAAGAGGATTGCACCCGCTACTTGTGTCTGTTTATTTACAGTGTAAACAACTTCTGTGCTGGGGCTTTGAAGAGGCGCCGCACATTTGTATGTCAAGATCCCTCCACGCTCTGTGCGGTTTTCCCACGTGATCCGAGCTCTTCAAAGAGGAAAGTTTGCTCCTTTGCCTCTATCCTGGAGAAGATGAGGAGGGCCAGAGTGATGCAGAGCCCCAGTGAGGGGTAATGCCTCCAGTGAAGGAGGTTTGGGCTGAATTACCCTGTTTATGGTAACCTGATGCAGCTCTGCTAACGAGCAGTAATTTGGTAAATCCCCATTAGGCTGTTGATCATGAGCCCTAAAGTGACTCTTCAGGAAGTTGTGGCTCCCACCAAACTGAGCTGAACTGCAGCAGCAGGAATAGCAGCCTGCCTGGACTGAGTGCTGGTTTTGTATAAAATAGATGAAAATAGACAGATAAATAGATAAAGAGATAAATGGATAGATCATAGACAAAAATAATTAAATAACTTTGGAATTCTCTCCCAAAATAGCTGTGCAACAGTTATAGGGCACAGTACCTGCTTGCAGGGGATTATCACCACTGCAAAAATCAATATTTGCTAAAAATCCCTTTGGTAAACTCAAGAAAGCCTTTTAATAAAGCAAAACCATGGCAGCTTCTCACCACACTCACAACCTCTTGGGTCTGACAGAAGCAAGATGGATGTCAGAAACCTTATCTTGGCAAAACAGCTCTGAAGAATTCCCTAACCCCTGAACACGATTGTTATCCTCTAAGGTGCCTGCCTTACCTATTTACTATAAGCTATGTGTGACCATGTGCCCCAGAATAAGCTTAGACTACTTTATTCTGTTGGTTAAAAATTAGATTTACATCGCTTCAAAATTAGGAATGGGATTTAGGTCATCCAGCAATTAACAAAATTTGCTCTTTTGTCTTGAAATGCTTGGTGGTGTGCCCCAGGGAGAGTTGGTGCTTAGATGATTTGTACCCTGTGAGGTGCTCAGCAACCAGCTGACAAGAAAAATGGATATATTCCCAAATCCCAGGTCCATTAGTGTGTTTGCGTGGATTTCTTTCTCCACCTCGTGCTTCCACTGTCATCCCTTGGACTTGTGCTGTGTCTGGGACATCTGCAGCTTCCCAGCACAGCTAAATCCTGCCAGAAGAGATCCCATCCCAACCAAGCCTTGTGAGGTGCTGGGCATGGAGGCACAGGAGCACCAGTGGGAATAATCTGGTATTTTGCATCAGAGGACAAGGTAAAATGACCTCAAGTTGTGCCAGGGGACGTTTAGGTTGGATATTAGGAAAAATTTTTTCAAAGGTTTGTCAAGCATTGGAACCAGCTCCCGAGGGCAGTGGTGCAGTCACCATCCCTGGAGGGATGTAGAAGATATGAGATGTGGCACTTGGGGACACACTTTAGTGGTGATCTTGGCAGCTCTGGGTTAACAGTTGGACCTGATGATCCTAAAGGCTTTTTCCAACCTAAATGATTCTATGATTTTATGTTTAGAAAACCACCCTCTCCTGTCAACGTGCCTGCTCCAAGGACTCAGCTTTGCCTGTAAGTCTCTCACTTATGTCCTAGCTCAAGCCCTTTATGGTGGCTTATGGAACATCCCTGAATGCTTTCCTGAAGCCCCGTGCATGACCTCTGCTGGGGTGTGAGGGTTCCTGAGTGTCTCCTCTCCCTGGTGGCAATTTTTAGAGACTTGCCTGTAGGTGGCTTGTGCCTGGCAAGTGGCTTTTGCTGATGAGTGGGGTGAGCAGGAGGACACAGGACACCGAGAAACCACTGGTGTCCCTTAAGGTTTGTGCTGCTTTGCAACCAGACACAAGGTGTGACTACCACAGTTATGCTCAGGTACCCCAGCATCACTTATGCTGCCTTCTAAGGAAAAAGACCCAATAACTTCCGTACTCCCAAGAGAATCCCTGTGGGAGAAGAAGAACAAAGCAGAGGCATGTTTGCACACCAGCCTTGCAGATCCCCAGCCCTTGATGCCAAGCCCTGGGTTGAACCCCTCTGCCCCAGCAAAGCCGTCCCCTTCTGACCTTGAGCTCTGCCGTGGGGATCATGGGGCTCCACACAGCTGCAAAACCCCCTGTGCCCCCATGGGCTCTGCCCTGCCTGTGGGATGGGGCAGGGGATGCAGCACTTCGGGGATCAAGGCTGCTGTGTGTGGGTGAGGCTGCCTCAGCCTGGAGACCCAGCAGTTAATTTGTTTGTTTCCTTTCTGTATAGGATATTGTTACCAAAAAAAGAAAAGGGGGGNGATGAAAAGGGCTCTCTCCTGCAGCTATGAAATCTCACCCGGAAGGCAGCGAGGGGAAGTGTCTTCCAGCGGGGTACAAAGCCAGCAGCAGAGCTTTGAACTCGGGGGAACTCCACGGCAGTGCAGAGCCCTGCCAGGGAGCCCCAGCTGTGCATACCTGACCTGCAGCTGAGGGAGCTGGAGCCACATCCTGCACCCTGCTCCGTGCTGGGATGGGCTCAGCACCGGGGAAGGGGCTTTGCTGGGCAGGCACGGGTGGGACATGTTCTCCAGACCAAAAAGTGACTCTCCTTGAATTTCTGTCTTGTTTGGGGATGGGTCACCCTGAGCTTGTCCCTGAAGTGTGGTACATGGTCACCCTTCCCTGGCCCAGGCAGGCTCTGCTGTCCCCTCACCTGTCCCCTGGCAGTCCAGTCTCCCTGCTCACTTCCATCACCACCACTGGGCTCTGATTGTACCCAATACCCTTCACCACAGGTGCTCTGAATACTCCAAACAGGGGAAGGTTTTACTCAAATATGGCAACCAAAAAGCTGGGTTTGGAAGGGATCCCAAGTTACTTGGGGGAATTTGGGCAATTATCCCACCTTACCTTTTTTTTTAAATTTTAATTTCACTCTAATGATTTCAGAGGTAACTTTTCCCCATCTCATTTACAAGTGAAAACACTCAGTTAACTAAATTGAGGAAGGAGTTTAAAAATTAATTTAGGTGCCTCAAAATGAAAGTAAACTTTGGGACAAGCAGTGGGCTCTGTGTGGAACTAGAAGCCAGGTGGAGATGCTGCTGCTGGACTTTGTTTTTTGCTGAAGTGTTCTTCACCTTGTCAGCAGTCCTGGTGTGGTGGGGTCTCTGGGGAAAGTGCATCAGTATGTGGCCCCATTTCTTTGTGGTGGATCACAGCTGGGCCAGGAAGGAGGAAAACAACACTGTGAGTCTCCAGGAGGACGATGAAGCAGAACAGCATCAGGCTTGGAGCCTCTTCTCCAAATAACCCCTAATATCCCCAGCAGCAGCCTTTGCCAGCTGCAACACTTCTCCTCCCTTATCTGCAGCTAATCCCTTAAACAGCCATTTGAAGGAGTTTTTCACAGAATTTGCCCACAAAACAACTCCCAAATTTGCTGTTTGCTCAAGGACTTAGAGCCAGTGGATCTGCCGTTCCCAGGGATCCAGTGACAGGCACCTCTACCCCTGGGAAAACACTGCCCAGCCCAGAACAGGTGGGATGCCACAAAATAAATCTCCATGTCATAGGTATTTCTTGGGACTGTAATCCCCAAATAAACATCCTGCTACTTGAACCTGTTGTGAGGAGCATGATGGTCACCATCCACAGGAAAGATGCCGTGACAAGCTGCCACTGGTCCAGGGATGGGTCAAGGAGATGGACGTGATGAGCATGGATTTTGGGCTGGTTTGGGATGGTGGTTTGGCTGGGATTTGGCCTATGCTGGCCCTGAGGAGCAGTGGGACCAGGTTACCTCTGGTGTCCCCCCAGCATCAGAAGGATGTGGGCCTGTTGCAGCAAGTCCACAAAGATGCTCAGAGGGCTGGAGCACCTCTGCTATGGAGACAGGATGAGAGAGCTGTGATTGTTCAACCCGGAGAAACTTCAGGGAGACCTTCTAACACCTTCCAGTGTCTAAAGGGACTACAAGAGAGCTGGGAGGGATGTTTTACAAGGGCATAGAGTGATGGGGCAAGGAGAAATGGCTTCAAACTGACAGAGGGCAGGTTTAGATTGAATATTAGGAAAAATTCTTTATTGTCGGATAGTGGTCCACTGGGACAGTTTGGTCAGGGGAGTTTTGGCTGTCCCATCCCTGGAAGTGTCCAAAGTCAGGTTGGATGGGGCTTTGAGTGACCTGATCCAGTGGAAGATGTCCCTGCTCATGGCCAGGGCCTGGAACTAGATGATCTTTAAGGTCCCTTGCAACCCAAACCATTCTGTGATTTTATGATTTCTGGGGTACCCGCACTTGGACACACCCCACAGTCAGTTTTATTTTTTTGTGCTGAGGATTGAAGCCTGGAGAGGCTGTGAAGGACAGGCAAAGGGACCTTCCTGTCATGCCTGGATTGCTCATCCCAAGGCTGGCTGGTACAAACCAACCCGTGCACAACCAGTGTAACTCATCTGCCTTACAGCATCCTTGCAGGGACACCCTGGGACCACTCTGGAGCCACCTGGAGATGGACGGGGTTTCCTGGCAGCCCACACCCCACCAGAGTGGGAGCACTGCCTGGACATGGGCTTCAAGATTCTCTCTCCCACTGAGAGTGAAACAATGCCACCATTTGAGCAGGGTGGTGCTTAATTAGCTTTTCCTTGAAGGAAAAGGGGGCGGCGGTGGATGGAAGGAGGTTCAGGGAGAGCCCAGCAAAAGACCAGGAGAAAATCCCCTTTTCCTGGTGCGGACAGGGACGTTCCTGGGCGCTGCGGACTGAAACACCTGCTGCCCGGAGGGAAAGCGAGCTCCCAGGAAATGCAAGAAAGGCACTTTCCAATGTGGAATATGTTGAAAAGTACAGAGGAGGAGAAGGGGAGGGGGGGTGGAATGGCTGCGGAGATGCATGAATATTAAAATGATTATAGCTCTTAATAAAGCGCCGCACAGGGGAGGAACAATAACAGGTATTGTTGGCAAGCCTGACGCTCAGCTTCCCCTTGATTTGATGGGGCGATAACCATCGCAGTATCTCTTTCATGATCCCTGGCTCCGTATCTCTCTCGCAGCGCGGCAGAGCCACACACATTCCAGGGCAGACTTTGATCTCTCTCTCTCTCTCTCTCTCTCTCAGTGCAGCCCTGCCAGCCCTGGGCAAGCTGCGCCGCGCCGCGGCTCCCCCGGCCAGGACCGTGGGTGGGGGACACGGGCAGGGGGCTGCGGAGAGCAGGGGGCTCTGGGGGAAAAGCAGCTGGCAGCTCTGAGCTGCCCCCGGTAGCCCAGAATACCCGGTCACTTCTTTAAGGTCACCCCGAAGAGCTCAAATCCCAAGAAAACGGGATGCGGGACGCTGCGGTTTTGTGATTTTCCAATGAAAAACACTCAATGGGGGTCATCCAGGAGGGAAAAGGGAACTTTGCAATCCTCCGTCTCCCCAGACAGGGCAGGATTTGGGGTGGACAAAGAGACCCAGTTAAATGAGAAATAAGAACAATTTAGGGATTCTATTAAAAGGCTGTCCTCAGGGACAGACCGTGGGAGTTTATCTCCTGGGAAACAGTCTAGTGTCCAGTCCTAGAATGAATGATGAGTTTTGGGGGCTGGCAGCACAAGCCCCTCTGAATATCTCTTGAGGGAGACACATTTGTGCCTCGAGTGACACGGGATTGCCCCCGTGCCCAAGGGATGAGCTGGAGGCTGTAGCATGGGAGGACTGTGTTGGCAGGTCACTTGTTAGGGGCTGGGGCCTAAAAGGCACCAAACTTTCCCGAGGAGGCTGGAAGGGCCCGTGGTCAGGATTGGGAAGGGAGAGTGGGATTTTCACCCAAGAGAAGATGATATCTCAAAAAGATGCTTAGCAGGGATGGTGCAATCACACACATGAGCATTTCTCCCTGCTCCTCTTGGTGTGAGAGCTCTCTGATTTTGGGGCAAGGTTGCCTTATTTTGGGCAAGGTTTTAAGCATGTTGGAGACAGTGGAGTGGAGCCAGTCCTGCTCGGCCACAGCCACTCAAATGCTCCTTCGGTGCAATCTGAGAGGATAAAAGTTCTGCTGTAACCCACATGCCCTTCCAGAGGGTCTCATGCAACCTGTGGCTCACATCCCATGTCTTCTCACCCACTTGCCCTCCCTCCTTCCCTTGCTCTGCCTCTCTGACCATCTGTACCAGACGAACTATCAGAGCTCCCAACCAGAACTGCTTGCTTTGCTCTTTTCAAATCAAACTTCTGCCGGGAACATAGACCTCACGCTTCAATTGCGTTAATTGTTGTCGGGTTATTTTTTAAATTTAATTATTGGTTTCAGAACTCAACAGAAGGAAAAAAAAAAAAAAGGAATTTTCCAGCCCCCGTTTTTGTGAGGGCATGTTTTCTTTCTTGTGGGAGGCAGCAGCAGTGGGCTCACCCCTCCATGGGTCTGGGGGGGAAAAGGGGGTGCTGAGAGCCAGGAGGGGGCGTGGATGAAGCCATCCCACAGCTTCATTCTCCCCAGCACCGGCATCCTGGGGATTTGGGAGAAGAGACGGCGATGGCTTTGGTGCCGGCTCTTTCCCCTGTGAGGTGGTGACGATAGAGATGTGTGAGTGTGAGAGTGAGAGTGAGTGTGAGTGTGTATATGTGTGAGTGTGTGTCTCGCTCGTTGGCTCTGCCTCTGAGATTTGCCCCTGGTCATTTCTGCTGGGAGGGAGCTGAGGTTGGTGCTCTGATGTGGGTGGCCCAGAGTTTGTTACCCGAGGACAGCCGGCTTACCTCTGAACTCCTGCCTTCCCAACGGTTGTTTCTCTGCTTGTGCCTGCTTGCATTTTTGCCGTGTGTCATGCTGGATTGCCTTGACCCAAGCTAAGGCGAGCTGTTCCCCACGGAAGAGGGTCAGGTTGGGATGTCAGGGTGGTGGTGGTGGGGGTATCTTCCACCCCGAGGCTTCCAGCCGGCAGGCACACATAAATGTTTAGTCTGAGTAGAGCCAGCACCCATAGGGATTTGGAGTTGAAAAGAAAGGAGTTAAAGGCAGAAAACTCCCACTGTGCCATGGAAGGAGAACACATCAGAGGGAGGCAGTCAAAAGCCCCTAGAGGAAAGGCAACCTGATGCTTTGCCCCGAGGACCAGCAAAGTCATGAGCAGCTCGCCCAACCCTACTTGCTGTAGGAGCTAATGGGAAGCTTCCTTGGGGACTCCATAAGCACTTATCATTCCCTCTGTCATTTTTCTCAGCAAAAATAAGGGAGAATCACAAGAACAAGAGAGGGTTTTTTTGGGGTGAGGCACAGTCTGTGCTGATACCAAGCAGCCTACAAACCCAGGAAAGAAGGGAGGGTAAAATTCCTCCCTGACCCTGCAGGCAACCAGCTTATGCCTTGGAGCAGAAGATTTGATTGCCTTTTGCCATTAGCTCTGCTTGCGTTGGTACAAAGAGTTATAAAAGTGATCCCCCCCTCGCCAAGCTCCCAAAGCACAAAGGCAGAAGAGCGGCAGCGACAGCCCGGTGACCTGCGGCGGGGGGAGGATGGCGATGGGGACGGGGATGGGAATGGGGAGGGGGGTGGAAACACAGTGAAACAGAAAAAGATTGACCCAATATCACCCAAGCTGGAGAGACGTCGTTATTCCATTTAAGCCCGCTGAACAGTGCCACAGCAGGGAATCTGTCTGTCTTGGTTAAAGGTCCCGCTGCCAGCCCAGCCTTGGAAGTGCCAACACTAATCTGCAAATTGTTGCAAACCCTAAAGAGCCGCCGAGCTGGGAACCTTCCTCCAGCGCAGACCCCTATGGACCGGGATGCCCTTCCCCATTAACATCCCGCTCCCCGCCGCCAGGCAGGCTCGGCCGGGCTCCGCTCCCTCCCGGCGGGCTGCACTGAAAATCCCGGGCATTAAAATCCCGGCTCCTGCTGGCAGCCCCAGTGCAGCGGGAATGGGATGTTTGCCACCGACAGAGGTTAGATTCTGCCCGGGGAAACTCTTGCATGCTCTGGAATGAATTGGTGCACGTCTTTCTGATTAGTGTCTTCCGGCAGGTCCCCGAATAGAGGATGATTCCTTTATCCTCTTCTGACCTCACAGATCACATTCAGAGCCTGTAGCTTTTGCTGAAATGCCTGGATTTTTGGCCTGAAAAATCTCTGGTGCAACCTCTGGTGTTGGCCAGGAAGAGGGTAGTCACATGTGCTCTTAGACTAACAAACAGCACTGTTCTTCTAAGACCATGGGTAGCAATAATTCAGGGTCAGTGAAAAGGGCATATCTAACAAGAGGACCTGGTCTAGAGGATAAAAAAAAAGAAAAAAAAAAAGGGAAAAAAAAGCAGCTAAAAAACTTGGCTAGCGTGATAGAAGAGGATGGATGTGGAAGCCTGGCTGTGGAGCTGGAGACAGGCATCAGGGAAAATAAAATGATAAATGGAGAGAGATTGGGAAAGCCTGGATTTAGCCATGTAAATCATGGCACCTACAAGATCTCAGAGGAGTAGGAGGCTGTGACATGCCACCTTTCAGGCTGGCCGATTGCTGCACGTCCTAAGGACACCAGAAGACTTGCTAGGAGAGTCCCCACAGAGTCTATACACAGTGCTGATTTGTATTCAAGACAAACAGGTAACCCAAGGGTGAGACCTGAGTCCAAATAAAAGACTGGAGCTGACAGAGGTGGTAAACAGTTATTCTTAGTAACCATATGTATTATTAAAAATATCAGTTGGAATGAGAAGTATGAACAGCAAATTTAGAGAAGCATGAATTCCTTTGGCAGGAGCTTTAGAAGCACCAGGGTTTTAGTCAGGTTTTCTGAGGTCTGTAATAAGGTGCCAAAAAAAGCACAAACATTCTTCAGAACATTAAAAAAAAAAAAAAAAACCTAACAAAACCTCCAGTCAATCACAAAAGGGGAAAAAACAATGTTGCCATAAAAAAAATTGCACTAGGAAAAAAAAAAGGCTCCTAGAGCATTATCCTTAAGTCATGTAAAAATCAAAAAACCACTATGCAAAAAATAACCTGTCTGCACAGAAACTTGCTTATGCATATGACTGTAGCGTGTGCCTTTGCTTGTAGTAAACATGCCCTTTGCCTTCTGCTGATGACATGACACTGGCATGTCACAGCTGATTTATAAACACAATTGGATTTTCAATCTTCAGGTCTAAATTCATTGCAGCAGACCCCAGCAGGCAATGTATCTCTGTTTATCTATAAATACCAGTTACGGTGCTTTCTTGGATAGAGGTGGGTACAGTAGGATGTTGTTTATTTTTACTCTCAGTAAGAGGAAGCAGTGTTTGGTATCAGTCGTCATCATGAGCTAAGTGGCTGCAGGGCTCTTTCAAGGGCTCTGAACTGCAGAATCAAAAATGCAAGCAATGCTCTGCAGTGAATCCTTCAGGTCTGCAAGGACTCACCTTGCAGCTCAGCAAGAGCGAGGAAGAGGAGGACTGAGAAAGGCTTAGAAAATACAGCAGGCACTCCCAAGCCACGGGCAAGCTGGAGTTGCCTTGTCCAGGCTCTGGGGCTCCTCAGCAGCAGTGGCTCATATGGGGCAGGCGGCGTGAGGGTCTGGGACTCGGTTCCTGCAGGTCCCTGCCCAGCTGGGCTCTCCCTGCACGCAGGGAATTCAGGCTAATTTGGTGCCTCCAGCCCCCAGCTTGGGATCACAGCGGCCGCAGCCACAGGACACTGCAAGTGGAGCACTGCAGGAACATGCTGAATTACCTGTCCTGAGGTACTGCCTCTGTGAGGAAGGTCTGGACTTCAGCAAGCTTCCAAGGACCAGAAGCAGAGGTCTAGGCATGCAGACTGAGGGTGGAGAGGCAATCCTATCTCTGGGCTTTCAACCTCTCTGCTGCAAGCCAGGAGCCAAAAAGCCATAAGACTCTCCCTCCTCTGCCCTATAAAGTTACTTTCCTTGGAAGCTACCAGGTCCTCCAGCTCCAGGCATGAGCTCGAGATCCAGATATCCTGGTATGGGCCCTTAGAATCCTGAATATCCTGATGCTGGTTTAGGAAACTTTGTTCACCAGGTTCTGGCAATTCTTCCTGGCCTCAGTGGCATTTCCCTTCCCAGGAGGGAACCAGCTCACCTCACAGCCTGCAAGCCCTGAAATTTCCATCCTACATGGAAAGCTGAGAGCTGCTCAGGAAAATTGTCATCCTTGCTAGAGCTTCTGCAGCTAAGGGTAATGCACCATCAGGTTCATGTAGGTAACCAGTGAGACCCTTGCTCTGCAAAGGTGCCCGTGAGAGTCAAGAAGAGACAATCTTTTGCTGTAGGCAATGCTTGACAAGAGCAGAAAGGGTAAAAGTGGCAAGGATTTAAAGGTGCTTGAAAAAGGCAGAGCACAAGCAGAAACAAAGCTGGGGAATAGCCCTTCATGATCCCTGAGCTATTTAAAAGAGGCTTAAAGGGTTTTAGTAAAAAAAATGACAAGACATTAGAAATAAAATCAAATAGCAGCTGTTATGTGCAGCCCTGTGTGGCTGGATGAGTGTGAGCATCAGAGATAATCGATATCCAGGTTGGTTTGATTCTGGTAGAGGAAGAAGAGGAGTGAAAGAGGAAGGAGGGAGGGGAAGAATTTGGTTGCTCATAGAGGGGCTGATGCTGCCTCCAGGACATGGGTGGGTGCATGGCCACGGGGTCCAGTACCAGGGCAGCACCTTGGCTTAGACAGAGCAGCCCAGGCAGTTCCCCCAGCAGTGGTAATGAACATGAGCCCTACGGCTCCAGCCACCAAAACAATGGCAGGAAAGGCAGATCATCTAGACTTTCCTCTTCTGCCTTCAAGGAAGAGGCTTCTCCAACTCTGTGACACAACACCAGCCTAGAGGGGGAGGACACCAAACCACTGTTTAGATAAGGAAAGCCTTTATCAAGCAGAAAGGAATTTTTAAGAAGATGTTCTGCTGGTGGCTCTGTGTTAACAAGATTTTCCCATGAGCGGTGGCATTTTATATCTAAATGGTTTCTAGTATGATAACATTCCCAGAAAACATATTTGGAAAGAGCCATAGATCCTCAAAGTCTTGCCAGATGGAAAATAACAGCAATAACTGCCTTGGTCTTAGAGAAACTTCAAAGCCTTGTTGTCTTCTTTTCTGTCTCATGGAAAATTGGGAATGTGCATGCAGGAGAGTGTGAAAGCACAGCATGGGTCTGGTGAGTATAACCACAGAGCTTAGCCCCTCCCCAAGGAATTTCATGTATGGCACAGCATGGTTTAGCAGAGAGATGGTGGGACTGTTCCTCACTCTTGCCCTGTTTTTTAAGTGATCCTGGATACATGGCTATTGTCCCATGTCTTGAGATGAGCCTTTTGGATCATCCAATGGATACAGGTTGGTCCCAAGTGTCTCCTGAGATGGACTCAGCATCGATAGACTTTCCTGGATGATTTCCATGTGGTTTTAGGTCTCCTGCTCAGAGAAACTGTGGATGCCCCATTCCTGGAAGTGTTCAAGGCCAGGTTGGATGGGCCCTAAGCAACCTGACCTGGTGGGTAGTATCCCTGCCTATGGCAGGGGGCTTGGAATGATGTGATATTTTTGCTCCATTACAACCCAAACCATTCTTCAACTCTTTAGACAACATCCATAAGTACATAACCATAACCTACTCAGTGTACTGATGCCATTAGACTTTTTCCTACTGCTGCTGGAGAAACAGACCTTTGTTTCTTCAAGGTTTGGTCATCAAATTTACAGATTTTAGAGGAACTCTACTAGAGCTTCAGTGAGGTGGTGGGGGAGCTCAGGATGCCCCAAGACCCTCACCTCAGCACCTAGGAATGGTCCTGGTCATGCTGGGGATATGCCAGGAGAACCAGGCAGCTTCTGCAGGCTTGCAAGGGAGTGAGATGCCAACCCAGGGCAGAGCAGGCCAGCCCATGGACTGAATGCAGGCAGAGAAAAGCTCAGCAGGCAAACAGCACACAAACAGTGTGCATGGCAAACAAACAAACAAATCCAGCAAAGGCCAGCCAGAAATCACTGCCCTGTGCAAAGGGTGCTGGGGCCAGTGGTTTGAAGATGTGGGAGGAGCACATCTGCCTTGTCTGTGGGGAACAGTGACTGTGGCTGGACAGAAGTGGGGTACACATGGATAACCATGTGTGGATGCTCCTTAGTTGGATGTCTGAGACAACTTGGGCATGCAAACATTTTGTGCAAGGTGTGGATATCCTAAACGATGCACCCTTGGCACGAGCCTCCCTTATGCCTGCTGGCCCCACTTCCCAGCAAGAGAGCAAATAATTTGGCCATTGGGTTGAAGAGTGAACAGGATGAAACTACTGCAGAGCAGCTGAGCTCATGGAGCCAAAGCCCCATGTGTGACCCATTGGAGTGAGGCTGAGCTCAATTCCCTTAACAGGATCAGAGGAGGAAACTGTTATCATTATCCAGATCCCAAGGTGTCCCTCAGTGGTACAGGTGGAGCTTCCCAGGCTGGCTGTGCCCTTCGTGCTACTCACCCTGGGAGGTTTCTGGGTGATGGGCTTGTGGTGATGGGTGGGACGTGCCGCTGGATCACGTCTCTGGAGTGGGAAGCCTGAGAGAGGAGGTCTGTGAGATCACAAAAACCTTTTCAACACTGGGAAGAGGGGAATTTTCAAAAGCACCCTGAGCGGAGGGAACGTGTGCTGTTTGGGTGTAGGACTGGATCTCCAGCACGTTCACCTCTGGCGTTTGTTTTGGGCCCAGCTCTTCTCCCTGGGGCCTTGGGGCAAGCAGGAGTGCCATAACAGAGAGCCATGAAGAGAGAGGAGCCAGCCAGAGGCAAGGATTTTGTTAGCGTTTGGAGGAGAAAACAGGGAATTTCCACATATGGAAAAATGTTCCTTTAAACTGTGATTATGTAAAAATACAAAGCCACAACTGATAATATCTCTCACTCTGGGGAATGATGGAAAAGTGTTTGTTTCTTTAATTGCATTTAATACTCATGAAAGTTACCAGCTTGCCACCACTGCAAGTGAAGCTCGTTTGTTGGATTGCAGCACACACAACACCAGCTTCCTTTCCATGCTCCTTCAGCAGCACATTTTGCCCTTGTTATTAAAAGACAGCTCCTAATTTAATATCTGTGCATATTTGATTGCTGGTGCTTTGCCTGAAAATTGCCTGTAGAGGTACAAACTAAAATTAGGTGTATGATGAGTTTCTAAATGAGGACCTTTAGTAGTCAAAGGAGGGCTGACTCCTGTTAGGCAGGAGCAGAGCCATGAGCCAGGCTTCTACTCCTGCCCTAGGTGAGCATCCTGTGTCTTAGGTGGCTGCAGATGTTCTTGTCTCTGAACAGTCCTCATTCACTTGAATTTCACCCATTTTTTCGTCTCAAATGCAACAATTTAACCAGGATCTGGGTGGAAAAGTATTTCCATTGGTTTTGGATGTGCTGCCTTGGGATTTTCCTTTGATTCCCATTCAGAAGCTCCCTTCCCTTGGTATGCTTTCATCCCATGCTCTCCTGTATTCCTCTTCGCTAAGGTAAAAGGATTGGGCTGAGGCATAAAGGGATGCAGAGGAAATTCACAGTGTGGGCAGGAGCCTGTGAGAGCTGATGTGGGCCGTACTCCTGTTGCTGCTTTAATTCATCATCACTGGAGCATGTAAAACCAGGACAGTGGCTGGGGCTGCAGCACATGAATCACCCTTTGAGAGAAACGTGCCCCTGCGTGCTCCGACAAGCCCTCCTTTTCAAAGTGCCATTGTCAAACCAGGCTTGCTAAGGGCGTGGATCCAAAAACCTCTCACTGCAAAGGTAAATTGTACACTGATCCCTGCCTGCAGTTTGGTGCTGTGCCAAAGAGGTGCAGAAACCTCCCAGTGAGTCATATAAATCACAGCCCAACCCCCCGAGGGGGCTGGATTAATGCTGGATCAATGTGAACGTGCCACGGAGCTATTTGATCACTACAATACTGGTATTGACTGTTATACACCTGTTGTATCATTAGGGATTACATCTGTTGTAAACATGCTGTTTGATGTTGCAGGCTGTGCTAACCACATGCACCGTAATCATGGCTTGTAGCTGCTGTGGTGGCCTCAACATGCCCAAATTATGCTAATTTTCTTGTTGTGTGGGGTGGCCCGACAAAAGAGGTTTGTTCAGGGTGAGCCTGTGCAGAGGGAGATTGTGCTGGGGGAGACAGGAGAAGGGATGGGATAACAGCCTGCACTGCTATGGAGATGAATGTGGAGGAAGGTGATAACAAAAAGATTACCAGATTACAGCAGACACCAGATGAAGAAGGGAGTTTCCCAGTTCTGGCTCAAATTTATTATCAGGATAAGGTCTTGAAAAGATGAAAAAGTCAAATAAGGATGGTCAAGTGTGGCTGGGCAGGCATGAGATGGGGTTTAGCTGCTGGAGGGGCTGCTGGTGATAGGGAGGAATGAAGTGAGGTTGCTCAACTGGGGTTTCACAGCACAGTGGGGTGGTGGGGCAGACTTGTGGATGGTCCCCTGCTACCAGCAGCAGCAGCAGTAGCCTCAGCAATCCCTCATTCAGTTGTGTGTGCCTGCATTTGGGAGCAATTGATCCTTAATGCAGCAATTTGGGTTCACACCATTGGCTTCCAAGACAGTATCAAGCCCTTCCTTGCTGGGTGTATTTCTTGATCTCTGTTTTGGCAACTTAAGCCTGAGGGATGAGTTACTTAATGCTGACACCTTCCTTAATCCTCATTTTTCCTGTCTTAGGCGCAAGGTTTCACTCACTTACTTCCACTTCCTACCCCAGAGAGGAGCCAGGCTTTCTCCAGAAACTGTCTCCAGAACATCCTTTATTGGACATGCTGATGGCAAGACTGGAAACCAACCTCTCCACCCAGGGCTGCTCTTTCAGCTGAGCATCCAGCACAGATATGGACCTAATCCCCTGCATTTTTATTAGCCATGTCATGACTCTGCTGTAATGAACAATCTGCCCATGCTTCCAGATGGTGGAGCAGAGCAGGACACCCTTCCACCTCCGATATCTGTGTGAGGGCAAAGGCCAAGGGTGTGTGATTATCCTGTTCCCAGATGGGGACACACCCTCCTGGTCCCCTGGTCCCCTGGTGCCATTGCAGTAGCAGAGCTCAGCCAGAGGAAGGGGAGATGAAACCTTTAGGATTAGAAGGGACATCTCTAAAAAAAAAATCAAACAAAAACCCCAAAAAGTATTTCTGTGAAGTGTTCTATACTTCAGCATTTTCTATAGGCTGAAGCTCCCAAAATCTATAATGTCCTAAATTCAACCATTTCTCTGCTTTTCCATCTTACCTGTTTTAGTTTTTTTTTTTCTTTCCCCTAGCAACATCCTGGGGATAAGCCAACAAGAGCTGGAAAACTCATACAAACTTGAGGAAATGCAGGAGCCATTCCCATACAAACTTCTGTGTTACAGTTTTTGACCAGTCCCAAAACTTTACTTACCTGAAACTGAAGAAGAAAGATGGTGCCAAGAGTTTTGAGATTGGAGGGATAAAAAGTGAATATTATTTTCAGTCCCTTTCTGGAGGTACCTAGAGAAGGGTCCAGCAGTCTTCCTGACACATGTGGCCACGCCAAAGCTGTGCTGGAAACAGAGTGTCTGAGACTTTCTGCTTGACTGTCCTCCACACTGACCCTGCCCCAGGCTGGTGCTGGCAGTCAGAGGTGGCCTCTGGGTCACACTCTCCTCCCTTTTGACTAGAAGTCAGTTCAGTGATGCAACTTATGGGAGGCTACAAAGAGACAGAACAAGAGTGGTATTTGGGAAGAAGCAGGTGAAGAAAGGATGCCTGAACAGGCTCTGACCAGGGCAAAGGTGCTGGGGCTGGCAGCAGCCTTGGGTTTGTGACCAGCATGGATGACATTATTTAAAATATAATATTCTAGGTGGGACAGATGATGGATGAAGAGGATGGAAATCCTTCTCTTAACTCAGCTCCTACAGATGACTCCACATTGGAGCAAGAAGGGCTCTGATTGTGTAGGAAATGCTGAGAAACCCCACCATCTCTGAACAGAGCTCCTCAGCTCTCGTCTCACCCAGGTAAGCATGAGCCAGGGTGGGGATGGCTCTGGCAGCTGTGGTGTGCAGATCTGGGTAGGAGCAGGTGGGACTGTCTCACTGGATTTCCTACCACATTTCCATTCATCTCTTCCTGCAATCTTTCCCAAGGTGCCAAGAGTGTATGTACAACTCTGGGTCATCTCTTCTGATCTTTACCTGGGGGCTTGCAGTAAAAAAATGCCCTACAAACCATCGTGAGGCCCTGGAAGTGCTATCAGAGCCCTCTAACCTGTGACAACAATTTCCACTGAAATCTTTTTCCCTAAAACAACAAAGTTTGGCTTTCACCCAACACCAACCCCATGGGTACAACATGCAGCAGTGAATTTTCCAAGGACCACCTGGGGCACTGTGCAAATTGTGGGGCCCTCTTTGCTGGCCCTGGCAGCACAGAAATGCTCTGAGCTGCCTTC
Source organism: Rhabdornis inornatus (assembly GCA_013397075.1). Lineage (NCBI taxonomy): Eukaryota > Metazoa > Chordata > Aves > Passeriformes > Rhabdornithidae > Rhabdornis > Rhabdornis inornatus. Next base: position 3,287,755 of record VWZS01001249.1, read on the forward strand.
CCAAGATGTCCCAGACTCTTCCTTATGCCAGGACCTGACACACGGGCACAAGTCTTGCAAGCCTGGCTGCTCCTGGGTAACGATGTGACTTCCCAGAGCAGATATACAACTTAGCTGCTTCATGCCAGCAGGGGCACAAATGGGCTTTTGCTTTCTGGGCGTGTTGACTCACACTTTGAGGCATCAGCATTGTTCTTCCACACTGATACCTCAGAGCTCCCCATCCACTCAGGTATCCCAGCAGCCTTTCCTCATCCATCCCCTTATTTCCTCCCTTCAGCTACCTGGGCTCTCCAAGTGATGCAAATATGACCATGGCCCAAAAAAACAAATTCCCATTTGCCCTGTCCTCCCTCTCCCGTGTCTCACCCCCTCCCCCCCACCTGGGGATGAATGAGATGCTCGTTGTGGCTGCAATATATCATTCTTACTATTTGTTATGAGGTTTTAATGAGTGCGGAAGATTAGGATGTTTGCAACAGCATAACAATAAAATACATATCTCGCTCATTCCTTGCCAAAAAGTACTTACAAATAATAAAAGTGAGGCTAGCTGAATGCATAAATCTCCTTTCACAAGCCCCCACCCACTGTGCAATAATTAGTACAAAGTGCAGTGCTAATAGATCATCTTACTTGTGTGGGAAACTTGACATTATGCTTTGTTTATATTATCCCTTTGGCAAGAATCTGCATGGCAAATCCTGGCAGCCAGCAAACAAGAGGCTCTCAAGGAAGGTTTCCAGACTGTCGTGCAGAAAAGCAAGCCACAGGATTGCGTGCTGGTCAGGATGCTGAAACCAGCTGGGGAGCTGAAGCGTTAGATCCAGCTTTTATGGAGTTGAGCTACCAAGTTTCCAGCTGACTAGGAGCAACATCCTGCGACTGATTTGCAAAGGGCTGTTCCCACCCCAGCCACAACAAATCAGTGTGAACCTTGGCTTCAGGATGGTGCCCTTTGCTTAATTATATATTCAGGGCCCAATTTACCGCCTGGGCCTCCTAATGGGAACAGACGGGGTCGCCCAGACTTGAGACAGGCACCGAGTACGGCCCCTGCAGTCTCTGGCTCTGCAAGAAGAGGGTTTTCAGCCAGTGCCCAAACAGCTCCAGCTCCCAAGACCTTTCTCCTCCACTCAGCCCCTACAGAGACCTTGGCTGATGTGGGAATTACCTCTGCTGGGACATCTGGCTCTGTCCCATGGACCAGGCTTGCTGCGATTGACTTGCTCAGGGCATGGTGCTGCCTCAGAACTCTGTCAGTAGGCACAGGGGCTGTCTTCAGCTCTCTGCTGACTGAAATGAGCTTTGGGTCAATGTTCTGGGTAGAAAGCCAGTCCTCATCCCCCCATGCCTGTCTTCACCCCACAGCCCTTTTCTCTCTTCTTGGGCTTAAGTCCTTTCCTTTTGCTTGTTTCTCTATCCCAGTGAGCAATGGAAAAACCAGAGCCCAGTTTTTGGATGTAGAGATGCATTCCTGCCTGGTGAATCACAAACCATTAGTACCACAGGTCTGGGTATATTCACAAGAGGGCACATTCTAGAGAGTTTCTTGCCAGATGGGAGAATGGGGACAGGAAGCTTTCCTTTCTTTCCTTGAGAAATTTGAGAGTCACCTGCAAGCTGGCTATTTCAGCAGTTCAGAGAAGGAGTGCCAGCACACAGGATCTTGTCCTAAGGACATATTCCAACAGCGGCAGCTTCTCTTTGCAAAGGGCCTACTGCCCACCACCCAGCACCTTCCTTTGCTGACAGCCTCCCCAATTTGTCCCAGCTGATGTTTTCCTGTATGCTGGGGGTCTGAGCAATGACAAAAAGCCAACAATGCCAAGCTACATGCTTCCATGTGGGATTGTCCTCTGCTGCTTCATGGAGTCTCTGCACAATGTGCTCCACCAGGTCCCTGTGTGCTGCCGCGTGTGGTCCTGGAGCATCTCCCTGACTCAAGCTGGTGTTGGGGTGTGCCAAGCATGCTGTCCTCAGCCTCTTCCCTCCCCTTTCTGCTGAAGGGCTTTGGAAGGACTATCCTGTGAGAAGAGCCCATCTGCTGGACAAGTCCCAGCAGCCTTCCCAGCAGCAGGTGTGGCTCAGACTCCACCTCTGAGTGGGCACCTGCCTTGATGTCCAAATTCACTACTGCTCCAGTGAAGTTTTCACATGTGCTTAATTCCCCATTCCCTGCTGGACCCCTCCTCATCGTGTCCCACCCACTGGTCCTGCTCAAGGCGGGCCTTTCCAAAGCGCTCAGGTTGTCCTTTGTCCTGTTTTGTGGCTGGGGAATGGAGACAAGGGGTCTTATCCAGACGGAAAAGTGACTCATCCTCCTGGGAAATACATAGTGGAATTGCCTAGCGCAGGCCCCCCTGTGCCCTTCTCCTCCATCTTTGTGATGAAATCACCAGGAAAGAGAGAAGGTTTTTACTCATGGGCCCAGTGGATATATTCACTGGGAAATCTTCACCCTGCTTGTTCTTTCTTTAACTTGGCTGGGCACTCTTCCATGGGATCACAGCAGCGTCCTCTTCTAATAGAAGAAATCTGGTATCAACTCCCTGACTTCGCTTGGTGTTTTTAAAGCTTTAAAAAATAGAGCTGGCAACTGTGGCCCCACATGGGCATGACAAGGATCTTGCTTTGAAAGGTGTTGTTCAGCTAGGAAGAGTATTCCAAGCAGGTCTCCTTCTATGCCAGACCCAGCTGCTAAGAACCACTGCAGAGATATTCCTTCTCTTTGTGCCGTCGGGCTCAGGGAATCCCGGTAACGTGCGAGTAACTCCGAACAAAGTGTGCAGCGCTGAAGCAGCGCTGCCGTGCTGATGAGGCTGGTTCAGACAGGGGGAACTGGGCAGAGCCCTGACATTTCTGTGACTGGTGAGGTTATTTGAGGGGAAAGCGCTGGGAGCCCGGCGCCCAGCAGCCAGTGCCGGCAGCAGCCTCTCCCGCGAACCGCACTGACTCCGCTGGCTCAGGACAATGGCAAATGGGCTGAAACATTGACAGTTTCCTCACAGACTCTTCCCAGAGTTACTAAAATTAACCTTTTTATTCCCCCCCACTGGAGAAATATAAAGCTCTTACTTTCCTTAACCTTCGTTTCCCACCCAGCGGGAAAAGAGTTTGTCAGTTCTACAGTTAAAATAATATATTAAGGATTTCCAATGGTGCAAGTCAAACTTCACATTTCCTAATGATTCTAGATGCCTTTTTTGTCCTCAGACATTTCAAGTTAAACCTCTATGAAACTGACCTTTTGGCTTGTCATCCTCTGTAAGGACCCCAGAGATGAAACACTTCTTTCAGTCTGTCACTACTGTCCATAAACCGCCCCCCCCCATTTCCCCCCTCCTCTATTTTATCAGCAAGAACCCATAATTGAGCCCCCTGACAATAGCAGGACTGTGCATTTCTTTGTCAACAACAATGGGCCGTCCAAGTTCATTACTGGAGATTGTTTAAAAATTGATTCATGGGCCAGTAGTAGTAGCTTATTATACAGCATAAGTGACAGTGTGATCTGGATGGAGGCCAAGTCATTCTTGACCAGTCATGTCCAATTAGAAAGAACATTGCACACATTCCTGTTGGAGCCACATTAATGAATTAGTCCTACCACAAACTGAGAGAAGCTTGCAGGACCCTAATACCTTTTGTTCCTAAGGATAATTCAGTAATTTATAAAGAGAACAGCGCGAAGCACATTAGCAAAAGAACAGTAATCGCAGGACTCAGACAGTCCTTATACTTGTCCTTCATTTCAGTTTTCTGGGGAGCTCCACTGCCCCCAAGCTCTGTGTTTCCCTGAGAGCACAGACCTCTGACAGCCCTCCCAGGGCAGTGCTGGTAGTGACCAGGGCTCCACAGGCCTGTGTGCATCTGAACTTGGGCCAACACCTGGCATCCAGGCTCTGCTTCCCAGGATAACCAGACAGCCCGGGCACATGGAATGCCATCATCCTGCAAAAGTCACATCCAAGGGCATTATTTATCCTGGTGCTTCCTCTTTGCTCTACAAATGCCACTGGTATAGCTCCACTGAGCTGTGTCTGCCCCACACCTTGGGGAATAGGAGAGAAGAGCAGTCAAGGCATAATTTTCAAGTTTAGAAGTCTGGAGTTGGTGTTTAAGGTCTTAAATCGCAAAGCCAATTTTGAGGTGTGCCAAAATCAATTTAACTTGCATGGAGCAGCTTCCTGGGACTGGGAGGCTTCAGGGTATTTGGGACCTCAGACATGCAGTGCTGAGGACAATCTGTGGGTCTAAAGTCCCTGCAAAGGCTGTGTTAGGGGGAAAGATGAGGAAAAAGTGTGTCCAGCTTACCAGGTGCTGACCAAGTCCATGGGAGGAAGCAAGGAATGCTGTCAGCTGACATCTGAAGGATGCTGAGGAATTTCTGGTGTAGGTACAAGTGAATGCAATCCATGGATCGAATTATTTTAGCAGAAAGCACTTGTACTTTGAGAACTGCAGGAAGAAAGAATTGGAAATAGAATAAATTCCCAACCAAGCCAAGGTTAGCCATGCTCTCCATTACAAAGCCGACTCCCAAGAGGAATCCCCTCCCCAGGAATGTTTACAAGTTAACTGTACAAAGCTCAGTGTAGTATTACCTACTCAGGGGATATGATCACAAGCAGTTACTGCTGCCACTGTCATCTAATATATAACAATTTTTGACACGGAGCAAATTCTGCCTATTGCTCAGGAAATGTCCTTCATTAAGGACCACAGAAACCCATTATTGGTTGGCCCACATGTCCTCAAGCAGCATTAGTGATAATAAATGTAATAGCAGTACAGCAATGTCAGCTTCCTAATAACATAGTAGTACCTGGACTTCTAAAATCTACCTGTGCACATGGAAAATAAGTAACTCACACACAGCAATATCAAGCAACCATTACTTTAATAAAAAATTATCATCAAGTGTGTGTTGTGGCTGTAAATGTTCATATACTGTCACTCAGCAGCCTGTGACATTTTAATGCTCACAACTTCAAAAGGCCTGTGATTTTTTTGTAGCTAGTGATCATTAATCTCCACACTTCCTGTCTATGCAAGGTTTTAAAAATATGCAGTTCACCATAAATGCTACATCATACCTCAATAAGTCATGCAGTTTTAACTTTGTGTAATCAGAAATGTAGAGAACGTAGGCAAGTAAATGACCGATTACGTTTGCCAGTATCTCAAAAATCAGAAGAAATAGCATTTTGTCTCTAATCTTAATATGGTCACAATTGAAAATGTGTATAGTTAAAAATTTAGGGATGAGCTTTGCTACTAAAATGTGTTTACGTATCTGTTCTGAATGCAACCTTCATCATCATAAGGATGGCTAAATAAACTTTTGCTTTTGAATGAGAACAAATATTTTTTGGAAAACAGGGATTCCATTCTGCATTCACTATTGCACCATTACCATCAGTAAAATAAGTCTGAAAATTGGAGTGTACAAACACATATATATTCATATTTGAGTACATACCAAGTGCACACACATGCTGAAGGTTGCTGAACTGCACGATTACATTCTTGATCACCAGTTCGATGAAACAAGGACTAAATGGAGGGCTTTGGCTCCTCTTCAGATTCAATAACTTTTGAGTTTCTATCATGATTTATGAATTTTGCCCTTTATATCCTGGTCTGGCAAACTGTGATGCTCAGGTATTACTGTTCTTTTTTTTTTCCTTGTCTGATTACAGTTGTCAATTCAGGGGCATGAATTCTGCCAGCTGCAATTTTAAAATTATAGGGGAAAAAAGATGCAGAGATATTAGAAATCTATTTATCTAACCAATGCATCAGTTTTTGGCTTCATAACTGGTCTGCAAGGGACTTAAAAAACTCTATCTCCACATGTCAAGTCAGTTCTGTAAACTGGGTAGACTTTCTGAAGGTGTCCAGTACTGCAGGCATCCCAATCTGCTCAGCAAAACTACCTCACTGCATCCTGACCTTGCTGCTGGAAATGTTTCCTAGTGGTTACAATGAATTCAGGCACCATTACTGTTTGTGCTGCTCCATGGAATGGAGAACAGACCATTCCCTTCTTTCCCACTGCAATTTTTATATATTTAAAGGCCAATATCCCATTTCCACTCTGTCCTCTCCTCCTTATGCTAAGCAAACCCAGTTTGGTCTGTCTTTCCTTGTAGGTTATGACTGATACAGATATTTTTTTTGCTATCAACTGCTCATTCCTTGTGCTTGAACTCAGACTTGTAATTAGAGCTTCCACCAGCAGACAGGAAAAGCACATAGGTGAGTGTCTTCAGATTCCACCTCTTAGAGTTGAGATTTACTACTCTGTTATTTGTAAAAGCTGCAAAAAGCTGCAGGGGACATGAAGTGGGATCAGCTGAAGAGGGGAATAATCAGTTATTGAATAGAGTGTGATGTCTGGAGGTCATTGAACAGTGATCATAATGGCTCTTCATCCACAGCTAATTCTCATCTGCATTTAGATTCTCCTTTGCCCTCCTTGTTAACTTTCATTGTACTATGCATGTAAATTTTGTACAGAATCATTAACAATATTGTGAGGAACAGGATGGGCAGAGTAACACAACATACGTCAAGTTGCATGTGAAATGTATCTAGAGCATTTAATAAAATTATAGGCAGATTCCATTTACTGTCTCAGAGAAGTTTTGAGGAAAAGAAGTTTTTGTTTCTCAAGGTGAGCCATTGACTGCCTTTTGTGTGCATTGAGTATACATGAGATCCTGTCTTGTACAGAAAAAACCTTCCTCTTTTATGTGTAGGGGCTTTCACACTCTAGATCATCACCATGGCTGACCCTTTGTCCTTTCCTTGTGCCCAGCACTGAACGTGTATTTTCATTTTTAGCAATCCAATATATTTTAATAATCAACAAATGAAACAGGAGCATATTTCTGGGCTGGTCAGAAGCTCTGTGTCACAGCAGAAGCAGCAACTGAAGGCAGTCACTTCGCAAAACCAAAACCAAAATGCTTCAGACCTTGTCTTAGGGAATACTTAATTTTTGTCATCATATTGTAGAGGAACTTACCTGCTGGGCTGTGAGGGTTGATGAAGAGCGAGGGAAGAGGCACGGTAGTGGCCACAGGGGCTGACCAAATTCAGAGTCATCCTCTCAATTACAACCAAAGACCATCCTGACAGAGATCTTCTGGGATAAGCACAGAAGACAATCAATAGTGTATGAAAGTATGAATATATTCATCTTCCAGATGGGGAGCTGGCTCATGGGCATGTAGGTATCTATCCCAAAGCCACAGCTTAACTTAATTTTCTGCTTATTAGCCCAGTGCTCTGACCACAAAATTGCTCTGGGTGTGAAAGTTCCCATAATGGTGAACCATCAGAAAAACAGGGTCAAACCCTCATTTGCCTGATAAAAAGAAATGGCTGCAGGTCAGGAAGGCAGCTGTGGGGCTTGGAGAGCTGCTTTTGCAGTAAAAGGTGTTAGACAGTCTGGTCACTTACAGTGACACTGATATCATTCATCACAACCCCCATCTTTCCTGTGGCCATCCCTCTCAGTGCCAGCTTCAGTGCCAGCTGTCATTTTGCAGGATCACTCCCATAAAAAGGCTAAGGGATAAAGTGACAGGAATGATGCTCAGTCTGAATGGAGGAGTCCATACTGATGACAAGACAAATATCCTGCACATCTAAAAGTGAAAACAGATGTCAGAAATCCTATTCTCCACCATGATGGATGAAATGATTCTCTGGTTCACTTAAAAAAATGTTGGATGCTGCAAGCTATTCAAACAACCTGACAAGTTGGGTGCCTAAAAGCACCTGAGAATTTAACCTCACAACCATGACAACCACTCAAATTAATTTTTTAGGGCCAGATGTGAAAACTGACCAGGAGTTTCCCCCTGGAAATGAATGACAGAGAGTGCTGGACCTGTATGAAGATCACACTACTGCAGAACATTGGCTGTGGGCTCACATTCTCTGGGCAGGTTTCAGAGTCTCTTCTCTAGTTTTTCACGTTCTGCATACTGAATTATCACTTGGAAGATGATGAGTATGAACAAAAAATACACCAAAGGTATCTAGTCTATTTTTGCACGCTTTAAAATTAAAATTACAGGAAACCATGCAAAAGCAATTACCTTTTAATACACGACTCCCATTTTGCTATCTGATGAAGAATCTGCTCAAGGCATCCTGCTCCATCTGCACAGCACAAGGCTTTTGCTGGGCATGTGCTACATCCCATTCTGGGATGGACAACCAGATGACAGCATGCTTGGAAAAGGAGGGCAAGAATACTGAAGTGATCCGGATCTAGGGAGTTCTGAACACCCTAGTTTCTGCATGAGTAGATTTCCATGTTTAATGTACAGATTTTCCTTTCAAAACCAGCCAAACACACACAAGGGGACAGACACCTGCATGAGAAGAAACTTAGATGGGTACACACATTTTGGAACACCTTAGGGTTCCACTGTCTGAAGTGACAGAGGATGTGGTGATTGCCATAGATGTGGAATCCAGCTCAGGTACATCTGCACCAGGTGTGAGGACTGCACATGGCCCATATTGTCTAATTATGAGTACACCATCTGCAGACTTTCCCAAATATATTGTATGAAGGAAACGTTTTAAAGAGTGGGGGTTATAGTGCAATTCCCTGGGCAGGAAGGGAGGTAGTGCAGAGCTGGAGGCAGGAGGCTCTTTATCTAAAAAGGTGAATCCAGGAGAGCTGTTCCCAGCCTCAGAGCAGGGGGTGAATCTCAGGCAAGATCAGGAGCAATGTTATCTAAAGTACCTTGCTGCCAACACCTACTTTCCCTCTCTGCTCTGAGAATTCCCTCCATACCCTCTGCGCTGGGCACTGGGAGCTCTTACTCTCAATGCTGAATTTCCCCTGAGCTGATTGAGGCTTTGCCAAATGGGATTTTGTTCCCTTTTGGCAAGTTTTCTGTTAGCTTTACAGCAAGGGTGTCACATCTTTTCTTTAGCTGGGCGTGTTCCACTTGATTGCATTAAGGTGCATCTGATGGCACTAACATAGAGCCAGATTCAAAGTCATGCAACGTGTTCCAGCACAGACAGCATTATGAATTTACACACAGCTCTGTTTAGATCTCATATCGAATATCCTCTGGCATCAGATCTGAAATTAATTCTGTATTGCAACCAAAGAAATGCTCTATCTGTCTGTATAACAAAAAATGAAGAGAGAAAGAGCTTTGCTGTATCACCAGCTCCAATCTGGACAAATGGCAAACATCCCAGCAGGCAGGCAGCCCCACTGCTGCAAGCCCTGTGCTCTTCCCGCAGCTTCTTTTCCTCTCTCCTGCCTGGCCTCCCTTTTTTCCATGAAGGGCTTTCCAGTCATCCTAACACTGGAGTACATCTCCACCTTCTTGCAGATGAACAGTGGTCTTGTCCATCTCCTTCCACTGGTTTGGATGGTGATGGGAAGTCTCTGCCTGCGCTATACTCAACAGGGCTACAGTGAGAGCATTAACTTAGGTACAGGCAGCAAATTTGGTAAATCCAAAATCCTTTGTGTGTCCACAGTGTATGAAATTATTATCTTCCTCCATTAAAAATTTTCCAGCTTTGGAAGGAGACCAGGATTATACTTCACTGAGCTGCTGTGTGCCTGTATGGACATTTTACATAATGCCATTAGCCCCCAGAGTTCCCTGAACTCGCTCCAAACCTTCCCAATGGGATTCTCTGGTGTGGAAGGTGACGTGGAGATGTAAAACATCATTGTTGGCCTGTCTGTAATGATACAATGGAGCATTAAAATTTTGTGTTCTAGTTTCTGCACACGATTTCAGACAGCGTGTTAGAGGAGCTGGGTCATTGCTTTGATAGCTCTGACTGTGAATTGCTCGGGTCTGCTCAAGCATGCGACCCCTCCGTGAGCCACTCTGTGTCTGACAGTGCCACACGGGTCCCACAGCACAGCTCCTCCAGCTACACCTCACCATGGAGCTCCACGTGGCCTTTCCCATGGCCAAGGAGGAGAGGAGACCCAGCTGCCTGGTGCTTGCTGAGACCTTGTGTCCCCCTGATTCTCCTGTGAGGGTCCCAGCTGTCTGGGGTGGCTGCTGGTCTCTTCTCCATCCCAGCAAACCCTGCAACTTTGGGACCAGCCGAAACCAGCTGAGCATTGAGAGTTTATTGGTGTCCAGCTTCAGCTAAGTGGGGATCATTTCTCCCTCCACCCTCACTGAGGGCTGTTCAGAGGCCAAAAGGGGAGAGGAATGCACAGCCAGAGCTTTCTAGCAGCCACTTTTAGTGCAAATTAAATCAGTGCTTACCCCCTTGCTAAGTCTAAGCACCTTGGACCTCCATGCTGCCCAAAGAGGCTTCCCCTTCTCCTGGGGCTGTATTTGGAGATGCTCTCCACATCCTCATGGTCCCACTGAGGGAGGAATTGCAGCCATGGGTCAGGCTGTGCCAGCACCTAGACAGAGCCTGTCCAGGCATTGCTGAGGGCAGTGCTGTTTATCAGAGCTGGATAAACTAGAAAGTTTGGAGAACCCCAAGAGGAGGTAAAAGAAAGCCCTGTTAAATCATTGCTTTTCAAAGAACCTACCCTGGAGCTAGCTAACCGATCCTGTCAGATCTTTCCTAAGTCAGATAAGAAAAATAATCTGGCAGTAGTCATCAAAGGCAGAATGATGCATTAAAAAGTCCATTGTGAGGAGACCTTGGAATCAAAGGTAGAGGGCTTGCAGGCAAGACTGGTGGGACCCACAAGCACCAGCCCCATGGAAATTTCCACTCTCTTCCTGGTTGTAGGAAGCAGGTTTGCCCCGCTGCCTTTGACTGAGCTACTTTTCCCATTGACAGCAGACACCTCCCGACTTCCCTGTCTCACATGGTGACTCCTTTCCAGGGAAGGAAGGATAAAGAAAGGAAAGGCAATTAAGGCAATAGTCAATTCTTTGCTATTATTTCAGCTTAGGTAAAGACAAGGAGTATTCCCAAACTCCTGCTCTTGATCCTGTTGGAAACATGACTGGGCCAGGCAGAGGGGTGATCTGAGCCAGACTGCCTGCTCTCATGTTCTGACTTTTCATAACAATAGAAAAAATAACCAACAACTACATGGTGCTTTAAACACTAACTTGCCCTCACACTCCCTTCTGAGGTAGATAAACAGGATATCACTACCTGCATTTACAGTCTGTGAAAATGGGATAAAAATGTTCCCTGAGATGCTTTATCCCTTGAAGCTGTGTGGTTTTCACCTGTGCACATGTCTAAGCAGTGCCTGAGTCAGAACTGGCCAAGGAAGTTTGGGGTCCTCTCACTGAAGGCCTGAAGATGGAGTAGAAAAAAACCAGGACAGAGCAGCAGAATTGGGAGCACTGCAAACACAAAGTGTTGTCATAGGATGCACCTCGTGTCTTGCCAGAGTGCCCGTAAGCCAGAGATCTTGTCTCATGTTGCCATATGTCACACACTATACATAAATCAGTTTGGTTTTGGCTGCCTGCTACTCCTCTTATAATCTCTTGTGTATCTTTCCATGTATAATTATGAGTCAAGCCCTTGGAGGAGAGGGAAAGTCATTAAATGTCCTGCTGGCATTTCCTTTGAGAAGAAACTGCATCTGCCACTGGAGATGCTGGAGAAAGATGTGGGAAAAGGAGAAATAAAACACGGTGGAGAAGCCACACCTACAGGTTAAAATCCAAAAGTAAGCAAACAGCTTTTAATTCCATTCACTACTTGTTTGGAACTCAGCTCCAATGAAGAACAAACAAACATAACAAACCACATGTCATGAAAAACCACCACCAGTGAGGAGAGAGGTTACAGATAATCTCCATCCTCTCCTCCCTTCTGACATGTTGGTGTTATCTTGGCTGCTGAACAATCTAAGATGACAATAGCACTTCATTGCTGCTTTGCACTTGTGTCAGAATGACAGTTTCCTATGCCCAGACTAAGGACAGGATTTGTGGACGTCACCTGTGGAGTGATACTGGACCTTCAGGGCCAGGCTGTCAGGGGTCCCTGCTGTTCCACGAGGGTGTGATGTGAACATGGGGGAGAATAATTCAGGGCACATGTGTCAAAGCCATAAAAAGGTCTATTAGGGGCCCCTGGAGAATTTAGCTGGAGTTATATACACACTGCAGTTCCTATATCTGTGCTATTACAGGGTCTGAGTCCTCACCTTGCTTCCACACTGAAAGAGAAAAAGGTTGGGGAAAGGCAGCTCGTGGTGCTGATATCCCAGATGTCACAGTGAGCAAATGTCATGGGCAGTGCCTGAGGAGCTCTCCTGCTCCTGGACTGGTTGCCAGGTGTTCCAGTGGTTTTCCAAGGGAAAGGAAGAGGAATAGCCAAATCAGTTGTGGATAGAGAGTCAGGACTCACCTTGCCTAATTGCAGATGTCTGTATGGAAGATGTCTGCTCCTGAGCTGCCAAGTAGGGCTTGTTTCATCAGTCAGATGCAGATTTTGAATTAAAGAGGCTCTGAGAAATCCAGTTTCTCTCCCCTGATGAGAAGAGGAGCCTGGGGCTGGCTCAGATGGAGCAAGGGGCTGGGCAGACACCTGCCTGTGATCAGATGAGTGTTGCCTATTTGGCCCCCGAGCACGCTGCACCTTGGTCGGTACTCCAGGTACTGGAAATAATTTTCAGGAAAAAATGAGTGAGTGTAGCAGGGACTGCTCAAGAAGCCTTGCTGGCCATGCTGCACTGGTGTCCACACCATCACACACAGCACCAGCACAATTTCGCAGTGCCTGGAGCTGGCAAAGTCTCACCTGCAGGAGATCCTGGAGGCACAGGGGCTGCAGAGGCTGCCAAGCTCTAGCTGGGCATTAGCAGCTGCTCTCAGCCAGAGGAGCGGATTGCTTGTAAATGCCACATCCTGGAAACAGAAACTTTTCTTCAGACAGGGTTCCTGTTTACATTTTTCCACAAATATTTAAGTCCCTTTAAAAGCTGGTTTGGTCTTATCTTGCTGTTTCCTCACCACAAAATTGTCATGAGCAGTTATTAGTTTAAAATGCATTTTAAATTATTTTTTTCCTTAAGGGGAAAAAATTTCAAAATCAAAATTGAGCATTTTGGCTTAAAGTACCATTTAGTGCATTAAAACACTAAGATTTTGGGAAAAATGTATTGCAAATATGTCCACATGCCGACACTTACAATTTATAACATTTTGCAGGGTACAATTTCCAGGAAAATGATGGTATTTTAGCTTTCCATTAAAGTTTTAGGAATAAATAATTGAAACAAGAGAATATCCTGCAAGTGGGAAATTCTGGTTTCTAAAGAGGTGTATTCATGATTGAACCAACTATTGTGCAGAAAGCCATAGTCTGATTTGTGTAATGACCCTCACAAATACTATTGAGAGATCTAGTGTATTGCTACATAATTACAATCAAATAGTGACTATTCTCCATCATTCATAACGTCTTTATTGTGCTCTCAAAAGAGCTCACAGCATTTGTTAAACTAAAGTGCTCTCACCCTCTGCTCCTTTTAAATATTTGGAGCTATTTAAAACTCCTGAGGGAAGGGATTTAAATTATCAAAAGAAAAAAAGGATTTTTAAATAAAACAATTATTCCAGCAACCGCTGTTCATATTAATCAAGAATAGTTTCTTAGCTGAGTTTTTGTTTACCAAACTCACCTTTCCTTGCTCCATGCTAATTATGAGGATTGCTAGATTATGTATTTGGAGGTTTTGTTTGATTGTTTGTTTCCAAACAAGGTTAAAATATCTTTGAGAACACCTGATAATGAAAAATTACCTCCTCATCTTCTTACCTAAGTCACTTACACCTCTTTCTTGCTTTCTCATTAATTTCCAGCTACCATGGCCCAGACATAAGACTAGAGCCCAACCAAAGAGCATTTAGCCGATGCTTTTTATAGCATTTCATCTTTAAAGATTCCAAAACTCAGCCTGAAGATGTGAAAACATGCGAGTTTTAGAGGTTTATTGTGTAATTACTTTTGCTCCATAATCAGGGTAGAGTTATTTCAACATTTATTTCATATGAGCATACATGGGAAAATCACTCTGGAAGTGTCTTAATAACTACAAGAGTAATATTTTCTTTACCATCATGCAATGAATCAGGGAAAACTTCAAATTTGATAAGAGTCAGGTGGAGATTTTCCTTAATCTGGTTTTATATTATGTGATGCTTAGCAGGGCATTTCTAGATCTCCCCTCAGGAGCATTAATTAGAACAAATGCAATTAGTCTATGGCATCCTTATTAAGGCAGAATTCTTACATTAATCAGTAGAAGTTTTGCTGAATTAAAGGATTGTCCCAGGTCTTGCCATAAGACAATACTGAGTTGGCACAGGAGCCAGAAAGGATTTAGGGGACAGAGCCAGGAAAATCTGCTGAGCCACAGGAGGCATGAACAGAAACTTGAATTTTTAGTACCATCTTTGTCCTGGGGTGGATCTTGTGTACCATGGTTGACTTCAGATGGCTTCAGAGGAGTTTGTCATAGAGCTCATCTGCTCATGGAGGGCTCATCTCTACCAGCCAGCAGGAGGAGCTGAAAATTCCCACACAGGTGGGACTGTGATTTTCTGAGAGCTCCAAAAAAAAAAAAAAAAAAAAGTATTTCTGGCCAGATACCAGGATTCTGGATGTTGAGCTCTTTCCTGCACAGTTCCTGGGGTGCTGCAGGAAAATGCCAGGTGAATGCACCCACTTTTCCTTTTGCTTGCACTGTGACCTGGCCAGGGTTCACCACAGGCTGTCAGGAAGGTCACACTTGCTGTAAATCTATTTTCTTGAGCATTGCCACCCAAATGAGAAGAGGGAGAGCAGAGACTAAGCATGTAGAGAGAGATGCTGGCACTCTGCTCTGTCCCATCTTCCCCCACAGAGCAGCACATGAAAGGTTGCCCTACGAGAATTCGTGAGGACACATCTCTGCCCATCACAGCATCACCTTGATTGGTGGGACCACAGGACAACTCTGGTCCAACCTCCTGCTCCAGCCAGGCTCAGTGCTGAATTCAGACCATCTTATCCAGCAGCAGTATAACAAACAGGGCTGCAAGAAAATGGGGTAAGTAAAAAAAAGGGGTATGGTAACTACCCTGCAGTTGGGATGCAGTTCAGCTTTCACTGAGAGCACACCTCTCTCTCTTCCTGCCTTCCAGGCAGATACTTTTTTTGTTAAGGAGGTGGCCTGACTCCAGCAGTGTGATCCCTGTGATAGGTGCTTGCCCTGAGGGTGCCAGGATTGCCCTGAACAGAACTTTTGGGACTGGGAGCTGAGCTTGCACTGCTTTCCTGCTCTTTCAGCACAGATAGCTCTTCTCTGCAACTTCCCTTGGAGCTCAGCAAAGAGCAGGAGGAAATTCATCAATATGATGGTTCCACCCAGCTTAGAACAGCCAATGAATAGAAAAACTTAGGTGAGAAAGACTGGTTTTCCTCCTGGAGTAATGTTCTTGGGATCCCCTCGAGGGATTAAGAAAAGCAACTTTGTGCATGTGTGTAAATCCTACAGTGGAGGATCCCGTTCCCCAAAAGGGTTAATGCAACCTCTCTTTTCCCCCAATAGCTTCATGGTCCTAACAACTTTCATTGTGAAATGGGTGCAGGTGTGGGCTATGCTTTGTTGATCACAATCCCTTTTGCAGAGGAAGCTTTGAATATGTTTGACATAATCAGCTCACAGCCTTTGCCCGCACTCTTTCATAAACAGGCCATTTTCACATCCTTTTCATGGGATCCGACAAGCGGAAAAATAATTAATGTTACCTCAGCCTAACAGTGACCCAGCTTTGATTCAAAAAGACGGCATGTTGCATAAACTAACCATTTAATTGAGTGATAGAAAAAGCCCACATGTATCAATTCTGCCTCCACGTATTATGATTACTGGGGCTTTGCAAGGATTGTGCTCCCTCGGTCATAAAGCAGAGCTTAAATTCAAGCCCATGAAGTGGTTTCAGAAGGACTGATTGAGCATGAGCAGGGGATTATCTGTGTTTATGGTGGCAGGACATGGGACCAGGGGAAGATGTGGGTACCCAGCCACCATGGCGCATGTTCAGGTTATGTCCAGGTTGCGTCACACGTCCTTGTGGGAATTGACAGTGGCCAGGTGTTACCCAGCCACAAGACATTTGGGATGCTGATGGCACTACACTGCCACCTTGCCATGACCCATAGCTGAGATATTCCACAATTAGGACTAAGCCTAATATGAATAAGACAGAGTCAATGTCAAGGTAACCCACCAAAAAGAAATGTCCAAGATGGATTTCAGTTAAATTGAGATAGAGCCTAGAGGTAGCAGTGACTCCTCTGGCAGTCTTGTGAAAAGCAGGTCCTGCTTGAACAACCTGATGTCCTTCTCTGACAAGGTGACACTCTAAGCAGAAAAGGCTGTGCATGTTGTCTACCTGGACTTTAGGAAAGCCTTTGACACCCTTTCCCACAGTGCTCTCCTGCAGGAAATGGCTGCTCATGGCTTGGATGGGTGCACAGTTTGCTGGGTGGAAACTGTCTGGATGGCCAGGCCCAGGGATGGATGGAGCCACATCCAGCTGGGGAGTGTCACAGCTGGTGCTCTCCAGGGGAACAGCTCTGGGGCCAGCTCTGTTTGATCTCTTTACTGATGATGTGGAGGAGGGGAGGGCGGTGCCCTCAGTCAGTTTGGAGATGACACCAAGCTGGGTGGGAGTGGGAGGGCAGGAGGGCTCTGCAGGGATCTGGACAGGATGGATGGATGGAGGGATGGNTGTTCTGCACTTTGGCCACAACAGCCTCCTGCAGAACTCCAGGCCAAGGGCTGAGAGGCTGGAAAGTGGCCCAGTGGAAAAGGACTTGGGCCAGTCAACAGTGGCCAATCCGTCCCAATGAGGCCAGTGGCACCTGGCCTGTATCAGCAGTAGTATGGCCAGCAGGACCAGAGCAGTGATAGCCCCCCTGTGCTGGGCACTGGTGAGGCCAAACTCTGAGAGCTGTCTCCAGCTCTGGGCCCCTCAGTTCAGGACATTGAGATGCTGGAGCCACTCCAGTTGATGAAGACAAAACCCTACATGGTGCCTGCTGGTAATTTCAATGCAAGTCCTTCTTACTTCCACAAGAATTTGCCCCTTTAATGAAGAGGGGAAATACGGTCCTTCCCCACAGTCTGAAGAGCCCTGATAAAGCCAGGAAAGCACTTGGCGAGACAAATGGATTGATAATCATGAAGCACATTAGTAGGCTTTGCCAGACACCCCAATTTGCTGGGGAAAGGACTCCTGTGCTCACTGTGGGTGCAGCAGAGGAGAGTGAAACAGACACAGACCCTCAGAAATCTGGAGACACGTGGCAGGCTGTTTGTCACTGAGGAGATGTCAAATGCCAAATGATTGGGAGAGATAGGAGCAGGTACAGAAACCACTTTTTCTAAGGAGAACCTTGGAAACCTTCAGTGTTTTCCCAGTAAGCCATTTTGTGTCTCTAGCAAATATTGTCTTTAAAATTATCACAAATAGTGGCAATGAAGGAGCTGGGGAGCAGCCACTCTACTTCAGCTGATTGTATTTAGTTTCATAGCTACTAACACAGTCCTCTGTATTTGATCCCTGTCTTTGACTCTTCACACCTCTAGGTGTTGGTCATGTTTCTGGCTTGTCTGCCATGGTATTCACACTGAATCACTCTCTGTGTGTCTCAGTCACTCCCTGATCTTTTTTAATGGTGTTTGATGATTTTTTCTCACAGCTGTCCATATCTTTTCCATGTTTGAGTACCCCGGTACAACCTGCTGGTGAAAGAGGGACTGAAGAACCACCGATCTCTGGGTGTTCACCAGTGGTGGTGGTGGTACCTGTGGCCACAGGAGCCAAAATTTGGTTCCTCCACTGGCCAGTGAACAGCCCATGAAACACCACAGAGGAAGCCTCCACTGGGAACATATTCAAAGGAATGCTTGAATGCACTACAGGAACCAGACCTAGGACTGGTTGCTCCAGGCTCCACACCTGTGGTCAGATGGGGCTGGGTGACCTCTTCATGCCTTGAGAACAGACATGACCTTTCCTGCTATCCCTGCTATGGATACTGCCCATAAAGTGACCCTCCACAGGCAGGGGATTTTAATTTTCTTCCACTTAAAATCTGCAATTCTTTACTGTGAGTGTGGTGAGACATACTGGGAATGGGTTGCCCAGGGAAGCTGTGGGTGCCCCATCCTTGGAAGTGGTCCAGGCCAGGCTGGACTGGGCCCTGATCAGCCTGGTCTACTGGAAGTGTCCCTGCCCATGGCAGGGGCTGGAACTGGATGATCTTTAAGGTCCCTTCCAACCCAAACCATTCTGTGACTCCATGATGTGTCCCCAGCATGGACATACTACATAAAGAGGATTCCAATATTTCCAGCTCCCAGACTTTCCTCCTTTGAGCTGCTGGCTCTTCCATCACAGGACAAGTGCCCAGAAGTTGTGTGGGAGACCTGACAGAGAGAGGGTTGTGCTTTCCCTGGAGATGTCTGCAGTAGGGCAGTTTGCCTGGCTGGAATGGGTGTCCTTGTGAGCTCCTGGAGATGAGAACTGAGCTAATAAATGACCAGACACAGAGATGGGCAGCAGAAAAGAGGCCTGAGGTGCTGTTTCCATCTAGTGACATTCAAAACATTTTGTGAGGAAACTATTCAGTGTTTGTAACACTACAGTGACGCAGAGGAAGGATTTGCTTAGATCCCAGTGAGTGCATCAGTGACAATCCTGCAGCCTGCCTGCCAGCTCAGGGAGTGCAGGCTCCTCACACCTGAGTCATCTTTGTTAGTCCCTAACAAAGTGCCTTTCTGCTTTGTATAATCAGTCACTGCATAACTCCCATTCATGTGCACTTGGGAAGACAAAAGGCTGCAGATTAAGGTGCTCTTTAGTGCCTAATTCTGCCCTCCTAGGAATAGAGACAACACATGCTCCTCAGAGGGAGTATCCTGTGTATTTTTTCACAGGCAAAATCCTGGCTCTGCTGAGGTTTCATCCTCAGCTGGAACCAGAATATGCTTTGAGGCATGAACTGTGTACAGGCAGTGCCATCACCTTCACCTTTATTTTGGAGGAGGCTACAGATTTCATGCCCTGTGGGGATGGCAGCCTGCTCGAGGACTGATCCTGCCAGCCCTGCTTACAGCAGGTATTGCCTTACCCTGCCTGTTGGTTCCCGCAGAGCACTGACAGAGTAGGATGCTCTTCAAGGTGAAGGAGTGCGTGGGGGGATCAGCCCTGGATGGAAGAGTTTTAATGTGAAATAAGATCAAACATCACTGCCACACCTCTACCTCCAGCAGTTTCAGCCTACACAAGAAAGGGGAACGTGCAGAGGAGCAGAGTCCAGGTACTGGGGTAACTTCTTTAGAGGATTAGAGAGGGAATGGAAGAAAAGGAATATGAAGAATAAAAAAGAAAAACTACAAAAAAAGAAAAAAAATAGAAAGGAAAAAAATTAAAATATAAAAATAAAGGAAAGAAAAAGAAAGAAAAATAAGGAAAAGAATGTCTGGAGCTGAAAATTAAATTTGGCTCTCTACTAACATGCGTGGACCTAATTGGATTTATTGCCTGAGTGCAGGAAAACTTAAAAAAGATTATGGAAACAGAAAATAATTTGAAATTAACACATACAGCACATTTCAGTGTAAGAATACTAAAGAATACTGTACATTAATACAATACATACAATACTAAAGAATACAGTACATTTCAATGTAAGCATACTAAGAATAATAAAGACTTTGAAGTTAACACATACAGTACGTTTCAATACAGGTTTTAGGACTAGAAATACAGTTAAGACTTGGGAAAACTTTGTAAACCCAGAAGGGTTTTAAGTCCACATGTGATTTGGTGTGCCCAGTCCTGATTTTTCTACCCCAGGCGGGTTTTGAAAACATAATGTGAAAGGATAATTTGGGGGGGTCTTCTTGCCCTTGATTGAAAACCTTGAGGAGAGTGGAGGAAGACACAGAGCTCCCCCACTGGCCCCTGGCAAGGAAGAAAGGAGATTTTCCCTTTGCTTCTTTGGTTTGGTATTGACAGACTCCAAGCAGCAAAGCCAGTGGAAAACCTGCACTGGGCAGATTTGCCTGCATCCTTCCAGTGAAAGACAACTGGAGCAACTCACGGGTTAGGAGGGTGCATGTAGGCTGTTCCTCTTCACTGCTTGAGCAGCATTTCACAATCAGAGGCATTGAATTCCATTTCTCAGTGTCACTCAGTCACCCTGGGCCCAGCGTGGCTCCCTGTGCTGCTTTCAGAGAAAATGAAGTTGTCCATACTGTGAATGGCGGGATGCATCCAAAGGAATTTGCATCAGAAGAGGGACTTGGCCTCATTCCTTCAACAACTGGAGAAACACAGTGGCTCCTGTAGGTGTCAGAGCAAAAGGAAAAAAGGGACCTCTTCCATGGGCAGTGAAATGAATGAATGGCTCCTGATGAGTTTGTCTTATCCTGTTTAACCCCTCCTTCCCTCCTCATCTCCCACCTTGCAACAGCATGTCTGAAGGCCAGGCCTGGTGAAGTACAACGGTTTCCCTGCCTTTCATGCCCTTGATTTCTTTAATCACACTTATTTTACTGTGGAGAGGGAACTGAGCCACCTGAAACATATCTCTCCATTGGCAATAGGGATCTAGGAACAAATAAATCCATTCCTGAAGAAAACCTAAAAAAATAAAAAAAAAACAAAAAACCCAAAAAACAAAACAAAACAAAACAAAACAAAACAAAACCCAAAAAAACCCCAAACAAACAACAAAAAAAAACCAAAACAAAAAAACCAAACCAAACCAAACAAACAAACAAAAAAAAAAAACAACCCCAAAAAAACCAACAAAAAAAACCCCAAAAAAACACACCAAAAAAAAACCAACCCAAAAAAACAAACCAAAGAAAAAAACCAAAAAAAACCCCAAGCAGGTGAATCACTTCAATTTCTCTGTCAGTTCAAAGGGTGATTAGCTCAGATGTAGACATCTGACATTCTGTGCTGGAAACACCTGAAGCTGGTGAAACCAATCCTGCTGTTGGAAAGAGCTGGGGAGTTTTGGTGAGGATCTGAGAGCCAGGCATGTAGGTGGGCAGGGAGGGAGGGCAGGATGCAGCTTGCAGGTGAGACACTGGATATCACACGTGTCTGCAGGTGGGTGTCTGTGTGAGTGAGGTGACCAGGTCCCGTCAGCAGCAGGGGAAATGGGCTGTGCACAGTCAGGAGAGCTCAGGGAGAGAGTCACTCCTGGATGTCTGACATGAAGGGAGCTGGGGCAGTTCCTCTGCTGCAAACTGAAATCTTTTTTCTAGATTTATTGAGCCAGCACCTCCTAGAAGCTGAGGATCCAGTCATGGTGACTTGGCCAGGAAAATAGATCAATTCAGAAGCCGTCCTTCCTCCTGCTTCCAGCACCCTCCTCACAAAAGCTCTGGGCATCCTTTTACTTCTAGTGAAGCAGATTGCCAGTGTCAAGGAGGAATGCAGCATTCCTGCATCCAAAGCATTTCACCAGAGTCCAGGAGCTCATCTGTCCACCAAAAACTGGGGGAAAAAATATCCCTCCACCTCAGGAAAAGGAAGAATGTATGCTCTTAGAGCATTGCAGAGTCTTCCTAGAGCTGCACAAGTGCAAGCAAGGCTGCTGCTTGGAGAGAGCTCAAACTGGGTTGAATCAGATTGGTATCAGTCCAGGATGCAAAGAGGTTTCCACTGGGGGTAGAGAAGGGACCTGAACTGCTGTAATTAAATTATCAGATCTCCAGAGCAGGATTCAGCTCATAAGGCATTTTAACCCTTTCTTCTAATATTGTGGTATGCAAACTAAACATTCTCACTGCAAAACCTGGGCAGATTTGTAATGTGTGGAAAGGGTCACAAGTTTCTGGCCACTGCAGCTCACAGCTGATGGTATTATTTATGGCAGGTTTAGCACATTTCCAGTTGTCCTGTGGCTAAGACCAGGTCTTACATCCTATGAGAATCCCTTGGGAGAGAACCAGCCCCTGGATGTGCAGGTCAATTGTGGGGTTTGGAGGGAGGAAGATTAAATTCTGCAGGATTTCCTGGGCAGGGCCAACGTTTCCCCAGCAGCACCCATGCCTCTGTGTAAAGCCACTACAGATAAGATTGAGGCAAGCAATGTTGGGATTTGTTGCTTTCCTGTAACAGCACAAAGGAAGGATGAGTTTGCAGCCATGCCAGAGTGTTCCAGGCTGACTCAGTAGGGACAGTTTAGTGATGGAGTCATTGCAAAGCGTGGATTTGACACCTTACTCTGCCATAGCACTGTGTGACCTTTAACAAATCACTTTCCCATGATGTCCCTTGACCCTTTGCAGTAAAACAGGGCCTGTAACACTTGCTCAGTCATACTTGTCTCTTCAGATTGTCACCTTTTCAGGGTAGGGAATGAGGTTTCACACTGTGACAAGCAGCTGCTGTCTGGAATAAAACAGCATTCACAGTTATGCTAAGTGACCTTAACATTCATGACATGCTCATTGCTGTGGTTTTCCCACTGTTCACATATTCCCTGCCTGGGACAGTGAAAATAAATCCTGTCCCTTGTTCCATTATAATAAACACATTCCCTGATTCCTTGAAGAATCTCCTTGGTTTCTTGTCAGGTCTGCTTCCCTGCCATGCTGCCAAGGATAAGGGACAAATGCTGAAGAGGAGGAAGACACTAATTTTTTCTCTACCCAAGTATGACAGCTGTTATTATCTTTTGACAAACTCTGCCCATGTTTAGACACACAGTGCCTCAGCTACAGAGCCCAGCTGCTCGCCATCAGCTCACATGGGTTTATGTGCAAGAAGGGACAAAGTACCCCCTACCTTTCTCACGAGCTGAGAGCTCTGTCTGAAGAGATTGTGGTTTATTTTCACTCTGTTTGTGAAAGCTACAAATTCACATTTTCCTAACCAGGATATAAATCTCTTTCCCTGAACTTGAAGATGATTTCTGGCCCAAAGAAGGGTCCTAATGAAACTTCAGCAGTGCAAGGCCAAGGCATCTCACCACAGCTGTCTCAGGAGTGCTGCTCTCCTGCTGCCCAGCAAAGGTTGTCCAACCTTCTGTCACTGAGACACTTGATGGTTTTGATGCTACTGACCAAATAATGATTTGAGTTCAGCTTCAAAACTGCTGCCTCAGGTGCTGGGGACAGTGGAGCTGCAAATCTGAGTGCACCACAGCTCTCACCTCCTGCCATCTCCAGCCAGGCTTCCCTTCACAACTTGTTCCAGGAGAATAGGAGAGCAGACTGGATAAACAAGAAAGAGTATTTCCCTGAAACCAGAGTCACAGAAACAATTAGGTTGGAAAAGACCCTGAGATCATCAAGTCCATCCTATGACTGAACACCACCATGTCAACCAGACCATGGCACTGAGTGCCACATCCAGGCTTTCCTTAAACACCTCCAGGGACAGTGACTGCACCACCTTCCTGGGCACCCAACCAAGCCCTAGGCTGCCGGATTTTCCAGGAATGTGCCGTGGAGATTGTGTCAAAAGCTTTGCTCAAGTCCAGGTAGACAGACACATCTACAGCCTTCCCCTCATCCACTAGGCAGGTCACCTGGTCATAAAAGGAGATCAGGTTGGTCAGGCAGGACCTGTATTTCCAAAACCTTTGCTGGCTGGGTCTGATCCCTTGCCTGTCCTGTATGTGCTGTGTGATCACATTCAAAATGATCTGTTCCATCCTTGCTGGGCAATAAGGTCAGGCTGGCAGGCCTGTACTTCCCTGGATCCTCCTTCCAGCCCTTCTTGTGGATTGGTGTCACACTGGCACCTCCAGCTGGGACCTCCCCAGTTAGCCAGGACTGATGATTAATGACAGAGAGGAGCTTGGTGAGCTCTTCTGCCAGCTTCCTCAGCACCCTTGAATGAATCCCTTTCCATCCCATTGATTTGTGAGCATCTAAGTGGCTCAGCAGGTCACTAAATCCAAAAGCTTTACACTTCATGAACAGTTCTAGCAGCAGGCAAGAGAGAATACACTGATCACGTTGCATTGCTGGAAGGTGCTTGCACAGATTACAGCAGTATGTGAGTAGGAATAAAATAAGTAGAGTAAAAAAGCTCATCAAAACCTCCACCTCAAAGAAATTCCCTAGCAGGAGCTTTCTTCTCCCATGACAAAGGATGCTCACCTATGGATTAGGGCTGTGTCTTGCCTTGAAACCTCCATCTCTGGTAGTCATGGTACTATTTGTAAACAGATACACAACCCCACACGACAGATGTCCCATACCTGCAGATATCCATGAATTACTGCCCTGAGGGAGTCTAAAAGCTTGGCCTAAATTAGTTCTTTAGGCAGCTGCAGAGAGCAACTTATCTGCCCTACCTTAGCCAGCTTCTTTTTTAGGGTGATATCCAATCTCCTGAAATAAGGAGATCCCAGGGTATCTCCATCACCTGTGAGGCACCTCCTCATCCTCTGGCCTGCTTTGAACCTGTTGTCTGACAGCTTCATTAGATGTCCATTGTCTAGACTAGAAGAACACTTACATGAGTGTAAATGTCATTTCCACACATGGGGAATGTAATTTATCTCCATTTGAGTATCATTCACTCTACTGCAGGAAGCCCAAGCTTGGCTCTGCTCTGTGTTCACTTTGACTCCCTCCACTGTTTTGGAGTTGAGGCACTACCCCTGTGTCTTCCAGGGTCCCTCTTCGTGGAGGTCCTGAAGTGGTGGGGTGAGGTGTGGGTTCTGCCACCCTCCAAATTGGCCTGGGAGGGAAATGGTCCAGCTCAGCTCTGCTTTTTTACTTTAATTAGCTATAAAATCATCACCCTTTCAAGGGTCTGAAGGCAGTTTACCCATCAGTCCTGACCTGATTTGTCACTGTTATAGCAAATGTGGATGGGCTGCATGGCAAGAGCTTTTCTTTGTCAATAAATCCCAGACACAATGGATGGCAGGAAAGGGGAAATGATCCGAGGAGCTGGGGTGGACAGGGAGACAATTCCAAGCTTCTGCTCTCCTAGGGCTGCCAAGTGCCTACAACTTTCCTTTCACAAATGTGCAATCTTTAGCTCATTTTTTGTGTCCCCAGGCAGCCTCATAGACACCACCTGAAGTCTATGAGAGCCTGGCTGATTATGGGTCTGCTCCAAAGCCTTCTGAAGTCCGTGGGAGTCTTTCCCCTGACTTCACTGTGTTTGGGGCAGGCCCTGGATGACTATCCCTCAGGTTAGACAGTTTAATCATCCATTCAGCAGTACACAAAGCAGATCACATACACTTTTAGCCTGCATTGTATGGTGTTATGAAACGAGGAGATTATTTGATATGATTCAGAGATAGCTCAGGTATAAGGTAAAAAAAAAAAATCACACCTTTGATGTTTTACATTACACTTCAGTTATTCCTTGAGGGGCAAATTCTCATCACCTTACCCAGGTGAATATTGCATTCAGTAATTTGGTCAAAAACATTCCATCAACCTTCTTTTTAACAGAAAGTGTTGAGGGGGGGAACAGGAGCGGAAATTCAGCTTGATGGAGATTTCTGCCAAACAGGACAAAAAAAGAAAAGGCAAATCCATGTTTTCCTTTTTTCAGAAATCAGAAAAAAAAAATTCTGAACAAAAACTGATTTTGAAGGGATTTTCTAACAGGGCAATAAAACTGGTCTTTTTACTCTCCAAAAACTAAGGAGAAACAACAATTTCCCAATGATTGCAGTCTCCATCTGGCACAGCTATTTCTAGCTGAGGTGTCAACCATCCATGGATTATCAGCCAGGCCTGATTCTCATCTCGACTCTCTTTGGTCAATCTACAAAATGAGTCTTTGTCCCTCTTATTTTGTGCGCTATCAGAACAAGACTGACAGGATCAGCTTCCACTTTTGAGCTGGGCAGAATTTAGGTACATCGCACTCACAGTCAGGTGGCAGCTGCAGGGTTTGTAGGGCTTTATCTCAAGAAGTCTGATGAAGATTTTTTTTAATCTCTAGAAATGCAGAGAGGGCAAGGGCAGGGATACTTGTAGTTTCCTAGAACACTGGTGTATCATTTGAACTATTCCTAAAAAAATTTTTCAGGAAAAATCACCCTCAATCAGCATTAAAAAAAAAAAAGGCAATAAAACCTTCTGTACAGGCATAACACACCGTGGCCGAATTCCACGGACTCGGTGAGCGACAGGGCAAATCAAAGCCTCCACCTTCAGAGGAGAAAAGCAAACCACAAGCCATGGCCAGTGGCAGTAATTGAAGCCCCACTTCTGAAGGAGTTGGCGGGCGATGAATCCCAGCGTGGATGGCTCCGCTCTGCCTCTGGAATCCCCTCCCAGCGCCCCGCTGCTGCCGCTGCTGGGGGCGGGGGGGTTTGACTCCGCTGGCACAAGATTCGCTTTGTTGGTGGGAGCTGGGTCTCCTCTAGGGGCCGGGGCTGATCCAGCTGTACCGGCAGAGCCTTTGTAGTGCGGAGCAGCTCAAGTGCAGACCTGCAGCTCTGCTTGCCCCAGCCTCTGCTGGCAGGGCGATAAGGCCAGCGCTGAGCTGAGCTAAACGACCCCGCGCTGGAGAAGTGCCACACGTAGGAGCCAGCGAGCATCTGTGTTACCGATCCAAGGCACCTCTCGGAATGCCTCTGGACTGTGCTGCTTTTCCAGCAGGGAATGCCTTTTTTCGGAGTTGTGTGTGCTGGGAGTGTTGCAGAGGTACCAGGTAGCTGTGTTTGCAGCCATCAGCACAACCGTGATGTCACAAGCGGGTACCACAGCTGGGGAGGCACCTCTTGGATGCCTAAAAAGAGTGGAGAAAACAAGCAAAGACTTCTTGTGATGCTTAACCTTAGTGACCAGCAGCTGGGATGCGTGGGCTAGCAGCTAATCGGGATGAAATCACTGCTCCCCTAAAGCCAGGAGTTCTGTAAAGGACATATTTTACGGGGTGATCCCCACAGCTGCCAGAGCAGAGGGGATGAAAGCCTGAAGTTTGAGCCTTTCTCCTAAGGAAGGACAATCCTCGGCAGACAATCCTCGGCAGACTTCCTTAGGAGTGGGCAATGCCCCGGGCTTCTGGGCCATCGCCTGACCCGAGCTAGGGAGAGGCTCATTGTCATGGAGAACTGCCCAATCCAGGCATGGCCTTGGCATTTATAGGGGAGCGGGGACTCTCAGGGTGGGACAGCAGGCTAATTGCCTTTGTCTTCCCCCTCCTTCAATCCGGGAGTCTCAGTAAATCCCTAAACCCATGACAAAAGCCCTGCTGCTTTTAAGTGCCTTCCATTAAACTCAATCCTCTTGCCCTCCTTCTCCCAAGATTTGCTGAAAAGAAGTCTCTTTCAATGGCAAAAGGAAACCTAAAAGGCTGCCATTAGCTCATTCACTGTCTCCTCTGCAGACTGGGTGCCTATCTGCTGAGATCTCCTCTCAAGTGTCCCTGAGTACACCGGGGGTAGATTTTCTGTAGGAGAAGGAGCTGGAACATTCCCTCATTCCAGCTAAGGATATGCTTTCCCTGGAAGAATCAGGGTTTGGTGCTTAGGGCTGGACAGGTGCACTGGGGACAGTCAGACCTGCCAAAGCCTCCTTTGAGCCAACCAGCATCCTTCAAGGCCAGGGCTGGAGCAGTGTGGTGGGTGAATTCTTGTCTGATTCTGCTCTGGCAGGTTCTGGCTATGCCCCTGCCAACTCAAGTGGCACAAACCCTGTTGAGCCATGGGATATTGCTGAAGACGTACTGCCAGGTGCAGACCACCCTGCAATACAAATTTGTCAGGTTTGAGATGCTCAGCAGCAAAAGTTTATGGGTACTGTGCAAGAACATACAGCTGATGGAAGTGGCAATGTGAATTTGCCACTGGTTCTGCATCCTCAAACGCGTATGGGTAATGCCTGCAGAGGCACAGCTGATGGAAGCAGGTAAATTAAAAGAAACGTGAGTGGAAGAACATGAGCTGGACACACACGAGTGTCCTGCATTGGCTCAAGGCTTGCTAAGGTCTGAGAGCAGGCTGGCAGTGTGGAGAAGGGGGGCAATGGTCACTTAGATACACAAGTATGGAGTTCCTGGCTTACTTAGGGACAGGATCTTTATCTTTCAGAGGTGTTGGGAATCCCTCCACTACGCTCAGATCAAACTCAGCCGTCCAAACTCCAAATAAAGCTATTCCACACCCGGTGGGATTGAAGCAGGACAAGACTGACTACCTTGTCTTTTTCCTAGTGTTAGTCTGCCCTTTCCCTCCCATTATCGCTGCCACTGCATCACCTGAGATGGAATTAAAATCAGGAGGAATTACCCCTAAAGCCAGGAAGATGGTATCTGTGCTGGGAAGGGGCGAGGGGGAGGGGGAGAGGCAGGAGTTGCCACCCGCCCACTGGTCCCAGCAACTGCACAAAGGGCGGCTGGCCAGTGCCGGGGCAAGTCCTTGGTCCCGATCCCAGGCACATGGAAGTCATCTGATGTTTCGTCATGGCTTCATTATATTTTGGACCAGGCCAGCGGTTTGTCTTGCATCACTGCCCTGTATGTTCTGCAGGTAGCCAGTGCAGAGGCGCTGCCAACAATTTTGTTTTCTGAATAGCCTGCAGGGATGGCCTTAAATCACGGCAGATGCCTGTATGTTAAACAGCTGCAATTTCATGCTTAACTTCATTGTGGATGCTGCATTTCTCATGAAGGCACCTACATTTATGCTGTAACTGCACACAGCCCCCAACAACCTGTTCGTGAAAACGGCAGGAATGAGGGGTTGATTGTTTAGCATCATGGCTTATGGGTGATGGATTCTCCTTTTCCAGCAGCAGGAAATCAGGAAGGATTCCCAGAAGCGCTGCCTGGCCCTCTGGCTGACTGGTCCCACCTCTCCACTGGCCGACAGTGCAAGCAGGCGCAATCCCAACAGAGAAACTGATTTGCAAAACGGACTGAGCCTCCTGCGTGCTGGCACCATGCTGGAACCAGTCCCACCTCTTTTACTGTTGCAAGTTTTTATTTTTTTTTCCAAACAGGGCTGAAAAAGGACAGTTGTGATTCAGACCGTTGAGAAAAACAAACAAACAAAAACGAAAGAGTGCCCACACTGCACAGTGAGACTCCAAGAAACTGCACACCAGCTCACACGTGTCTCTTTTGGGAGAAAAGCAGGTTTTTTCCACCCTACTGCGCAGATGAAATTGTCCATAAATTTTTACACCTTTTATCTCAAACGATATGAAAGAAAAAAACTGCCTCCCACAGAGTTTTAAAATACTTCAAACATACTGATGAACAACCAGGCCAATATCTAACAATTGTTAATATTTTATTCCCAACAGCTGTTCAGCCTGAAAAGTTTCAGTAATACACTAAAAACAGAAACAAAACCAACAAAAAATTCAAAACAAATAAAACAACAAAAAAGAGGGGAAAAAAGTAAAATAAACTTTAACAAAGTTTAAAACACATTATAAATAAGTACAGCTCCAGAGCATAATTTACAAATATAAAACCACATAGAAACGTATGTACAGAAGAGTCACATTACGTACAAATATGTATAAAAATACCCCAGTGTTTATTCTTGTGCTAAAGCTGCGTGGCTAGAGTTATCTTTGGTACTAAGCTCAGGGAAAGAAGATTGTTTTACAAGACATGGCCCTGCTGTACAGTATGCCAGACACAGGAAGACCCTCCATGGGTTTGAGGAGGTTTGGGGTGGGTGTTTATACAGGATATTCCCCTGTGCATTGCATATTGCAGGATCAGGGCACAAGCAAGGGCTGACAGAGGCAATGACTGGCAGAAGAGTTATTTCAATACATTGTACAAGGCACTTCATAAGAAATCTCTTCATTTTTTTTCTCCTGTTCTCTTCTAAGACTCAGTGGATGTCTACACTTGGCTTTTGCCAATATCACTTTATGGCTATGGTTTTTAAACTTCTCGTTCTACATTCAGGATTAGAAACCTCTGAAAACATTAATTCAGTTCACGCCTGCAGAATTTAGATGGCAAACCATCTACACCACCTAACGTTTTCCTGGATGGGGAAAAAACTTTGCATCTGCCTTCTGCTGGTGCTTAAGGGGTGTTCTTATTTTGAAAGGTGAGAAGATAAGTAGTCCTGGAAGAACTCCTGGGAAGTGTCCACGTTGAAATGCTGTTTTGCAAAAGCGCATGGTCCGACTCCCATTCCCTTTGCAGCGCTGGCTGGCTGCCCCAGCACCCTACACCTCTGTCCCATCCCGTGTGTAGATGAGGCTGTTGACTGTGAAGTTGTAGTAGTGGTTGTACTGGGCGCCCTGGCTGCCGCTGCTGGGGTGGAAGGAGCTGTAGTAGGCAGGGGAAGGTCCCGCGACCCGCTGCAGCTGGTCTGGGGAAGGCACCTCCTGAGAAGAGCTGCTGGAAGGGGTGAAAGTGCCACTGCTCAGCTGTCCAGCAGAGAAGTTCCTGTGATGCAGGTCACTGCTGAGACCCCCCGTCAGCCGGCCGCCTCCACCGCTCAGGGAGCTCATGCCGCTGAAAAAGGTGCTGAGGCAGCTGGGGGTGGATGAAATGATGCTGGAGGGAGAGGAGCTTTTGGGATGGTCCCTGGCAGAGGGTGAGGGGTCCAGCTCTGGGGGTGGGCTGTTCCCACACGGTTTGCCTGTGGCTGGGATGGGTCGCTCTTCCTCGGCCTTCAGGCCCCCCAGGGAGGAGGCTGCAGAGGCGGCTGCGGGAGTGTTGGGCTCGGAGCGCCGCTTGCGCTTGCGACGGAAGTTCCCGTTGTCAAACATCTTCTCACAGTTGGGATCTAAGGTCCAGTAGTTTCCCTTCCCTGGTGGAAAACAGGAGATACAAGAGAGAAAGTCAACTTCTGCGACAGTGAGCCCCGCTGCTGACAGATAAGCAGCATCCATGTCTTGTCCAACTGGCACAGAGCTCTCATCTCTCCTGCACCTGTTCCTCCTCCCTCTATTGTCCAGTACATGGATCCAAAACCTGACTCCAGGGCATTTCCACCTCCATCCTTCCAATGCCCAAGTGAACCTTAAGGCCACGCAGAAGAAGAGAACCTCCCCATCCCAGAGCATAAACAGATCAGCAACTCTAGCTAAAGAGAATGTGAAGAGCGGCTCCCCTTGCTCTGGCTGCCTCACAGAAGCTGGGGCACTCGCAGCCACCTCAGCAGTGGGTGACAAGGCAGTGCCCGGGCCATGGCTCATAGACAAGCTGATGGAGAGGCAGGTTGGCGCACTCAGGCACTCCACAGCAGGCCAGCAGCCCTGAGCTGCAGGGTCTTCAGACAAACTGCCCCTCGCACAAGCCTTGGTGCGAGGTGCTGAGGTGGCATCAGCTATCTCCACTCGCCTCCTGCCCACAGCCGGGACGGGCGCAGTGACCTCACAATGTCCCGAGCGGCTCCAGCCCGGCACGTCCCGGCCCCGCCGGGCCAGACCAGCGCTGTCCGGGCGCGCCTCCGCCCACTCCCGGGCACCGGCTGTGCCCCGGGGCCGGCCCGGACAGCGGCGGGCAGGGAGGGGAGCCGTGAATCACGGGCCGAAGGAGCCGGACCTTGCACAACCGGCGCTCCCGGGCTGCTGGGGACGGGGCGAGGGTTGGGGCAGGCTGGCCACCGCCTACACCGCCCGCGGGGCAGCGCCGGGCCGGGCTGGGGCCAAAGGGGATGGACACAACACAGCGCCCGGGTCAGGGGACGGGGCAGAGCGGTGTCCTCACTGCGCTGGCCCCGACGGGACGGGGAGCGCGGTCTCATCACAGCATCGACTAGAAGGGATGGAGAAATGCGGTCTCACCATAGCGCTGGCCCCGAGGGGACGAGAGCGCGGTGTCAGGACAGAGCCCGACTAGCAGGGGACAGGGACCCGCCGGCCACGGGGACGCTGCCGCCCCTCTCTCACGGCGGTGCCCGTGTCCGCCCCCGCCGTTCCCCGCCGCCCAGCCATCCCTCCCGCCCGGCGCGGGACCTCACCGGGGTCGTCCTCGTCGCGGGGCACCTTGCGGAAGCAGTCATTGAGGCTGAGGTTGTGGCGGATGCTGTTCTGCCACCCGGCCTTGCTGCGCTTGTAGAAGGGGAAGTTCTCGGCCACGTACTGATAGATGTGGCTGAGGGTGAGCTTCCTCTCGGGCGCGCTCTGGATGGCCATGGCGATCAGCGCCGAGTACGAGTAGGGCGGCCGCACCAGCTTCAGCAGCTCCTCCTGGCTGGCCAGGCTGAGCCAGCTCAGCTCCGCGCCGCCCGCCGACGGCGAGCCGGGTGCCGGGGGCGA